>MU182055.1:233614-260773 GCA_016904865.1 Pissodes strobi
TAAGCTTATTATATGCATTAAGCAGAAGAGAATTATTTTTTGAAACTCGCAGACGGAGCAACTTGGGCCTTAGTTGGTTTGCACCTCTGGTGTTGTGTTCATGAATGTCTGCATTCATTAAAAAGTTTCCCTTGTTACCATGAATCTCCACCAGAGACTTATATATAAACAAACTTGGTAGAGTTAAAAGTCTATAAACAACGAATAGAGGTTTACAATGGTCCCTGAAACCTGCCCCAGCAATAATTCGAACTGCTCGCTTTTGCTGACGAAAAGCTCTAACAGCATTACCAGAATTTCCCCAGAGTAAAATGCCATATGATAGATGACTGTAGAAAAACGTTGTGTTGATAATCACGAACATTAATGCTAAAACGTAGCAGTAGCTATACAAATAATAACAACTACATTTATGTGTAAAATGGCAAAATAAAAACATTTTTCGTGTCCTGGGTAATTAGTAAATGAATGTGATTGCGAATCATAAAACACGTTAAGAACTAAACAAGATATTTTTCTGGTAGGGATAACCAAAATTGTTTCCTACTTTCTGGAATTATATCGCCCAATTGTTTTAAAAGGTTTTTAACCTTAACTTTTTCAATACCATTTAACTGAGCTTTGTAAGGCGGTGTTGGCATTGCGTCAATATGTTTTTTTAGAAAAAAATGCAATACTTTATATTCATCGTCATTTGCTAATTTGTAATAAATAACAGGCTCGCTTCTTTTGACCAATATTTGCGTTATATTTTATTGGAAATATAAACTCTTGGTATTTGCTTTTAATTTTTATTAGCAGATGATAAGTTTTTCCAAATTTGGAAATCATTTAGTGTCATTTTTTTAACGCACACTTTTCCTTTGTTGCTCCAAATCACAATATAAACTGACAGATACGTGTCAAGTATTTAAACGTGCGGCCTACTGCAAACTAAGCCAAAAGCCCCGTATTTGGAAATTATTACGCAAAATCTACGTATTTGATTGCAAATACGGGGTCCAGTCCTTGGCAAAATTAAAATACGTGTAATTACCTTAGCATCGTATACTATTTTTGCGGAATACGAGGAATAAAATAGTATGTTTATTATATTTTCTGGCCAAATAAGTGGATTGTGAGTAGTAAAAATAGAAATTTTGGATATTTATATGAACTAGAACACAATAGGGTATTTTTAATTTTTTCTTCAAATACGGGGGTTTACCTTATGACGGCAGAATAATGCTATAGTGATTCCGTACATGTCATAATAAAATAACTTACAAATTCATTCGCAACTCCATGACAATAAAGGAAAATGGCGTTGCCAAAAATAAGGTATGCTTTTTCTAACTCCTATCTTTCCTTTTTAAATTTTGCCTTGCAAACTTTCTTAGTTCGCATGGCTTTGAAAATTGTATATAATAATATTTTTGAAATGGAAAAGACATATTATACGCTGATATATGATTTATATAACTGTCACATTTTCTCTTATACAACATATTTTTAAAAAGTTTTTCACGTTTGGTTCTGTCGATTTAATAATACGTTTGTGATGTGGAAAGCGATAAAACCCATTTGTCACATATTGAAAAAACGTAATTCTCTCTTTCTGGTAAACAAATGTCTGTATTTTAACGAATTTTGCCGGCGGCTCCTTTGTCATGTTTGTTTATAATTTAACGCGTTTGTATGTTCAATGTGAAGTGAATTAGAATGTGAATGGGAAGATTGAAATATTCTCTCCCTTTTGGCCCTACAAAATCAGATAAGCAATTCTGGAATAACTTTCTTAATAATATTATATAGCATATATGTATTCATATTATACTGCATTGTATAATGTATCTAAAAGGTCGGCGGAAAGTTGAATTTTATTGTATTTTGTTTTTATTTTCTTTTTTGTTGCATTTTCGATTTTTATCCCTGTAATAATATGTCACATTAGTAAAACGTTTTTGCCAGTTCCTATATGCCAAAATCTTGATAACGTAATTTCAAAATGCTGCCACTTTAAAACGGAATGAGCGTTTTACATTTGAAAGTTATTTCAACATTATACAAGACTAAATCAAAAATTAAACGTAAATTAGCTCCAAAACAAGGTCTCCTTTTGTTATGTCAATAAGCCGATATATTTTTTGCGTCGCTTCTAAATAGTTTGTTTGCTACATTAGCGCACTCTAAGCTAGACTAACTACTCACAAACAGTATGCTCCCGTATTTTCTCCCAGTTTTTTAATTTAAAGCTCTTAACTTAAGTCAAAGTATAGTAAAATAAAGACAAGATACGATATGCAGGTATATCTACGTCATGTGGTGAGCAAATAACCATTCAAACGGTCATTCCTTTGTTTCAAGCATCGTTATGGGCCAAAATTTTGAATCTGAATATCATATTGTCACGACCTGTAAGACGTAACCCCACGCATTGGATGGCGTACATATTATGTAGCGCAGATTCAATTAAAAACAATAACAATGTCTTTTGGTCAAAGACTTGACAAATTTACACTGTACCCGATTACTAAAGTGCGCATGTCTTATATATTGAGGTATACTTTTAAATTGTTTATCGGTCTCTAGTCACTGTTTTATAATATAGTTTTTGTAACAGTTGTGTTGTGTTTTATTTATGGTTAGCTTTGACTTAATTCGACTCAGATTTTACACTGCACTCTAACTACGTGACAGATTATACTTTGAAATTATGTTTCTTAGAACATTAACAAATTTATCGTAACTTTAGGTGAGGAGACGGAATCCGCGCACATGTGTGCTGCGAAACTCGGGTTTAGGTAGGAAATAAGGTTGCAGGTAAGGACCTTACGCTCATGTGTACTTGCAAGGAACTTGTTTGGGTGAGAAACAAAGTCTCCCGAATTGATGGTTCGCTTGAGTATTTATATAATAAAATGTGCTGATCTTTGCACCTAAGGTATATATTCGCTTGCGTTAACCGTTCGCGTTGTTTATAATTTGTCTTGAATGTTTACATAATATTTTCCAAGTTCAAGTTCAAATTTACGACAGGGTGATATTTACTTAGTGATTTATGCATTTTAGTAATTCACACTATCTTAAATGTATTGTTTCATGAAGCTATCTAACTTAAATTTGGTTAAATTGTTCGCAGAGCTACTAGGTATTTTTTTTTTTTTTGAAATCTAAATTAGTCATTTTAGAGTAATATTTCCACAGGTTTGGAAAGTCTTCTTTAATCCGCATGTAGTGGATGAATACTTACCACTATTGGGTTTTCACTATTTTTAAAGGATACGAGGTAGATGAAATTTTAATATACTGTTAATAAAAGTGGAAAATTCTAGTTTCACCAGAATTGATTGAAAAAAAATGCTTTTAATTGATATCCGCATATCTTAGTAAATATACGGAAACGGGAGGCCCCCATATTATATACCATAATTCAACTCCAGCTCTTCCATTCTCTTGCTGAAGGCGTGTTACGTTCAAAATTTATTGGATTTATTTTATATTAAAATAATATTCGCATGTCACATCTACTTGCACGTCAAATTAATAGTTAATATGCCTCTAGTTTCAGAGTTGAAAGTTATAATTTTTTAAGTGGTTGCAACCAATTAAAAATAAAAGTAAAAAGAAAACGTTACGATGACTTTTTCATTCACCAGCTTTTTATATTTATACCATGTCTCCCAACATGCTGATCACAACCTATAGCTCAGGAAGGGTGATATATAGAAAAGGGGTCAAGGTCAAAAGCAATGTCTGGGGAGTGAATTAATTTTATACCGGGATCTGAAATTCTAGACTGAGCTGAGAACCAAATAAACACATAAGTGTCATAGTAGTATGGAGGGCCATATTAGTATGGGGTGGAACACTTCGTGCATTGCCCTTCGTACGTTTTGCTCGCTTCCGGGCGGCAATCGACAAAAACTAACGGAAACTACCCTTAAAGTAGTCCCGCGCTGTTAAACGTCTCATCTTCAAAATATTGGAACCACAGAATATTGAGTTCAAGCCTATTAAATAAACTCATTTGACATTGGTCCGCAATTTGGTGCAGGTTTTAAGGGTACCCAATTCCGTTGGTCCGCAAATCGGAGTAGCTTTTAAGGATACTCAACTATCGGTCCTCAATTCGTTAATAACGTAAATGTATATATAGTTCACCTCCATAGCCCCGGGACTCCTTGCCTAGGTTAATGATATACTCGGTACACTGATAGCGCCATAAGATCTGATATCTGTATTTACACAGAAAAGTTCTATGATTCCAGATCGTCTAATAAAAGTTAGCTATCTCAAATGCAAATGGTTCTAACCGAGTACAAAATTTTCATAGTAGGATACCTACTTTCCTTTCGTTTAGTTTTATTGAACTACTAAACATATTTCAAAGTTTTCCGCCTCTAGTTAGAAACTAGGATAATGCGAAAACAAGAATATAACTTACTAAATAATTTAAGACAAGATTTTCCACTTTCTGTTTGCACCATAAAAGTTTAGTGGTAATAGCTAATATATCACAGTTCATCTTAAAACTTTCAGAACTCCATAAACTGTTGCTCATATTTAGAAGCGAGGAATGAAATAGTAGAATAGCTTTTTCAGTAAAATAATTTTTTTGGACTTTAGTTGCCTTTATTTCTTAATTATAAGGTTTGATTAACTAGTATCTTTAATTGTTATCAGGTCAATACTGACAAAACTTCATAGACTACGAGCTTTTATACTAAATGCAATAAACCGTGAGAAAAACTCGAGCCTTAATTGGATGTTGATTTTTTTTATGATGCTTAAAATAGGTTTCCAAATCCAGTTGATTTCTACTGACGTGTTACTAAGCACGCCGTCAATCTGCTCCATTCTGCGTTTATGCCAGTGTTGTTCTTTATAAACTACTATCGCCTCTGACCACTGAATTATATGTTGTTTCTCACACACGTATTGTACGATCCCCGATTTTGATATTAAGAGAGAAATATAGAATGTTGACTTGAATCAAAGAATATTATAGTACACAAAGTATTTTCTTTGCTTGAATACAGTTCTTACATTTTATTTGGGTCCCATTGGTTGTATTCTTTCTGAAAGCCCTTTTATATACGGAATGCTGAGCATTGTCTCGTTTTGTTCGGTTGGCACTCTCTGTTCTTCCTTCATATCCTTATCTGTGTTGCAAATTGTTCTAGCTATCTAGTAAAAATCTAACCACTCCTTATTTCGTTACTTGAGAGTGAATAGAAGGAAAGTTTAGATATTGACCTATGTGCCTTAATTTCCTATATAATGTTGCTATTATTATTTACCCTTTTCTGCTTCCGGTCAATACATCAAGGGATGATGATGATGAATCCTTCTTTATTGTGATATTTGCTACTCAGGTGTTAAGGTGACTATGGAACTGGCCTAGGTGCTGTTCCTCATGGTTTTAGATGATGAATGCCATTCCACATTTTTGCCTTCTTCTTAGAGGCTATAATTGCTTGACTTTCAATCCAGTTTATGTGGATATGGACAATTTCTGGTGAAAGTGGTGATTCAATAGGTAGCCCGTCTTCCTGAGGAAAAAATTTTTCTTAAAAATAGGAATTATTTAGACAACATTCTAGTAATTACGTTATACCATCAACTGGTAATGTCGCTTTCTCAATAAAATTAATGCCTGTCCTCTTCCATCTTGGATACTGCAACATTTGCGCATAAGTTTTCAACATCAACGCTTACAAAACGATCTATTAGCTTAAGACTGTTCCTAATAGTTTTACAATATGTTTAGAGTCTTTCACGAATGATGGTGCTGTCGTCTTAAAAAGGCTTGATTACAGGAAGGATGCATTTTTCAAGATTGTACCCGAGTACATCCACGACCGAGTAGCGATATTACGGGTTTCAATTTCCATGGCGCCTGCGCGCAATAGATTGTTTAGCTGTCATATGACAAAGCAAATGATGTTTCATTTATAGTCAGGCGGTTGATGAATGTGTTGTGATCATAGGTCAACTTTCGTGTAACTGAAATCCGTTAGGAAAAGAATACATTTATTTTTTGGTATTAGAGTATCTCTCTCAACGTACAACAATCAAAATTTTTCGCCGCAAATACATCATTGTCATTTTCAAAAAGAAATGAAAAGAGTAGAGCGAAAATGTATTTGAAAAAAAAAAAATCTTGGCTAAGAGTGTCTCTCTAACCCAAATTAACCAGAGTAAAAAGGCTCTTCACTATTCCCAACTAACCAAAACTAACCCAAACCAACCACAGCTCTTCCAAACTAATCAGTAGAAACGAACACTCACCCAAACTAACCAAAACCAACTCAGGCTAATCAAGATTAACCCAAACTAACCAAGACTAAGCAAAACTAACCCTAATTAACCAGAGTAAAGAGACAAGCGCGCTACGTGCGCTTGTCTCTTCACTACCCCAAACTAACATAAAGCAACTACAGCTAATCCAAACTAATCAAAACTAACCAACGCTAACTAAAACCAACTCAAACTAATCAAGATTAACCCAGACTAACAAAAACTAATTCAGACTAAGCAAAACTAACCTCAATTAACCAGAGTGAAGATGTCTCTTTACTATTCCAAACAAAGCAAAAATAATCGAAACTAACTTTAATTAACCGAACAAGCGCAATGAGACAAGCGCGCTACGCGCTTGACCAACTCTAGAACCAAAATGAACCCAAACTAACAAAACACACGGATCTACTATGTCAATTTAAATAATTTCTATAATATTTTCCATATGAAGAATTTTCGCGAAAAAAATTGTACATGTTTAAAGAGCAAATTACTAGCCAAAAAGAATTATTATCTAGTTTTCATTTTCCGATATTCAAAACTAGAAAAAAAATAAAATTTTCCAATAATTAGACATTTTCGGAATAACATCATTTTATTAAATTAATAGCTTTTCCTGGATCGGCCTATAGCAAAAAAAATAATAGAAAAATTATCCAAAGACAGGTTTTTGTTAAATTATGATATAAAAAAATTGAATTTTCTGGAAAACTACACATTTCCTCAGGATTTTTTTTTGCTATTCTTGTGTAGAATCGTCCTATAGAACGATATTTTTTGTAGCCGATTTCCGCTAAAAGAGACTTGAGCCGCGATCATTGTGAAAAGGATGCTTCATTTATACTCAGGCAGTTGATGTATTCATTGCGATCATTGTACGTACGTTTGTCCAGAAATAATATTCTTTTTAGTCGTTTGTGATTTATATTTTTTTCCCAGTTTTAATGCATCCCTGCCTCATGTCTGAGACATCCGCGAATCTTTAGTATTTTTAACTAGGTATCAATTTTATGTCAAAATGTATTTTTTAGCCCTACCAGCTGTATCCCACTGGCAATCGATTCGTTTCTCATTTCCCGATCTAACGCTATGCAACACGACTAGTCTGTCGTGAGAACCTAAAAGTTACCCTCGCCCACCCCTAACACAATTTAATGTAAAAAATAACTTTTAGCAGATTACGTAAGTTTAGTTTACCAAAATATACCATATAAATACATATTACTTCAAGTTTCGTTCGTTTTTACAGTTTATAACATTAGAGGTGGTTGTAAAAACAAAAAAAACATTCGATTCGTCTCAATCCCCGATCTAACACAGTTAGTTTCACTTAGCATAAACTTATTTTTAACCATCTGAGTGAATTCCGATAATTTATACCCAATTTTAATAGATTTGGTTAGTTCTAGTTAGAATCAACTTTCGATTAGTTTGACTTATTCTCAACCTAATTTAGTCATTTGAGTCGGTTGGTTCCGCTAGGTTATAATCGATTTTAACAGATTTGGTTAGTTTGGGTTAATCGTCTATTCAACTTTCGGTTAGTGTCACTTAGTCTCAACTTATTTTACTTATTTGAGCCGGTTCCGATACATTATAATGAATTTTAATAGAAGTGGTTAGTTTGGGTTAGTCGTCCAATCAATTTTCGGTTAGTTTCACTTATTCTCAACTTATTTTAATCATTTGAGTCGGTTCCGATACGTTTGCCACACTCTTTATATTATAACACAAACTGAATCATACCCGCGATGATACGAATTTTTTTCGTAACGCGAGACGAATATTTGAAAACCATGTCGCGACGCGGCCTTGAAAAATCGCTCTCATGAAACCAAAAAAGTATTCACTTCAATTATCATTTATATTGAAATACTATTTCTGTTAATTTGCTTCACCAAATTTGATTTTTCTAGACTATAATTTAAAAATGTTTCTTTTGTGTGTGATAAAATAAAGCAAAGAAAATATTTTCTTTTAATAAAGGTTTTCAATCATATTCATATTAATTCACCCGCAAATATCCTCATTTCATTAAATTCACTTCAAATTATCGACAGTGTAAACGAGTTCTTCATAATTTATCCAGTGAAATAGGTTGTTTATCCGTCAAACGCGTCAAATGAGAGAGAAAGAAAATTTGACCCCCAAACATCAAAGGTTCCGACGGTTTCTGTCGCTACTCGGTGGTGGATGTACTCGGATTGTACGTTGGAGAGTACTTCGAACTTGTACTGATTGGCATGTTGGATGTATGGTAGACCATAATGATTGATGCAGTGTGGAGTCAAATTGTTTCTTACTCTGTCCTCGAGATACCCTTTGCAATTTCGTGGAGTTAGGTTGGGTTAGTAAATTGTTCTATCTTTTGAAGTTGTAGGATCTTGGCTTAGTAGGCAATAGTTTTCATTTCTAAGAGTATCATCTAATTTTACGGATCCATCCATCCATGAAAATGGTGGCATTTCTGGTTCTGCCGGTAAAATCTTATTTGAAATATTTATTCCTCTTTCATTAGAGCAATTTCTTTACTCTTTATGCTCTTCTTTTCTTCTACAAATTTTATTTTCCATTTTAGCTTCCTTGGTTAAGTTGGTTCTATTTGGATGATCTTCACTGCGGCAATAATATCGACAGTAGATATCTCTTTCGGAGTTGTGGTAAAAAAAAATCCAAAAGACATAATCACTTCCGACATTATTACTGCTGTAGAGACCGTCCGAGTAAAATCAAACTTAGCAGAGTATTTAAAATTAAAAATCTGAACTGAATCAGAAAAATAAAAGAAGTTCAACAAGAATTCCTTTAGAGAAGAACAATTTGCCCTAACGTAGCTACGGACAGATATTTCAATTAAGATTTTACCAGCAGACAAAGGAAATGTCATTGCTGACATGGATTCCCTCGAATATAAAGTGAAAGTAGAAGAGACAACCTACGAAAATATAAGGGATAGCTCGAAGCCAGGATTAGAACCAAATTGTCGCCATACCGCAACAAGCCACCGCATTTCTAAGGCCAATACTACCAATCAGCGACTTATTTTTCTGTTAGGATGGTGGGCTACTTATGGCAAGACGAATTTCACCAGCAATGGACAATATCTACATAAACTGATTTAAAAGGCTATCAAAACCTAAAACCTCCAAGCATACCGAAAATTGTTGTAAAGTATGACAATGATAATTCAATCATCATTTGAAACCATGGGAACAACATCTAGATGAGCTCTTTAACCTGCATAACACCTTAATGGCAACCATCAAATTTAAAGCAGAGAAGTTAGAAGATAAATTACCATTCTTTGATGTACTGGCAGGAAAAAGAAAAGGATAAATAACAGCAGTATATAGAAAACCAATGCACACACGTCAATCTCTAGACTTCGCTTCTAAACACTCTAGAGCCATCAAACAAGGAGTGGTATACAAAGCTAAAATCATTCGCAGCACAGATGAGGATCTGATAGAAGTATGAAGAGAGATGTACTACATGCGAGGTGATCCATCAGTAAGAATCAACAGGATCCGGAAATATGTTCTAGTCCCGTAAAAGGTCATAAAGTAATTAAGTCAACATCTACTTAAGGGGAGTACTTCTCACGGTTCACCGAAAATTGTGTTAGTATAAAACCTCGTGGTCTAAGAAGTTTTGTCATTATTCACTTCATAATGATTGGATATATAATTGATTCGAAAGGTTATGTTTAAATAAAATAAAGACAGTGGAAGTCCACGATATTCATTGCTTTTGCTGAAAATGTTACCCCCTCAAACAAACAATAGATTAGCTGTTTCGTACGTTACGAATAAATAAACCTTCACAATTCAATTATACATTTTTCAGAAATTTTTGTCATATTCAGGCTTAAACTTTGCTAAAGAATATGCCAACTACTGCAGAGTTATAGTGATATATTTCAAAATCAAAATGTGGTTTATTGTGAGAAAAACAAATCTGTCGTCTACAAAGCAGTCATGCATAAAAATAAAATTAAGCAATATAATATAGAGTAAAAATGAAATTAAAAATTAAAGCGAGATTAAATATAGGATGAAATATGCAAATGAAAATAAAAATGGATAAAAATAAAAATACCTGGCAAAAACAACTACCAACTATCATTATAATGCTCCTTCAGGCTGTAATAAGACTTTGCCGCCAAAACACGCCTAATTTTCCTCCGAAACCGCGAGTATGGCAACCGTTTGCACTCCATGCCCAAACGGTTATAGATCTTGATATTGTATTATGTGATCGATCAGGGATCTCAGTACAAGATCTTTTGTGAGCCAGACAGACTGTTTCAAGGATAAATAAATATATTAATGTTAATATTTCATGCTTAATAAACAGTCGTCTACAATATTCCCTAATTACTAAGAGGCACATCCGTAGGCAAGACCTCAGTGGTACCCGTTGGCGGAGGCTAGGAAAATTTTGTGGGTGCCACGCCCATATTTTACCCAAAAGTCGTTAAAATCGTTAAAAAGCAAGGATTCGGCACCCTCATGAATGGCATGGCATGAATCGTATATTGCAAAATGAGTTGGTTAAATACCCCGCCCATGTATTTATATGTAAATTATTAAAATTAAAACCAAAATTAAGTATGTTGGTATTAGGGGCGTTTAAGATAAGGATATTAGCATCACACCATTCCTTAATTTTTGATAGATACGAGGTTATAATTTCCCTGATTGTCACCCATATTGGCATGCCATAGGAAAGTGGTGTCGTCAGCGAAGAGGGTGATCTTCCTCTGAATATCCACCATCGTCATTTATATATACAAAAAAAAATGAATAGGTCCCAGTACGGATCCCTGCGGCACACCATAATGACATATCAGGGGCGCAGACTCATCATTGCCAACTCTCACCTCCTGAACCCTCCCCGAAAGATACGCTCCGAACTATCGATTAGCCGATCTCCATACACCATAGTTGTAAAGTTTTCGCAGCAGCACCTCTCGATGCTATCAATCATGTTAAATTTGAAATTACATGAAAATAGTTCTGTTTCGGTATTGTGGATAAAACTCCGTTTTAGTATATAAAATTTATCTTGGGTGACGTATTAATTAAACTAAAATAATATAATATGGATGGTTGTTGTTAACCGGTGTGTTGTTTATTTACAGGTCCGTATACGTTTACCACTATGACTTTTGCTAGCGTGCTTTGATGGAAATTATGTTGCATATCCAAGGAATTATGGCCATTGATAAATCCAAACTCCATTGTCCACTGACCTGTGAATTGTTAAACATTATATATTCTCTGGATAAATTTAACAAGCAGACAAATGGGCCATTGGGTATTGTATTTTCTATGTTGTGACAGATCCCGTTTTTCATTGTAACTGAACTCATCAAAAATGTCTGAGCATCATTCAAAGGATTCATTTTAAAAAATGCATTCACTCCAATGTGTTTTTTTATTTTGATATGAAATATCGATTTGAATCAAAAACACTGCTCCTCGCTCCAAAAACGAAATCGATATTTTCAAATGGCTTTCTGCCGCGCCGTATGTATTTTTCCAGTCTAGATTTTCAAATCATATTTCAATCGTTTAGAGAACATTTGCTGAATCTATCGGCTGAAAAACCGCCGCCACGGAAATGTTTTATGAGACTCGATTTGGATCCTGCAGAGCATTGTTTACGTTTAGATATTATATAGGTTGAGCTTCAGGCCAAATTCTTGGTATATAATTAATTTTTAGACCATTTGTTTTTTTAGGCTTGAATATATTTTTCTTTATTAAAAACTTTCACGTTGCATGACTATAGAAATTAAAGCGCTTTAGATTAGACTGGTATGTTCAATAATTATTTACCCTGACTCTGGCTACATTAATTAGTCGACCACCTGTTGCTTGAAAAAAATTTTTTCTTATTAAATGCGTTCATTAAAGCGCTGTAGGTTAGACTGCTATGCTCAATAATTATTTACTCTAATTTTGGTTAGTTCCTCTAGGGAAACACAAACAAAAGTATAACATTTATTATCACTATTTAATTGGTAGTTAAACAAGTCTGATGCCTGTCCTCATCAAAAAGTATCCTATTGAGTCTTATGTAGGCCAAATGACGTTCAAATATTTTCTGTCTGTTCATTCAATTGCTGACCTGTGGCGTAAAACATACTCCATTGTTTCTTCGTTCTCCAAGTACAAGCGGCATGCCGTTTCTTCGGAAAGTCCTATCTTGTTCATGTGGCGTCTTAGCCGACAATGGCCAGTGTATATGCTAACTACAGTCTGTGTCTGCTATTGGCCAAGCTGAATAAGTTGTTTAGTTCTCACTCCTGATGGCACGTTCACTGTCATCCTTGAATGAGTTAGGCCTCGTAACTCTTTCCATTTGTCTACAAATTGCTATTGTGTTCACCTGGAGCGGATTTCTATAGCTGTGTTGTAAGCTATTCCTAGTACTGGTTCTGGTCCTATAAAGGCCATTGTAGCCGCCTTCTTCGCAAGAGCATCGGCTCTTTCATTGCCTTCATATTCTGTATGTCTAGGTATTCAGATCAGTATAAGTTTATTTTCTCTACCTAGTTTGGTGAGTAGTTCCTAGCAGTTCCATACTGCATTGAACGAACAGCAACTAGCTTTTAAAGTCGCTTGACTATCCGAGAATATTTGAGGAGTGATCATTCAAAACTCAATAAATCCAATTTTGACATTTTTAGAGATTGATATGAGATATTGATCAAAAACATGAAATATATCCGCTCACCATATCAGAATCGATCAAAACGCAACAATTCATATTAAAATTTAACCTCTAAAATAAACCATTCAATCAAAACGTGATAAATCCAAAAAAAGTCAGATTTTATTTCCATTTCATTCAAATTGTAATAAATCCCAAGTAGGTAATGTAGTGCACTAAATATAATTAAATTAGGTTAATAAATGCAGGGTGTGTTAGATGGTGGCTTAGGGCATTATAGTATATTATGATATAAGTGTATAAGAAAGCCTTTAAAGCACGCGCGACATATTTCAAAACACGACGCGTAGCGAAGTGTTTTGTAAGTCGCAAGGGCTTTAAAGGCCTCTTATACACGTATATCATACGCTATTTTTTATTACGAATGCATCATAATCTCAAAAATCTCTTAAATATTAAACTTAATGGATATATTGAGGAATATATTAATCTGTCGCATTTGACATGATCAAATGTTTGCTAAAAAAGGTTGCTATAGACCTTTAAAAAAGTAGGCGCATCATAAACCTCATTTTAAGCACGCTGCAGCGTGCGATAATCGTTGATTATGATGCATGCGTAATAAAAAATTAATTAACTATTTGGTTTAAGTCATACAGGGTCAGCTAGATGGCAGTGGTATAAGCTGGTTCGCTAGGATTGATTTTAAGAAGCGGTCAGCGGTCTATTTTTAGCTATCACTGCTGTCAGTTAATTGCCGATTTAGCGAGAAAAATATTTAGGAAGAAAAATGGAAGAAACAATAAAAAGTGAAGGGGTTTTTATTAAAGACAAAGGCCGTTGAAATACGAAAATGGCTTGTTCTAACCGGTCATAAAAACGGTTCCTGAACAGCAGTTTTCAGTCTGTCAACTGATTTTTTGTCAACTTTGACAAACGTTCAACTTGTCGAAAAATATTTGGGCGACTGAAAATCACTGTTGTGAACCAGTTTTGAAACCGGGGGTTGAAAAAAAACATTGGGGATAGGTTCCGGTATGCTCATTGCAGTGGCGGATCCAAGCAGGTCAATGAGGGCAACGAGAAGAAGAAGAAAGGGAGCAAGAATACGACTGCTTCGAACCTGATCATGGCGCTAACATTTAGTTTTTACTCTGTTATTCGTTCAGTCGTTTATTTCTTTGTATGGTTTAATAAAATTTATTTTATAATTAATATCCACATTGTTTGTTTAACAAAACTTATTCATACAAAATGAGATAAATCCTGAAGTAATTCAATCAAACTGTAATAAATCCATTTAAGTCAATCAAAACGTAATAAATCCAGTTTTTTTTGCAAATAATTTTTTATACATATGAAAAAATATTATATAATATACATGATAATTATGTTCCCTCTGAGCTACATATGATAACCTAAGACCGTTTTTGAAAATATTAAGGACTTATGTAGCAGAACATTTTCACGTTTTACTCAAAACTGTTCCAAGTGGATTTATTGCGTTTTGAATAATCGCTCCTGATTTTGATTGACTTGCTTTTCCAGTTCTATACACTCATATCAATCGGCTTGAACTTCAGCCTGTAAATGGCTACATATTTACCTAGGGAAGAATTAAGCTAAACGTTACCATTTTTATACCATTCAGCGGCCCCTGTACCATCATTGGTCTTGGAGCCGTAAGTGAAGCATCTACTCTGTGTTATTCTCAGTTGTTAATAGTTAATTTCTAGGCATAACATCTGATGGTGGACCTAACGCACTGCCCCGCTCATTGTCGTTTTTTCAGCCCATTGGGCACCATGATGATCGCCTGTAGATTTTTGATCACCGCCTGTGTCAATTTATACGTAACCCATATGTCCTTTATCACCAGCACTATTTGGAGAGGTGACAGATTTAGAAGACACTCAAGCACTGTAGTGGGTGTATCTTTGTAAGGTGGATAATTTGGTTCTCCCGGAGCTCTGTTAGCTCTTAGAGTACCAAGGTACTGCTCCATATGTTAACATTGGTCATAAGACCGTAATATATAGACAGTGCATTTTTGTTTGGGATGTATGCCCCATGTCTTGCCACAAATGCGTCTGCAGGTCCATAGTGACAGTTTCGCTTTTGCGCAATTTTATCCAGATAGGTATTCCTGTTAAGTGTTTATCTAGGGTAATTCCCAGATACTTTACTGTATTTGCAAATGGAATAGTTTCTCCTTTGAGTCAACTTGGTCTTAGGTTTTCCAGCCGTTTCTTCCTTGAGAACGATACTCCAACTGTTTTGTGCGGATGCACAGATAGTTGTACCCTTTCACATCAGTCATAGACCACGGTTAGCACCTCTTGAAGATCCTCTGAGATAGTTATTTGCGAGTTACTTTTTATAAATATTACTAGATCATCCGCACGTCCACATCCAATAGCGAGAGGACCGCTAGTAGACCCTCCATTAGAAGAGACCACGGAAGGGACGACAAAACCCCACCCTGCGGATATGTCCTAACTGCCCTGAATCTGTGGCCCTCCCCATGTAGGGTTGTTGTGAGTATTGGCAGGTAGTTTCAGGCAAAAGTAGATACAAATAATATTTTGGTTAGTTGTAATGAGAACGAGGAAATATCGATTTTCATACAACATAGGAGGACATCATACAACATCGTTCATAATATAAATTCTCTTTTATTATGAACTATCCTAATATATAAAAACTAAGCATTATATTCCACTAACCCTTGTAAAACCATGAATTCTGTGTACCAATATTTTTAGCTATCGGAACATAAATAAGTGCATGTGAAATCTTTGTATTACAAGCCTGAGTTATATTAATAAATCTGATTTATTTCACATATACTTTGGCAACATTAGATGCACTAATTTAAAAATAAAATAACATATTTAAGGCGGGAATTATTAATCGACTGGTAACTTTACCAAATACTTAATTTCTATGAAAGCCAATACTGAGACAATCGTTTTTAAAATAATCGTGTCCTTACTGAAACTCATAGTGAACGAAGTTAAGTTAAGACAATTTATCATTAAGGATGCGTAAAACTACAATTAACTGTCTTTTAAGCACGAAAATTAGGCCATGGCTCAAATGCCGGAGAGTAAGGAGATTGCATTTATTTAAAGGCGCCACCACTTGTAGATCGCACAAGTCAGAAAATATCTCAAGTAATAATTTGGAACTCGTTTTGGCTTAGGCGTCTCAACAAAGAATATAAATAAATAAACCAAAAGTTCAGGTAACAATTCAATTCTCGAAATATCCTAGCCACACAAAACTAAATATATTTTTTATGGTAGTGGCCCACACACTGGTATGCTCTTGCCGTCTCTCGTGACTGTCTAACAGGCGTTGTTAAAGGCGGGATGAGGCGGGCCAAATCCTGGGATCATCTGCCGTGAAATTATCTTTAAAGCAGGGACATCTCGGCCACATGTCTGCGGTGTTCCAGACTATCCAGATTCCGGGTCAACTCCGGGTGGCCGATAAGACGCACAGCTCTCTTCTGATTGGAACCCAGCAGCTTTAGGGTGTGCTTTGGTGCGGCATCCCATATGTGTGAGCAATATTCTAAGCACGGTCTTATTTGCGCCATGTAGAGCAAGAGCAACTGCTGTGGTGTATACAGTTTTTGTTGCGAAATAGCGCACCAAGCTTCTGGGGGCTGATTTTGCGATGGATATTAGAATCCAGCAGCTTTAGGGTGTGCTTTGGTGTGGCACCCCATATGTGTGAGCAATATTCTAAGCACGGTCTTATTTGAGCCATGTAGAGCAAGAAGAACTGCTGCGGTGTATACAGTTTTTTGAAGCGAAATAGCGCACCAAGCCTGTGGGGGGCAGGACATATTGCTGTTGACCGACAAACCCAGCAGTCCGATTGACGAGGATGAAGAAATGGTCGATCCTGCCATAATGATATTAGGGCCCGCCGTATGGTAAACGTGGCTGCTTGGGTCTTTGCTGCATTCAACTGGACCAAATTTCTATCGCCCCAAGTTCGAACTTTCTCCAGGTCTTGATTAATTGCTGTAATCTGCTCCTGTCTGCGGTGATAAGTCTAAATCGTTGGTAAAGGTTTCTCTGATCTAAATTGAGAGACAAGTGTACTGTCATCTGCAAAACTGAAAACAGGATTATTCGTTTCGCTCAGCAGGTCATTATTATAGTTGAGGAACAGAGTTGGTGAAAGTATTGCGCCCTGAGTGAGGCACGCCCGCGTTAATGGTGAATATGTCTGAGATGTGTCCATCTGCTGCAACGTGCAGAGATCGGTTCTTAAGGAAACCGGTAAGCCAGCCGTAGAGCGAGTCTGGTTGTCCGAAGGACGGCAGTTTATTATGCCAAATTTTGTCGAATGCTTTCGAAATATCCAACGCAATCGCCCAAGATTCTCCGTAGTTCTCAATTGCCCTACTCCATATATGAGTGACATAGGCCAATATATCTCCTGTTGATCTCTCTTTGCGAAAGTCTTATTGATTATCGCTGATTATTCTGTTGTTCGCGAGGTACTTGAGTAGTTGCTGATTGACTACACGTTCCATTATTGGAAGCAAGGCAATTGGGTTGGGATGGTTTGAGGGCGCGGTTTTCTTGCCTTTTTTAGAACAGGTTCAAGAAGATGGGTAAAAAAATCCCTTTTTCGTAAGACAGAGAAAAAAGCCAGGAAAAAACAGGTGTTAGTTCGTTGGCGCAGTTATTTAACAGGATATGAGGTATTCCGTTCGGCCCTGATGTTTTTTGCGTATCTAGTTCTTTAAGGATTTTACGAATATCACGGTGATTAAACTTCACTTCTGCGATGGTAGTGTTGATGTTCGATATGGTGAAAAGAGCCTTGCCTTGGGGGACGTCTAAGGTAGAGTGCGATGATGGCGAGCATGTTTGTTTTTTTCCTTGGCTGTAGTCGCCGTGATGCCACGTTCGTCTGTCAAAAGTGCGATATTATGGAAAATCAAGCCAAAATCTAAATAATAGGACATTCTATGATGGTTTAGCACACCCCAAATATCATCCACCTTGAAGTAGCAATAACAAGATAAGGGCAAGTTAATTGTCCAAAATAACTTATGTTGAGGTTGTTCTAATGGTTGTTTTCATTTCCCTTTGCACTTTAAAGAGCTTTAAGAAATCCTGTCTGCTCTAGGAAAGTTGGAAACTTAAGGAAACTAAATGAAGAGAGTTTTGAAATGCTAAATGCCGCCAAAAGGACTTTCAAAAGCTAATGCAAACAAAGGAAAGCAAAACAGACTGTTTAGGAATTTAGTCAGTAAATTGACCAGATTGCCCTGAGATATAATATAAAATGCATTCAAATTAGAATTTACTACACCCGTGCATGGTAGGTATTTTATAAAATGAAGAAATTATGAGAATATTCTATGCTAGGTTAACATTGTTGATATGCATGTCCTCGAAACAAGATTTAAAAATGGTATTTTACATTTGTTTTGATAAAACTAGACGTTTTCGTAAAACATAAATTTTTGATATGTTATTGAAACAATAAATCAGAGCACTATAATAAAACGTTCAAATGCTGACATGTATCTAATTTATGAACTCTGTAGTTATGTGGCGGTAAGAAGAATTTATTCTGCAAAATTTCCAAAGCGAAGTGTACCTTATAAAATATCCATCGAAAGGATGATAGTAGCTCAAGCTCTTTAAACACACTTTAATATTAAATATTTAGTTTAAATTAAGGTATTGTCAGAACAGATAGTCGAATCACTACAATGAGATGTGAATGTAAATTACTGGATTCTAAATATTAATATACTAAAACTTAAACAAACTTCAGTATAACTGAAACTTAACAGAATGGTGATCGAAAAATTATTCAACAGCAAATATGGTGGATACATTTTTTAATAGTAGAATGTCAGATGAAACTTAAGTTTGTTTAGTAATCAAGTATACTTACCGTTACAAATGGTTTAACAGATATCAGTTGTTTTGTTTAGCTTTGATGATATATGGAAGCCTATGCCTTTAGGAATTCATGATCCAGACCTATTTTTCTGAATGTAGCTCAAATGAAACAAAACTGTGTAACTCTACTTTTTGCACTCAAAGATAAAATAAATAACTTTTTCTAGTAAAACCACAAATACATCTAATGCTTTTGCTTCAAAAATAATTTTGCCAGGAAACCTTTCTTGTTAACGCCAAGATTTTATGCTAACGAAAGTTGCATATTTTTAAGAATATAAAAACGATCTCAATATATACAACGAGAGTTGCATATTTTTAAGAATATAAAAACGATCTCAATATATACAGAATGGTTTAGGTTATCCCTTCTCAAAACAAGACTGACGTTGGATTACTGCATGAAATTGAAATAGTCCAATCACAATATAACTATTTGGCGGCTAAACTGTCAGCTATGAAATTGACGGTTAAACCCGAGTACATCCACCACCGAATAGCGACAGAAACCGTCGGAACCTTTGAAGTTTGGGGGTCAAATTTTCTTTCTCTCTCATTTGACGCGTTTGACAGATAAACAACCTATTTCACTGGTTAAATTGTGAAAAACTCGTTTACACTATCGATAATTTGAAGTGGACTTAATGAGATGAGGATATTTGCGGTTGAATTAATATGAATCATTGAAAAACTTTATTAAAAGAAAATATTTTGTTTTCTTTATTTTATCACACACAAAAGAAACATTTTTAATTTATAGTGTAGAAGAATCAAATTTGGTGAAACAAATTAACAGAAATAGTATTGCAATATAAATGATTAATGAAGTGAATACTTCTTTGGTTTTATGAGAGATTTTTCAATGCCGCGTCACATGGTTTTCTAATATTCGTCCCGCGTTACGAAAAAAAATCATATCATGAGGTATGATTAATTTTGTGTTATAATACAAAGAGTGTGGCAAACGTATCGGAACCGGCTCAAATAAGTAAGAAAAGTTAAGACTAAGTGAAACTAACCGATAGTTGAATAGACGACTGACCCAAACTAACCAAACCTATTAAAATTGGTTATAACGTATCGGATCCAATTCAAATAAGTAAAATAAGTTGAGACTAAGTCAAAGTAATATAACGGAAAGTTGATTCAAACTAAAAAAATTATATATATTATATATAAAAATATTAAAATGAATGACTGTATGTGTCTATCTGTCTCCTGCTCATGCGTCGAACAGCCATCAGACTTATTTGTATACACACCAGACCTAACAAGAAAAAATACTGTGTATCTAAAAGCACTTCTATAAAATAAATAAAATACAAACTATATGTCCTTCTTTGCACAGCATTGCAACGCATGCGGGATACAGCTGGTGGGGCTAAAAAATATATTTTAACATAAAATTGATACTTAGCTATAATTCTTAAGATGGCGACTGGGTGCCATTTTAAAGGTATTTACACAGTTGTAATTGCGGAACATAAAGTGTTTATTGTCACTTCCTATGGTACCTACAACGCCTTATCAAAATCTTTCAATTATTAGTTTAGCTTAAATAAAATATCGGTATGAACTTGCCTCTCCAAATTTGGGTACTTTGGTAGCTGCCAGACACAAGTAGGTAAATCTAAACTTTATTATATATTTTTTTAAATATTAACAAATAGTTTATTACCGTCTATACATGAGTCAAGTTTCTTAATTTACGTATTTTTGTTTTTGATTTATTAAATTTCAAATCTCTCGTTCTAAATGTTAATGTGTAAAATATCAAATATCTTAGATCTAACAAATAATTTTAACAGAAATAGTTTGGAAAAATTTTCACAAAGAGCATCAAATTTCATATTTTGAAGTAAATGTAATAGTGTATTTGA
The DNA here is from genome assembly GCA_016904865.1 of Pissodes strobi. Classification (NCBI taxonomy): domain Eukaryota; kingdom Metazoa; phylum Arthropoda; class Insecta; order Coleoptera; family Curculionidae; genus Pissodes; species Pissodes strobi. The sequence continues at coordinate 254,406 of MU182055.1, forward strand.
AATCTTATCCCCTATGGATATTTTCTCAAATTCCTTATTAAAAATGATTTCTAAATAAAAATTACGAAAGCTTCTGGGGGTGTAGACACTCAAAAATGAAAACTTTACTCAAAAGTTATTAAAGCACATTTAATTTGAACCTATATAATATCATAAAAAAAGTATTTTGATAATAAAACTAAACTAAAATTTCAAGAAACGTATTGACATCAAATTCCTTTTAAAAGTGTAATTGAGAGAATATTAATATGCATAAGTAAAAGAAATATTAAAACTTGAAGAAAAAATAAATGGATTTGTCTGGTTTTGCATGAATGGAATGATTTTTTCTATTTTTCATGTGAATTTAGTGGCTTTTCGTCATATCTCTGTTTAAAAATCGATAGAGCATGTCGAAATTAGTGGAAATCCGTGCCCAACTCGAAAAACACAAAAAGTGGGTTTTCGGTTTTTGCATCAGCTCCCCATTTAATAAAATATGGTGTTATTCCGAAAATGTCTAATTAATGGAAATTTTTTTTTGTAATTTTGAATATCGGAAATCTGTTATGGAGATTAGGAGAAAATTACATAATAATTCTATTTGACTAGTAATTTGCTCTCTAAACATGTACAATTTTTTTCGCGGAAATTCTTTATATGGAAAATATTAAAGAAATTATTTAAATTGACATATTTGTGCCATGTGTTTTGTTAGTTTGGATTAATTTTGGTTCTGTATTAGGTAGGTTTGGTCAAGCGCGTAACGCGCTTGTCTCATTGCGCTTGTTCGATTAATTAAAGTTAGTTTCGATTATTTTTGCTATGCGAGCTTGTCTCTTCACTCTGGTTAATTGGGGTTAGTTTTGCTTAGTCTGGGTTAGTTTTGGTTAGTCTGGGTTAATCTTGACAAGTTTGGGTTGGTTTTAGTTTGTGTTGGTTAGTTTTGATTAGGTTGGATTAGCTGTAATTGATTTAGGTTAGTTTTGGGTAGTGAAGAGACTAAGCGCACGTGGCGCGCTTGTCTCCTTATTCTGGTTAATTAGGGTTAGTTTTGCCTAGTCTTGGTTAGTTTGAGTTAATCTTGATTAGTCTGAGTTGGTTTTGGTTAGTTTGGGTGAGTGTTGGTTTCTATTGATTAGTTTGGAAGAGCTGTGGTTGGTTCGGATTAATTTTGGTTCGTTGGGAATAGTGAAGAGTCATTTTACTCTGGTTGAGTGGGGTTAGAGAGGTAGAGAGGCACTCTTAGCCAAGATTTTTTTTTTCAAATACATTTTTGCTCTTCTAAACTTAAAATTTTTTCTTTTTGAAAATGACAATGATGTATTTGAGGCGAAAAATTTTGATTGTCCTGCGTTGAGAGAGGTACTCTAATACCAAAAAATAAATTTATTCTTTTTCTAACGAATTTCCGCTAGACGAAACTTGACCCATGATCGCAACAAATACATCAACCGCCTGACTATAAATGAAACATACTTTGCTCCGGCATATGACAGATAAACAATCTATTTCGCGCAGGCACCAAGAAAATTGAAACCCGTAATGTCGCTACTCGGTGGTGGATATACTCGGGTTAAACTAATTAGATAGACAAGTCAATTAAATTACCTGTGAGTCATCGCAAACTGTCAGTTGTACAGCTGATATTTTTAATTATGCAGTGAAAAACTCATCATCAGATACATAACATACATATGTTAACCACACCTATTGAAGTACCTATTCAAATATGTCACTACATAAATATATATAATTTCAAACCCTTAATAGCATATCATAGTATTTTTACTGGCATAATATTAACATTCCCGCCTGGTGCCACACCACCAAATCCTATACATATTTGGTTGCAGAGATTTTCAATTTTGTTTTTTCTTTGCAGATCACTCTTCGCAGCTACTAGCCTCTGAACGTTCAGCCAAAAATGAAAAATGGGCGCTTACCACAACATATCCTGTGACTCAGAGCACGGAAACTATTCGACCATCTTCGGCCAAACCGATACGCCAGAATGGGAAGCTCTCCTCATCATATCAACCCTCGGCTTCATCATCTTACTTACTATCATCGGAAATATTTTAGTAATATTGAGTGTGTTCACTTACAAACCTCTCAGAATAGTGCAAAACTTCTTCATAGTGTCTTTGGCGGTGGCAGACTTAACGGTAGCTATATTGGTACTACCTTTGAACGTGGTATACTCCGTGGTAGGACAATGGATTTTTGGTATCCACGTGTGCAAAATGTGGTTAACGTCGGACGTTCTGTGTTGTACAGCCTCAATTTTAAATTTATGCGCAATAGCTTTGGATAGATTTTGGGCTATTACTGATCCGATCAACTATGCTCAAAAAAGAACCCTGAAGAGAGTTTTGATCATGATCGCCGCAGTGTGGTTGTTGTCGTTACTGATATCGTCACCTCCTTTGATTGGGTGGAATGACTGGCCCGACGCTGATGTGTTCTTGGAGAAGAAAGAATGCAAATTATCGTCAAGGCAGGTGAGTGTATAACTATTTGTTTATACAATTTTTATGAAACATTTTCCAAAAGGACAAAATATGTATTTAATAGTTGAAATGTTTTTATATTTTATTTGACGCGTAAAAGTGTATATGCCTTTTTATGATAGATATGTAGTAACTACATTTCAGGAGTGATTTTACATAAAAAATATGGATAAAGTTTATATGAAGCTGGGTCCGAAAGACCCTCCTGAGGGAAAATACTAAGCCTCAAAAAGAGACACAAAAATATTTATTTTTCATTATTCTGCTTTGTTTGAGATCGTTTTTCTTGAAAATGGCGAGTTCAAAAGATTTCGAGTAAGAGGTTATTTGTTGAGCACTTTTATCCGCACTGATTTGAAAATAACTTATACATTATATGAAATAAATTTGTTTACTCTTTACAATCCAATATTCTCTCAATGCCCACAGTCTATTGAAAACAGGTTGATTGAGATTGAGAATTGTTAATTTCCGGCGTGCTGGATATTTCCTCTGTATAGCAATTAATATTCAACTTGAGTGGCATTGCTCAAATGGCACAAGCGCAATGGAAACTTTAGTCAAGAACGTTATTGAAACCAAGACTTCTTTGGGCTGTAGCTAGAGAGTAAGCTCGTGAACCTATTATACGAACGTTACATGCAAAATATGTAATACGGAGGTGATTAAAAGTAGAAATTTACTATGTTTTCTGCGGATGAAGCGAGGTTCACAAGCATACCCACTTTTTCAAAAAGAAAATCCTTACTAAATTCTTATATCATGAGGGGATAATCATCACTGATTTATTGAGAGATACTTTGAGGAATCAGCTTTAATAGAGTTCTTATTAGAAAGGTTGATGTGACATTTGTATTGGTTACCTAGAGATCATAGCACTCACGATGTTCAAAAACCATTTGAACATGTTTTCAAGCGATTTAATTCGTATTATGTTAATATTCCATGCCACTGTGTGTGTATCTATCGCATTCCAACAATGCCGCGTAAAAACTCTCGGCGACCCTCTTAACGCCATCTCTTGTTAAAACATGCTTTTAAATCTAGCTATTTAAATCGTATTATGTTAATATTCCACGCCATTGTGTATCTATCGCATTCCAACTGGCATCCTCGGAACAAGAAGGCCTGATATCTGAATCCAAGATGACGTCACGAGCAGGGAGAAAGCTCTAACAATGGAAACGTATTAATTCAGATATGAAGTACTTTTGTAATTTTTTGGGCTTAAAAAGTACATACATAAATTATTTTTAATAGTTAATTGTATGCCATTTACCAAAATAACAACAAAAAATCGGTTGAGAGTCATACCCATCACAGAAAGGAACATAATAATTGTTATAATAAGTAGTTTAACAATTATAACATGCTATGTTTGTAATAAATATGACATATAGCTATACATTTATAAATATACAGTGGTTAGTTCAAAATACATCTCGAAGTGTATACCTATAAACTAAAACAAGAATACATAGTTACTTAGATATTTTTTTAAATACTGTTTAAATAAAGTAATGTAATGTGAAAAAAATAATAATTACTTTTGAGGAGTTTTTTTTGATTTGGCACAAATATTTCTGTTTTGTTTAAAAAATAAACATTTTAATTATGCTAATAAGTAGTTTAATAATAATTATAATATGCTATGATGAAATATATACGGACTATGGCTATTAATTTATGTATATACAGTGGATTGTTTAAAATATATCTCGAAGTGTGTACCTATAAACTAAAGCAACAATACATAGTTACTTAGATATTTGTTAAAGCCTAAAGAAAAATGTGAAAAAGTTAATGTTTTCTTTTGAGGAGTTTTTTTGATTTGACACAATTGTTTCTGTTTTGTATAAAAATAAACTTAAAATTTTTAAGAAAAGTGAATTTTGAAAATGTTACCAATTTTATTCAGTTTGAGACTGTGCAATAGAAAATATACCTTTATTTACTTTAATTGTCTGCGTTAGATCAAGACCTCGGTCAAGATACTTATTGAATACAATACAACAACCCTACGGGTAAAGTAAGCAGGTATTGCAAAGCATTTTTAGATAACAACTAGAAAAACCTCACAATTAATTAATATATGATTTAAAAATAGTGTGCACGACTGGTCACTGGCTATGAAAATGGAAAAACAAAATTTACCGGAGTAATCTTGGTTGGAACGAATGATTTCTCATTCTCCCTCTTAATTGAATTTATCTATTGCAGCCTCATTTTAATTTCTTTTGGAAATGAAAGGAGCTGCCACTATGGATCCATTTTTATTTCCCCTGCACTTCGGAACACACCAGGTTAACACCATGTTTTCAATTCACCCAACACTATTAGGTATACACAATTATTTAAAAGTCAATGTTCTCAACAAAGTGACTGAAATCAAACCAAAGCTTACACCTACCTTATTTATTACAACATGTACCTAAAATCACCCTACAACTTTTAATCAATACTCAATAATGCTACAATAAAAAGTGTTTAGGTATCCTAAGCAAGATTGAGGTATTAAAATCAAACCTTTCATGTCCTGTTGTAGCCTAAAAAATATCTGTGGTTACCTAAAACTTATTTTGCTTCTCTCTGCTATTATATGTAGTAAAAGGTAGTCAAAGTAAATAGGTAACTAGGCATTATTATTATAAAGCAACAAAATAAAAACTTTAAGGGCTTGTTTGGTTTATTTACATCAGGCAGACACTATGTGAGTATTAAAATTTCAGTTATTTAAGATAATAATAGGTATTAAGGGCTCTGAAATTATAATAGATATTTGTGGAAACACACATACTAACAGAGCAATCAGTCAATAACTATAAACTATAACTATTTAATTGTATAATGTAGAATAATTCGGAAGTGTTGTTGTATAGCATAGTGGGGTTAAAGATTTATTTTCAGGAACGCAGGGCAATTTCCTTGCTATTAACACAATAAATTACTTGCTTTGTGTAAATTGTTCAAATGCACAAATTTCACAATTTTAAACATATTTTATATTAAAAACTGGAATGAAAGTGTTGTATAGCATCGTGGAGTTAAAGGTCTATTTTCACGAATACAGGGCAATTTCCTTGCCATTAACACAATAAATTACTTACCTTGTATAAATTGTTCACTGCAAATGCACAAATTTCCTAATTTTAAACATATTTTATATTAGAAACTCTAAATAAACTTTTTACAGCATTTAGATTGACTCCCCGGCCCGGCGGCCATATTGGGTACTGCTTTTCTCAGTTTCAAGGCCTTTCATCCGAGGGTGCCTTTCCAACAATGCCGTGTAAAAACTCTTGGCAACACTCTTGGCGCCATCTCTTGTTAGAACGTTTATCCACTGCATTAGTTAGTCTAGATAGACAAAAGCAGAACGGCCTCGAATCGCATCAGACCAATCACAGTGCTTCCTATAGAATAGCCATTTCACCAAACCTAAAATTCCTATCTATAATTCTAGGGGTCCCTAAATTTCCGATTAATAACCGAATTTTATTAAAACTAGCCAGCAGATTTCGACCAGATTTTTGTTAAAATTCATACCTAATTTTAATCCAGACAACTGCGTTATTTGCCTTTTACGGAAGTAATATGTCAGTAGTGGGAGTAAGTCAATGCGCCAAAGGACGAAGAAGACGACGCTTCTTCCCGCTCTAGAGTTAAAATTTACTTCTTGACTGGCCCTCTTCAAAGCAAGTCGCGATCACTAATCGCTCCCCGTCGCACTCGGCCATGGAGGTTCTTTCTCTAATTCTACCACAAGACGCTATAGTAAGCGTTCCCGTTGGCACTCGGCCATGTAAGTAAACTCACTCGTTCACAATCACTCTCTCAAAAGCCGAAAAGTAAACGGCATTTTTGGCACTCGGCCAT
>MU182055.1:260783-291052 GCA_016904865.1 Pissodes strobi
CTCTCTCAAAAGCCGAAAAGTAAACGGCATTTTTGGCACTCGGCCATTATTCTATCTGCTTTATTATAATATAAAGTCTTCCATAAGTTCTGTTCCATTACAGGGAGTTTTGCCTACCTACGCGATCTGCGTAGCCTGTTTTAGAATCCATCTTTTGCGTGTATGGAAGACCGCATTTTCACAAAAGCATCGCTGTCATGCCATATGCAAATGACTGCATATCATTCTCAAATTTCAATCCACTACAATTTAAGTCATTCTTATTTGCAAGAAGTTAAGTACATTGTATATAGAAGCTAAGGAGAGACTTAGTAAGTGTTTTCCCTGTATTGAAAGATAAACTGGTGAACGATTGAACGTTGCTCGTCAATTGATGAATATAGTGTACATAGTAGCTTATTGTGGATATTAAGGTAATATTTATCCTTTTATTATTGCCTGTATGTTACTGTATTTCATCGCAGCGTTATCTCAGTTAGTCAAGCCCAGACGGAGTGGTTCCGCAGGAACATTAACAAACTTTAAACTGTACTTGGCTACAAAATTGTGTTTATAATCATATACTTGTTTAAGATTACAATTGTTTATGCAATGCTTTAGTTTTTAAAGGTATTATTCTTCTAATATTGTGCAAGGTCGATACCTAGATATTGCCCATATCATAGCACGGACTAGATACAATAATTTAATGTTTATATTTTGTTTATATATAAGCCTTCAGTTGTTGACCAGAATTGTATGATTATACAGGGTGTTTCTAAAATATGTAGCGAAACTTGAGGAGGTGATTTGCCATGGCAAAATAATGGTAGTAAGTCATATAAAATAAATTCGAAATGCCAACGGATTACCCCTTATCAGCTGTCAAAGTTAATTTTTTAATTTTTAATTTTACAGATAGCTAACTACATCTTACACCGATCAAACTCATATTTGATATATCGGTTTTGGTAATTAGTTTGCATCTTCACGATTGTAAAATACTTCAATTGTGTTCCGCTAGAGGGCAATTTACCTAGAATGAAAAACTTATTTTTGATGAAATTTTTTATTTTGGCCCATTATGCAATTTCTGATGCTTCATTTTAAAGGCCAGGTAAATTAATTTGAAAAAGGTACTCTTTATTGAAATCGCTAAACCCAACCCTTATGTCGCAAATCGATTTCGATTTTTTTTCCCAAAAAATAAACTCTCCAATAATTCAACAATAAAAAACTAACAAACGAACTGTCAAATTATGCCAGTCAGATGTACTTCTGCCTTTACTAGAAGATGCCCCTTTACACATTAGAGGAAACATATTATGGCTTCTCCAAGATGGTGCACCACCGCATTTTAGTTTAGCTGTACGTGAGCATCTTAATACGGCTTTTCCGGAACGCTGGATAGGGCCATCTGGACATTTAGAATGGGCGCCTCGATCTCCAGATCTAAACCCTATGGATTTTTTTCTTTGGGGGTATTTAAAGGAGTTAGTATACGTTCGACCAGTTAATGATATAAACCATCTTCAACTGAGAATTATAAATGGGTGCCAAACTATTAGCGAGAAAGTTGGTATTTTTCATCGAGTTAAGACATTTTCTTATTAGCGTAAGAACATGTATTGAAGAAAATGGAGCTCATTTTGAAACCCATTTTTAATTATTTTATATTCATGTTGATAACGTTGTATTAAGATTTTAATTTTTGTCGATTTGCGGCGAAACGGTTGGGTTTAGCGATTTCAATAAAGAGTACCTTTTTCGAATTAATTAACCTGGCCTTTAAAATGAAGCGTCAGAAATTACATAACGGGCTAAAATAAAAAAGTTACATCAAAAATAAGTTTTTCATTCTAGGTAAACTGCCCTCTAACGGGACACAATTGAAGTATTTTCCAATCATGACGATGCACACTAACTACTCTAACAGATATTTCAAATATGAGTTTGATCGGTGTAAGATGTAGTAAGCTATCTATAAAATAAAAAATAAAAAATAAAACTTTGACAGCTGATAACGGGTGAACCGTTGGCACTTCGAATTTATTTTATATGACTTACCTACTACCATTATTTTGCAATGGCAAATCACCTCCCCAAATTTCGCTACACATTTTAGAAACACCCTGTATATCTCACAGATGACCTTACAAATTGCTGGAAAAAATACTGAATTGAAAACAAATGTTCGCCTAAAAGATTAGTTAATCAAATTTTATAAGCTAAAATACGTAAAATGTAAAACATTAATCGTCTAATGGTTTTTTTGTCATACGCTCCCAAAAATAGCTATTTTACGGACTCATTTGTGTCCGTAAAATGCTTCTTTTTAGGCCTAGTCCCTAAAAGTCGTCATGGCAACCTTTACGGACTATTCCAAAATTCCTGAATATGTCTAAAAGTCAAAAATTTCGAATGACATGAAAAAATTGTCAAATAGTTGCTACGATATCAAATTCTAAGCTAACTTTGTCGTACATTATGATTTCAAAAATTATGGTAAATTTGCAAATTTAGGCGTTCTGAAGAATTGCAAAAAGCGTATAAATAAAAATTAAATTTTGGGAGCGTATGACAAAAAATAGTGTTTGTCACACGTACCTAAATGAAGTTTTTCAGGGCTCATCTGCTATTCCGGACTCGGCTAATGCCTCGTCCGGAAACAGCAATGATTCGTCCTGAAAAACTCCATTTTAGGTACTTGTAACAAAAATAACTATTTCGATAATACAATATGTGCTTATAACATGACTTTTTCATAAATGACCCAATAAGAAAAGCCACCTACTTATAATGCAATCAAGTTTGATGGTGCATATTGACTTGTGCATTTTACTTCAAACGAATCGAACAAGACGAGCGCGCACAAATGAAATAAACAAAACTAAAATTAAATTAGGCAAGCTTGCCGAGCTGAAGAATGGTTCAAATTTGAAGAAGATACAAAAATTTGTTTACACTTTCGCTGCTGACAGTTCCAGCTGTGGTATTACCTGTGTGCTAAACATTTTTTTTTCTCATTTTCCTTGTATAAACTCTCTATATACATAAATATACTATTTTAACTAATATATATTGGGTGTTAGAGAATTTTGAACACCTGACACGGATCCGTGTCATGCGCATATAGAAACAATTTTTGTGTCATATTGGATTTGTGTCGGGAGTTTTTTTATTTTGAAAACGTATAAAACGAAGAAAAACTAAATTAACAAAAATTTTTACATTTATTATACAGAACATATCAAAATACGTAAAAACATACTAAATTTGGCAAATATGCATAACATGTTAAAATGTAAAATAGTCATTCTGGAATGCTCCGATAATTTAAACGATAAAATATGGGCATCCTTCTAGCTCTTCATTAGTCAATTTCTCCAAATTTTTGCAAGTAACTGTCGTTATTTTAGGTTCATAAGGTCTTGCCATATTATCCGCCATTTTGTCTTAAAATCAGCAGCAACAAAAACCTGACCAGAAAACGGCACGTAAAACAAGAATTCCCTATGCTTTAGCTATATGCTCCCAACCGTACGTTTACCTCCCCCTGCTGCTCGTGGCGTACTTAGAGCTTAATTTTTATATTACGCGCGACACGGATCCGGGTCGCGCGCACATAGCAACATGTACGTGGTGACACGGATCCGTGTCATCAGCAGTCAAAGTGTTAATATGGAGCAGGAGAGAAAAGTGAATCACATCTAACTTGTCTCATATCGACATTGAACAATATATTTTTTATATGATATTTTACTATAGTTTGCGTATTACCTGTGTAAAATCTTAATTTATAAGCCACATGTTGCCCATACACATTACACCAATCGACTTTAACGATGTCATTTGTAACCGCACTTTTTAAGAGACCGAAAGCCTCATCTACCTTAAAATTATCTGCTGGGTCAAATAGTTTCTTCGCTGTCTCAGATTATTTCTTCCGCTTACGTAATGAGGTAGTCGATGCTCTTACTGCAGCATTTAAAAGCATTGGTGTCACTGTTTTGAGCGTTTGTGTTGCAGTTTTCGGAATTTTGTCTCTATTTCGGGCACCATTTCATCGTTGTCTTGCAAATTAGTTGCTGCTTCTACATTGTTTATTTCTTCACTTTCATTTTCTGACTCAGCGCTCTCTTTTTAAATGAAATCTGAAAAATTAAATTTATCACAAATACTAACATCGAACTCTCTAAATTCAGAATTTTTTGTTGAACAAAAAGAAACGATAATGCGCAATAGTCACAAATGGAACCATAATAAACTTCATGGAACGTGCAAACATTTTGATTTAATTTTTATTTCTTCTTGCAGACCAAGCCACAACCCTCGAAAAGTGGTTATGTATATCTAGTCAACTAACGAATCATGATGGCAATTTCCCCACTCTGTGGGCCGTATAGGCCCTATTACACAGTGGCAGCGATTTCTAGAATTACATGTCGAATTTTGGCATTTTCATATTTGCACTTGTGGCTTGTGGATGCTAAGTTAAAATTTACATTTGTTGACGTTGGTTTGCACGGATTTCATATGGTGGTGACTGGCGTCTTTACAAATGCCACACTTCATAAAATTAGAAAATTACATTTTAGGCTTACCTGAAAATACAGTGTTACCCAACCTGTATAAAATAATGCCATACGTTTTCTTAACTGATGAGGGATTTTCTTTAACAAATCATATAAAGTCATTTCGGGAATACATGGCAGGGGGCAAATAAAAGAACATTTGATTTTCGACCTAGTGGAGCCAAAAGAGTGGAAAAGGATATTATTGTAATTTTGTCTACAGTTTTAAGAACACAAGAAAATCAAAGGTGCTGAAAGGGCACAAGGAACTTACGACCAAGAAGTTGATGATGGCAGTCATATCCCTGGTAGAAAAGAAAATATTCATGGAACATCTATGAGAAATGTAATGCGCAAGGCAACAAGCACTGCGAATTAAATTCGTAATGATCTAGTTCAGTATCTACTAAATAATAGATAGCTAACAGCTTTTTCTACATGTGTAGGTACTCATTTTGCACTCGCTTAGGCATATACTATCGTAAGGTCTAGTATTAGTTTTCACATTATATTAATAAAGCAATAAACTTCTATAATTCTTTTCAGATGAGAACATACCTCCACCTTAACTTCGTCCAATGAATTAATTGTTGTCCCACTTGTCCCCGGTTCATCTCTATCCAAAGGCTATGCTGAGCGGGGAAAGGCTTGACATTTAGACATGTAAATTTCTTCTGTGGCGTTAAAAATAATAGATAATTACAATCAAGTTTTGGTTACTAATTTTGGAAATAACATATTTTCCAGGGTATCTTACGACATTTAATTCTAAACACACAGAACACAGTGAATATATAAATCTAAATCTGTTTGTTTAAGCGAATTTGACTGTGCGCGCTATGTAGGTTTGGTTCGTTCGGAGTAAAATGCATAAATTAGTCTGTACGTCCCTTAGGGCCAGGTTTTTACGTGCCTGTTAGTATTACCAAGAGGATATTTTCCGTGATAATCATTGTTGTCACAATTGTTTTCAATCACATAAAAAACTGAGCCCTAACGATTCAAAAATAGAAGACAAACATTCACTCCACAACTATGTATTAAATAAATTCAATTTAACGCAAAGATTGGGCAATGGTATTTTATTAAATAATACAAACAATTTTTATTCTACTAATAAATATCTACATATTTCTGAAATAAATAAGTTGTCAACGATTTCAACCAAATTATATTAACTGAATTACATTATATGCGAAAAATTTCGATTGGAGTAACCTCAACTAAAATCAAAATATTTGCCTTGCTGGATAATATTTTCGCGATTTATACTACATTTTGAATGTTGTAAATGTAGGTATATTAAGAATTTAATCAAATAAAATAACTAACTATATTTACAAATAAAAAATATGGTAAGTACCTCGATAAGCACTAAAAATATTGGTATCCAAGGTGCTTATAAAGCTCATAATAATGGATTTTTTAGGAAAACGAACACGATTTTCAAAACAGACTAACCGAAACTAACCCAAACCGGCAGTGTTATTTTTACATTTGTAACATTACCCAAAAAAGTACGTCGTACGTCAATAAGGCTAGCTGTCAACTGCTTTTTAATGAAATAAGAAGCCCATTTTTTTGTTTTCGAATGCTACTCAACATTTTGGATATATTTATTATGCCCCAGTTCAACTATTTTCGACGTATTGACCTTTAAATTTGACGTGTTTGTGACGGACTGAAGAATTTCCCTGGTTCCATTTTCTTTTCTTAGTGATTCATGGTTGGCATCGCTGCTCTCATATGAAATTTCATGCTAGTGATTACTTACCAGATTTTTTTTTTTGTATTTTGATGTATAAAAATATGTGTTGTGTTCCTAAATCATGCGGAAATATAATAACTTAAAGAAGTAAAGATATCGTTTCTCATCAATATCCTGGTTCAAAAAAAAAAACCGATAGCAATTTTTAATAACGTGGGATGGTGATAACACAAAATTCAGATAAATTTGCTAAATTTGAGATAAATCATCTTGTTCATAACCACTCTCTAATAAATCAATGAAAGGAAAAGTTTTGTTACGTATGTCAATATTATTTTTCAATATTTAATACTCAACTTGACACATAAAGAATAGCATATTGTGCAGCAAGTGCTGAAAACTGTACTTTCTCGAAGATGGACCAGGCGAAAGAGTTTTTCACAAGTGTTGCATTCTACACTTTTTATACAATGCCAATTATAATATTTTACGTCGTATTTTACCTTTTGTAATTTAATAACAATATTCGCATTAAGCGTTACACTTTTTCATACCCGGTGTGAAAAGAATAGCTTATACATTACCACGTAGTGTGTGAAAAGTATAGTTTTCAAGATGTTTTTTAACAATTTTCAAACCAGTCGTAGAAAAAACAAGTTAATCTATACTTCCTGGTGAAAAATACACTAAGCCATATTTAGACTATATTGGGGCAACGTTAAGTACAGCTTTAAGTTAGTAATCATGTGTTAGCTTTCTCAGTATACAAATTTGATAAATAACGAGTAGGTAAATAGTGGATGTACTCAAACCTTCAAGAAATCGGTCACGTGTTGCTTGCGTGTGACAATAATGATTTTATTTGAAAAGCATTATTGTCACCGGACAAGAAAAATATGTTTATTTCCTGCCAATAAAACTTTGATATGCATTAAATTATAATGCTTTGGTTCCCATGGTTCAAGAAATGACAAAAGGTAGAATTATCTATTTCCAATCTTTGTAATTGAGGCTCTGAAAGTATTTGAAGTGCAGGACACTCCAGATATCATTAATATATTTCATATTAACATTGTGGTCTATTGTAAAAGTTAAAAGGCGAAAACTGATATACACCAAAATCATTGTGCTAAAAAGCAGTCCTTAGATTCAACACTTATTCAATTTAGAATTTGGTTGGTTTAATTAAAATACTGAAAATCAATAATGACAAATAAAAATTTGCTTGAACTAGTGATGATGTCACGTTGCAGATCTTTGGTCTTAGTACTACATATAACGAATACACGAATCATCTTTATTTCATTTAGCCGATTTTTGCAACGACCTGAAATACATTGGCTTGGAAAATACCCACTTTTCTGTACGCCACTGAAGTAGAGCCTCTTTGCAAAGTTCTTTTTAATCCTAATACCTTAGACCATAACATATATAAAAATTATAAAAAAGCCTCTGAAAATAAAAAAGTTATCAAGCAAATTAAACTGGATCCTCTTTTAATGCTTAGTAACGTTATATTTGCAAAGGATCTTTTATCATTTTTGGATATGTTATGGCCTAAGACATTAGAATCAAAGCAAACCTTGCAAAGCGGGTCTACTTCATTGGCGTACAGAAATTTCAAATCTACTTAAAATTTTTAAAATAAAAAAAAATAAATATTTTAAATTTAAATGTACGCCACTGAAGTAGACCCGCTTTACAAATTTCTTTTTGACTCTAATATCTTAGATCATGACACACTAAAAAATGATAAAAAATCGTTTGAAAATAAAAGGTCATTAAGCATTAAAAAGATCCAATTTAACTTTACGACATGGTTTTATCAAAATTAAAGTATCAATTTTAATTTTGCTTGTATCGACCTGGTCTTTTAATTGTCAATATTCCGAACCCTTTCAAATCTTTTTTGCCCATTTTTACATCTTTATTTCATTTGGCCGATTTTTGCAACGACCTGAAAAACATTGGTTTTGATAAATACTCTCTTTTCTGTACGGCACTGAAGTAGATCGTCTTTGCAAAGTTCTTTTTAATCCCAATACCTTGGGCCATAACATATCCAAAAGTGATAAAAAATCCTTTGAAAATAAAAAAGTTATTAAGCATTAAAGAGGGTTCCAATTTAATTTTGCCCACAGTGTTTCGTGCACAAAAAATGTCATTTGCCGGCATGCATGTCACACATTTTATGATAGACAAATGTTTGATGTTATTATAAGACCGGGCGCGAACTTATAAATTGGATCTTCTTCCATTTAGTCGCCTTGTATTCCCCAAGATAAAAAAGCTGAGGGACGCGCTTTACTCGGAGTGTTTGACAACATTCCTTCACCTTGTTCCGATTAGGTGATTGAAGTTGGCGACTTGCCACTGCAACCTGATCACATTCATTGTAAGGCCTCCAAACTGTACTTAGAGTACGTTATCTAGGCCAGTCTTTCTACTTAGGCTCCAAAGGCGTGACACTGGCTCCATCATATACCTGCTCGGTTGTGGCTTATCATCTCCCAACCTGTCCAACCTGAGCCGGCTCAGCGCTTCATAATTGTACCTTACCTGTTTAGAGGTCTCTTCCTCCACCTGACGGAGCTTGCAGAGCCTAACCTCTATTATTCCCTATGTTGTCAAGTACTTCTTTAACTTGCAATGTCCTGTAAGTAAACCTACTACTGCTGCTCGTACTGGGTTTAAATGTGTTTATGGACCATTTAGCCTTCCTTTGTCATGATGTTCGGAACCATCAGCTGTGAGATTGTCTTCTAATCCAGCTATTGTCTCTTGATTTAAAAAGACCTCTTTTAATTCCACAGAATTGCTCAGGGCCTATCATGTTTCGGCTTGAACCTTCTCTGGTTAGTTTGTCCGCTTCTTTGTATCCTTGGTGGCCATCATGTCTGGTACCCAGGAACAGATTAGTTTGGTGATCAGTGCAAAGATTTCTAAGACATTTACACAGTCTCTAACCGGTCTTGAATTTACTTTATGGGAGCTGATTGTCTTTAATTCCGCTTGGCTATCCGAGTAAATTACTATGTTTTTGCTCTTAGTACTCCTTTCTTGGATATACATGGCACAGGATTGTATGGTTACAACTTCTGCCTGGGGCACTGTGTGGCATGATTTCCTAAAGTAATGAGTATTTTTGCTCTTGGCTTGTCTCTTCAGATGACGGCTCTTGAGCCTTGACTAGTCATCGAGCCGTCAATATATCAGACCAGATCTGCTTTGAGTGAGAGACCTCTCTGTATTTCCTGTCGGCAATTTTCACCAAGAAGTGCCTCTTAAAATAGTATTGAGAAGGTATTTTTTCCAATGGCATCTTGTATAGTGACTGAACCTCTTGATCCTCCTCTATTTCCCAGCTCAGGACCTTTTCACATCATTCTACGGGACCTTGGCATTGCTTGAGCCTGTATTATGTCGCCTTTATTTCTGCCTCTATGAAGATGTGGATTGGCTAACTAACCCCCATTGCCAGTGTTGAAGTAGTTCTCATGGCTCCCGCAATGCACACACTTGCTAGCCTTTGTACTCCCTATAGTTGCTTGATTGCTGTGGTTTGTGTGACCTTTCTTTTCCCGGGCATTAAGCCTTTGATAACATTGGTTAATTGGCTATACAAAATGATAGTAAGCCATTTTGTATAGCCATAAGTGCATTTTTGAGCTTAGCCCCTAGTTTCTGCCACATAGTCTTCACTCAGGGCCGTTTTTGCATCCGGGCTGCTTTGCTGAGATGTGGTCCCCATGTAATTTTTTGGTCAAATATGACGATACTTCTAGTTCAGATTCTGTCCCGTGCTCACTCTTTTCAGGAACATCAAAATTTACATCGATATCATACTCGGTCTCATCCTCATCTTTAATAGAACTTTTTCCCCACTTGACTCATCGTCGAACCATTTCATCCATACCTCTCGGTTTTTGCTTCTCTGCAAGCTTTTTTTTGGAGTCAAACATGGATTTATTTAAAACAGATTGTATTTACTACACATGCAAGTAAAAAGCTTGTGCTATTCTAGACTCAATATACAAGAAACACAGGGCGGCAATGTAGCGAGAAAGTGTAGTGTTGATGGGCACGCAGTTCACATATCATGTAGACCAGTCCTGTTTGAGCTTTGATTTCATTCGATCACGAGCGGATTTTTCAAGCACAATCAATATACTGATCATATGCAGATACCTATTAGCTACAGTTACTTAGCAGTGTGCGAAGACCACAATATAGAGTTAATTATAGTTTGCAATGTATGCATATGTTTGTCTTTAAAAAAAAAACAAGAAAAATTTAATCATCTTCCGTTAAAAATAATGTGGTACTTAGTCGATCCTTTTAGTTATGGTATGAATGTCTTGAGTTATAAATATATACATTTCCATGAAGATTTATTTAAATATCTTCCGATAAAAGTAATGTGGTGTTTAATCATCACTCATGCAGATGAGCTCAACTTGATTGTGTTGGACTTGGGATTAATAACTAATTTATTAAAGTCCCGGGTTCTTAAAATCGATTTACTCAGCCCTCACTAGTTTATAAATTTAAGTGTAACTATTCTCCCATATACTTCATCATTATTTTTTTCATTATATTTCATGTTTATATATCACGAAATAAGCTCTAGGTTAAAGCGAACCAGCCTCACTTGACCTTCTTCCAAAGAAGTAGTGTTGTCATTACAAGCACAGCATAAATAATTACTTATGTCGTGGAATAAACAATCAACTTTCAACGATTCTTAGAATGCTGCAATTTTTTTTTATAATCGCGATATGAATATTTTTTGGCATATACCAGGGGCATGTATATTGTATGTACACCAAGTGAGTCGCTTGTATCCCGGATTTTCTTTTTAATATATGTTTAATTAATTAAATTGATATGAATTACGTTAATTTTTACAGGTGAGAGTGATTCAGATACCTCACCAGGATCGTTACCTTAAATAAAGAGGCAAAAGACGTATTAAATCATCATCAGGTTCAATACCTGATGTCTATTAGATACGCATTTGACTCACCCTGAGTTATAGGGTGCTAGACGAGATGACGATGACCGAATATCTATCAATAAAGAGAAAATTTTGCGAGTCTAGTTTTTTGACAGTATAAAGAAAAAATTAACTATCCGAAAGACTTTCCCAGGTTCAATTATTAATCAGAAATACGGAGAATTAAAAGTTATTCTATTTTCCGCCATGTTCAACCTGAATTGGGCTTAGCTATATAGCTTTGAGTACGGCCTTAAAAAAGATACCTACTTGATAACGACCTGAGTGTAGTCAAAGACGATATTTTACCCGGACTAATAGATTCTGCAAAATGCATTTCACAAGCACATTTGCTAATTACCCAGCTCGTAAACATCAGATATATCCTAAATTAAATATGTCCATGGAAAATATAGTACGACGTGTTTGTCAGAAAGTTTATATATAGTAGATTTTCCGAACGGTCCAGATCACTATAAACCAAGAATTCAGAATAATGATTTAAACTGGGCGCAAAATAGTTCAAAATCACCAATATATGAAAAATCAAAAACTGGAAAGTTATCTGTGGAATTACAACTTGCCAGAAACACTATGAAAAGTTAATTAATTTGAAGTAATACTAGGTGTGGATATCATTCTGGATCAATAGGTTTGCTTTGTATTAGAGAACATAATCATATTGTTAGTTTTTCTTGCCCGCACCGAAGTATTTGATATAATATTTTTCGCTGATACGTAGAAATTCCTCAGGAATCACACTTTAATTTTCCTCAGAGCGAGAAAACATCATACCAAGCTCTACAATTCAGCTACGTTTCCTTCTAGAGAGGTATACCAAAATTTTGCTGGTAGGACTGGAAAATATTCAATTAAGATACCACTAGTGACTCTTATGTATATATATTTCTATTTTTTTAAAATTCACTTTTATAATATGTATAATCAAGAGGTCCTATGTCAATGAACTATTTATATGATTCCTTGTATCAGCCTTCGGAAGAAGATAATATAAAATAAACCGTTTCATCCTTTAAATTTCTAGGACTTGTTGTAAACTACGGAAAATTAATATGATCACTGATAAGAGTTTTAAATATTTAGTACCACTACTCTGAAGTACAAATATTCACTTTAATGGATCGATAAATTCAACAGCGTTTTGAATGTGTCAATGTTAGTATGCCATTAATAGTAGTGGTGGCTCTGAGTGTTTTTATTTAATAGCTACGAAATGCCTACCGGTTGCCTTTACAACAATGGATTTAGAATCTAATAGCTCCTTTTTAAATATATATCATGCTAAATTAGACTGAAATATTATTGGTTGTATATAAAGATATTGGAGAATGAAAAATGTCTACCATTAAAAAATAACGTTGGCAATTACGAGGGAGTAAAATATTCATAAATTAAAATATAATTGACGTACTAAAATGGTGATTAGGCCAGATTAGGTGACAGGATAAGACATAAATGAGCTGTAAAAATTAACACGAAAAATTTGGCAATGGGGCTAAACTAGGCACATGTAATTTTTTGCTACTTATATTGAGTCAGAAAATGCATAGAGGAGGACCTTGAATCTAGATGCAAATATATAGATATGCTAAAATATGCTTTTTAATGGAACAATTCCATTTTAATATTATACGATAATATTTTAGATAATATAGATTTTAAATAGTGCTCGCATTTGAAAAAAATTATTTCAATTTTTGGTATTACAGACATTTTTTGGCGCCCAAGCTTGTTCAGTTTAGTGGATATATTTGTTGGAAGGGAGATCCGGATTCCGATGCAAAAAACGACAGTTTCGTATTGGGAAGCTCAATCTAATTTTCCTGTACTTAAAAGACTGCAGATTCTAGCTCTACATTATAGAAAAGAATTATTCTGGTTGTTGCCAGGTTATTAGGGAATCGTTTTGATGACGGAATGTTTCAAAACTTGGTTTTTCATTAAGTATAATACTTTGTTACAGTATAATACAGCAATTAAAAGATATCTAGTGCTATTTAATTATAGCAAATAGATTTTTGTGCCAGCCATGCACGACTACTTTTGTAGATTAGAAAAGAGAAATTATAAGAAAAGTGCAAATATCTGAAATTTAAATGCATTTAGCTCAGCTATTAAATTTATTATCATAAAAGATTAGAAGAAAAATAAATAAATAGTGCTTTGAAGGAATTTTTTAAGCATAGGCCCCCTCTTTTCCTTAATATAGAGCAACTTGGAATTATTATGTACCTAGTATTGCAATATGTACCAAAACTAATCCCTTTTCCCGTAGGGAATTCTAGTTTAAAATAAGCAATATAAATGCTACTTTTTACCGACCAATGTCAAAAGTTAATACTAGCAAAATTGTAAATCTATATTTTAGAGTTGAAACAATACCTCCTACAGAGAGGTCGTCAAATCTAGGCAAAGGTTATTTACAGGCGTATATTTAAATGTGAAATCTCTTTTAAAATTTCACAGCTTAGTATACATTTCAGATGCAATAATCTCGAAAACATGTAATAAAAAGCTTGTTTTTTTTATTTATTTTTTTATATGTAGTTTGAAACGTAATTGGGTTAATATTACTTTAAGCCCTACTATTATGACTATGTAACAGTCTGATTTTGCCACTATAAAAGATTATAAATTTTATTTTAGATGCTGCATTTAGCAACAAAATATTCTATATTTTTGGTAAGCATTATTGAGTATTAACCTCTTCGGTTAATTAATTATAAATTCATGTCTTTGATTTGTTGTCAATAAGCTTAATGTGCTTCCCGTTTGCAGCGTTTATTAATATTAAGTAATTATATGTACATACGATTAATATATAATATGTATTAGCTTTTATAACACTGATGTGACCGTTAGTGTCTGTTCTGATCATCCTTTTTCTTATGTTGTCCTCCAGCACTTTGTGACTATATTAACTTTAGTGGGTAATCTGCTGCCTCGCTTACGTTTAACAAACAACTAAAATAAGGTATTATGGTACTAGTTTAACTTAGCTTATTTATATTACAATAATTAGGTTTGCTTGCAGTTCGGTATTTTTAAGAACTAAGTAATGGCCATTCGCACGGCCTCTTTTAACTCAAGATTAAGTTAAGGTGCACCTTATCTCGTGTATTTTTGTAGCACCATCTCTCTTAAGGGTAAAGTTTCACCTATAAATCATATAAAATTAAGCCTTTAAAGTAGTCGGGTTTAAGCCCACTATCACATTTCTATCCTTGTGTTTTGTTTTTTTTTTTTAATATAATTAATCATTTCTCTTCAAACATCAGTTACCACTATGGACCTTGCAAACTTTTTAATCGATAAAGAAGACGAATTGGATGGTTTAATGTTAATAGTCTTTGGTATTCCCAGAAGAGTTTACCAACGATTAGAGTATTTTTATTCTTTCGATAACATAACGTTTATTAAAAGGTTTCGTCTAAATAATAAACAGATCTTAATGTTTTGGAGTTAATAGAACATGAAATTGAATACCCCTACGATCTGTAAGTATAAATATGTAATATAAGCTTCACTGCATACCACTATTCAGTGATCCACTTCTTTAGCAATAACTGTATTACCCCAATGGATCAACGGCTGATTTTCCAAAGATTTGCTGCAACTGGTACACATCAAGCATCTGCATTGCAGACTTTGTTTGGGCCCATTTATCTACAATATCTCGTGTTATTGTTTGGGTAGCAAGAGTCCTTGCCAGATACTATAATGCATATATTAGAATCCCACAAGATGAGAATGAAATAAATACAAATCAGCTAGGATTTTATGAAACGGCTCGTTTTCCACGAAAAATTGGACTTATCGATAGCACTCACTTTAGGATTCAGTCTTCAGGTAAGTAATCTGTAGTTTGACGTCAGAGTCAAGACACCTACAACATATATTTTTATGTAGATACCTAAAGATTTATCTTTTGTATCTAATCGAGATATATATTTTAGGTGGTGAAGACGGCTAGGTTTACAGAAAAAAGGAAAGGTTGCTTTTCTGTTAATGTACTAGAGTATGCTGAGCGGATCTGTGGTGTTGTTGCTAGATTTCGATTTTTTTTAATTATTTTGGATAGTGCCAATAATGAAGTGGTCCGAAAGGGAAACCGTTAAATTTGTGGAACTTTATCGTGAACTCGAGTGTCTTTGGGCTGTAATAAACCAAATTAAATTACATAAATAATCAGATGAGAGTGGCGGCTTTGGAAAGACTAGTTCGGCGTCTCCTGGATACCCATCACCATTAGCATCTACCAGCCACCATTGGTATCTTCTGGCTACTAACCACCGTTGGCATCTCCTAGCTATCAGCCGCCATTCTCATCTCCTGACTATCGACCAACGTTGGCATCTCCTGTCTACTAACGCTAATGCTAATTTAAAAATTATGAATTTGGTGGCTCGTTGGCCTGGTTCAAAGCATTATGCTACCATTTTGCACAGCAGTCGAGTCAAACAGAAATTTTAAAATAATGTATTTCCAAACTCAGCACTTCTTGGTAATAAATATAATTTACAATTTTCAATTTCACCCCTTCTGTAAGTTGTAATTTCTTTATTTACATGAGATAGTGGATACTTCCGGAGACCTTACCTTTTCACACCATTGGCAGGAATGTCAAACTGGTGAGAGCAGTTTGATTACGCCATTCCGAGTTGCCAAAGGATATGGCCCACCAAATCCCATTATCCTCCCCCAGGCTGGAGAACACCGAAGTACAAAGTCTGGAGCCGATCAATGACAGTTTGTGACAAGGGGAGCTGCATTGTATTAGATGACAGGAACGTCAAACTGGTGAGAGCGGTTTGATTACGGGGAGTGACGCCCCCGCCATTCCAAGTTGCAACGGGATGTGGCCCATCAAATCCCATCGTCCTCCTCTAGGCTGGAGAACACTAGAGTACAAAGTCTGGAGCTGATTACTGGGGCATGATACAATAAACCCTATTTTTACCCCTGTCAGACTAGGAACCACCAGAGCAATGAGTCTGAGGCCGATGCTTCCAGTGGAAGCGGCCCCAGGTGGTAGATGCATACGCCTACTCGCATCGTCCGGTGAAAGATCACCCCTCCAGAACTGGGAGGCGCTAAGTGGTTTTCCCAAATCACGTTCCGCGTCCGCGCTGGTGTTGCCGGCTTCCATAGTAGGAATATATGGACACGATGGTGCTTCCAGGATCAAAATATTCCGGAAGTAAACTCCCCGGCCATTCATATCTCCGGGTTCTGGGTAGCCCTGGGAGCCCTTAATTCCGCATTTCACAGATAGCAAAGATACCGAACCAATTTAGAATAGATTTCTGCAACATAAAAGGCCTAAATACAAACATAAATCCGGTACACCAACATATACAAGTAAATAGACCACACATACTAGCCCTTACAGAAACACGAGTATGTCCTATAACAACAGTGGACTACCCCTATCCTGGTTACGACCTACATACCCGATTTAGACATGTGGCTCAAGTTCAGCGCCAAGGGATTAACCAAGTTTATATATTGTCTCTGTCGCCCTCCGAGCGATAGAGCCTACCAAAGCTTTTTCTTGACACTGGCTACCACTTTTGACTCAATACAGGTCGATCGCCCCATTTCAGAAATAATCGTTATGGGAGACTTCAATGCCCACAACACAAACTGGCTCAAACATCACAACAAGATCGACAACGAAGGTAGAGAAGCTGAAGCATTCGCCATCAGCTGCGGGCTTACTTAACTTGTAGACGAACCAACTCGAATCTCAGAGAGGTGCGAATTCACCGCCCTCCTGGATCTTTTTCTAACCACCAATCCTGACCAGTACAAAATTACAGTTAGTCCGTCATTAGGTACTTCCGGCCACAAATTTATTACAACGGTGTGTGAATTGCCACTCATACAGAAGGACCCACCATTGCAATTCACAAACTGGGACGATCTAAGGGAGTTCTACCCAGATTTTCTTTCGCTCGACGTCTGCTTTGGCACTGGCGATCCGCCAGTCTGTTGCGAAGAGATCACGCAAGTAGTCTCCTCAGGAATGGAAGCATACATCCCAAATTCCATCAAGTTACCATCAAAAGGAAAGCCCTGGTTCGACAGAAGATGCGAAAGAGCTGTAGGTAGGAAACAGCAAGCCTACAAGTACTGGCAGCAAAATCAGACCGATGAAAATCGCAATCATTTTGTCGAAGCGAGAAACAAATATGATCGGCGAAACTAAGGACAAACACAATCAAAGGATCAGGAATATACTTTTGCAATGTCCCAGTGGTTCCAGGAATTTCTGGTTGGTAGCAAAGGTAGTAAGTAACAACTTTACAAAAACGTCTCTCCCACCTTTCACGGACGAACGTGGCATCACGGCAACTACAGCCAAGGAAAAAGCAAACATGCTTGCTAAAACGTTTTCATCACACTCTACCTTTGCCGTCCCTTAAGGCAAGACTCTCCCCACAATATCGAACATCAACACTACAATGGCAGAAGTCAAGTTTTCTCACCGTGATATTCGCGAAATCCTTAAAGAACTAGATACGCAAAAGGCATCAGGACCAGACGGGATACCTGCCATTGTGCTAAAGAACTGCGTCAACTAACTTACACCCGTTTTTTCCAGGATTTTTTCTCTTTCTTAGGGAAAAGAGATTTACCCATCCTCTTGGAAAGTCGCTCGAGTGCAACCTGTTCTAAAAAAGGCAAAAAAACCACGCCCTCAAACTATCGCCCAATTGCCTTGCTTCCAATAATCTCCAAAGTCATGAACCGTGTAGTCAACCAGTAGTAGTAGTAAGGGTGGGGGGGGCCGAAGCCCGGTAAGTAGGCCTATAAGTCCCTTTTCACCATCCCCGATCCGCCCTCCCCTACCTGGCTACTTCCAACACCCGGCCCGCACTGAAACGGCCCGTCGCCTTGATAAAGGTGAGGACGTCCTCCCAGTCCAGATCCTTTAGATCTTCCCGAGTAAGTGTTGGTGCTCCCAGTATCTTCCTCCTTAGGCGACTCCACCTATCACAAATTCCTATATAGTGGTATGAGGACTCCTCCTCTGTCCCGCAGTTCAGGCAGAGTGGGCTGTCGCTCACGCCGATAAGGTGCAGATGTCTGTTTAGACTTCCATGCCCAGTCAGAATACCTACCAAGTTCCTGATGTCCTCTCGGCTCTTTTTTAGCAGTCGCCTTGCTCTGGATCCGTCAGGATTTAGAATCATTTCCTTGGCTTGTCTGCATCCTTCTTTTCCTCTCCAATTGTGCTTTGTCTTGTTCCAGGCCCAGTTATTTAGTTCCTGAGAGATTTGCCTTTTACTTAAGCCTAGACCAGGTTCTGGACCGACGAGGTGGCTCATTGAGCCTTGTCTTGCCAATTCATCGGCCCGTTCGTTGCCCTCGATGCCACTGTGCCCTGGAACCCATCTGAGTCTTACTTCCTTGCGCACAGCCAATCTGTCTAGAGCGTCTCTACATTCCTGAACTAGCTTACAGCTTGCCCTAGGTCTTTGGGTCGCCCTGAGAGCGGCTTGACTGTCCGAGTAAATATATATACTATCTACACCTTCTGTTACTTCCGCCTTGGTTGCTACTTCCAAAATAGCAAACACCTCCGCCTGGAAAACGGTGGCATATCTCCCCAGCGAAGTGCTTTCTCCTGATTTAGTGTTGTCTAGGTATACACCGGCTCCGGATGACTGTGTATTAGCCATCCATGAGCCGTCAGTGTACCATGCGTGTGCGCCGCTCGGCGTACGTACCTGGCCTGACAGCCACTCTTCCCTTGATGGAAATTCCACTTGGAAATTCCTTCTCAGTCTTAATCTGCCATCTGGAATATTGCCTTTGGTCGCAATGATGGGTAGAACCCTACTCATTTTGGGGGCAATAGTCGTATGGTCTTTCCCTGTGTAGTCCGTTTGCCATAGGCCACTGTCGATCATCCTTTTCTGAGCCGCCATTGCATCTCTCTCAATCCAGATTGGGAGGTCCGGCAGCCCCAGGATGATGTTCAGTGCTGCTCCGGGAGTTGTTCTCAATGCTCCGGTAATACCCAAACAAGCCAGCCTTTGCAGTCTGGCCAGTTTCTGGGCATTAGTGGCTCTGGCCACCGCTGGCCACCAGACCACGGATCCGTAGGAAAACCTCGGTCTTATCACAGCAGTGTACAGCCACTGGAGGATGTAAGGTTTTAAACCCCACTTCCTACCTACCGTTCTCCTTAGTTGCCACATAATCGCGGTTGTCTTATTCACCACCTGTTCAACGTGTGCCTTCCACGTCAATTTACTGTCTAAAATAACACCCAAATATTTGACTTGTTGACTTAGGCTCAGTCTCGTCTGGTAGAGTATGGGTTAGTCAACCAGCAACTACTCAAGTACCTCGAGAGCAACAGAATAATCAGCGATAATCAATACGGCTTTCGGAAAGAGAGATCGACAGGAGATATATTGGCCTACGTCACTCATGTATAGAGTAGGGCAATTGAAACTAGGGAGAGTCTCGAGCGATTGCGTTGGATATTTCAAAGGTATTCGATAGAGTTTGGCATGACGGACTGCTCAACAAACTGACGTCCTTCGGACTGCCAGCCTCTCTCTGCAGCTGGCTGGTCAGTTTCATTAAGAACCGATCTCTACACGTTGCAGTCGATGGACACATCTCGGAAACATTCACCATCAACGCGGGCGTGCTTCAGGGCGCAATACTTTCACCAACTCTGTTCCTCATCTATATTAATGACCTGCTGATCGAAACGAATAATCCTGTTTCCAGTTTTGCAGATGACAGTACCCTTGTCTCTCACTTTAGATCAGAAAAAACCTTAGCAGCGACTGAGACTCACCACCGCAGAGAGGAGCAGATTACAGCTATTAATCAAGACCTGGAGAAAGTTCAAACTTGGGGCGACCGAAATTTGGTCCAGTTCAATGCAGCAAAGACCCAAGCAGCAACGTTTACCAAGAGGGCCAATACAGCGGGCCCTGACATCATTATGGCAGGATCGACCATTCCTTCATCTTCGTCAATCGGACTGCTGGGTGTCTCGGTCAACAGCAATATATCATGGCATGACCATGTTGCTAACATCGCAAAATCAGCCTCCCAGAAGTTTGGTGCGCTATTTCGTAACAAAAAACTCTATACGCCGCAGCAGTTGCTCGTGCTGTACAAAGCTCAAATAAGACCGTACTTAGAATATTGTTCACATATCTGGGATGCTGCACCAAAGCACACCCTAAAGCTGCTGAATTGCGGAGTTGACCCGGAATCTGGATAGTCTGGAACATCGCAGACATGTGGCCGATATGTCTCTGTTCTACAGATACTTTCACGGCAGATGTTCCCAGGATTTGGCCCGCATCATCCCGCCCCTGGCAACTCCTGTCAGACAGTCACGACAGACAGCAGGAGCGCACCAGTTCATCGTACAACTAGAAACACCTAGAAAACCGCTTTACAAGAACTCTTTTGTCTGGCGCACTGCATCACTGTGGAACTCACTTCTAGGACATCTGTTTCCCACTAACTATAACCTACAACTGTTCAAGAACCGTGTCAATCAACAACTTCGCACACACACCGCTCGTCGAGCGCCATAGGATCTCCCTTTAGTGTGTGTACCACTGCCATAAAAAAAAATCCTGGTTCAGCAACAAGAACAATTGTATAATGAGTCACATATTGGAACACGCAATATCATAGAAAGGTTCTTCGGCGTATGGAAAATACGATTTCCTATACTAGCTTATGGAAGTCACCTTAATATTAATACAACATTAATTGTAATAGTTGCTGTAGGAGTAGTTCATAATATATGTAATATAAATAATGAACAGGAACCTCGTGATCCTGAAGATCTTCAGTTATTTTTAAATATTCTGCAGGCAGATGATGTGCCTAATCTGCCTGTAATTGATAACAATCCACCTGTTTTAGGGCACAATACTAGATTAAATCTTATTAATAATTATTTTGCGAATTTACAGGAGTAGTTTTTTATTGGGGTAAATAAAAAGAATTTGTTGCTCAAATATTAATAATGTTCTTTTATTTATAAAAAAACTACACATGTCTTTTTTTCTCCCCCAAGTATACAAATATATCCTCTCTTCTCTTGATCTAGCACCTATTTAAGAAGTTCACTTTCGATATGTAACAGACAAGAACAAACATACTGTCCTAACATTGCTACCTACTTAAAAAACAGTTATTTTAGAAACCTAATTCTCAACACAAACACTCAAAACCAAACATATCTTTAAATAGGTGTTTTAAACTACAAAGTATCTTTAAAAATTAAATATTAAAATCAATGACATACAGGGTGGAACTCTTAAAATGGATCCCCTCCCCCCTTAACTTTTTGAAAACAAAAGTTGCTTGAAACGAATGAAATCTTTATATGATAATGCTTTTTGATATACAAAACATTTAATTTTTCCAGAATAGGCATTAACTTTCTTTTTTTAAATGGCACACCCCATATATTGTTACATGTTTGAAGGAAAAAGACCGAGCTTTTGAGGATCAAAGTTGTGCAAAATACTGCTGTCCTTAGTTATATTTTGGTATTTTTATTATTACATTTTATTTCTTAATTCTATCTTTTTGGTATCAATATCTAATTCTAATTTTCTTTTTTCTTACTGAAATATAACTTCTTCTCTTTGATCCCGTTTCAGTCTACTCTCTTTCTCTGCTGCAAAAAATCAAATTTTATTTTGGCAAATTTTAAATATTCTTCTGTCAGTTGACTTTATCTCTGTGGTTGGATGTTTGGTTTTCTCCTTTTTTGCCCACTTGTGCTCTAGGGCACTGGATGGAGTTTGTTGTAATTTCCTGGCACAAGCATTACCCCAGTCTTCCTTAAGAGTAAATATTACTAATAACTTTTTGTTTTTGAACTACGACAATAATTGATAAAGATGTTCTTATTTAATTTATGAGATTATGCAGGGTGTCCAAATAGTACGTTGTCAGGCGCGCTTAAAAATACATGAAAAAATTATATGTGTCTAAGTTATTCCTTAAATATATATTTTTATGACGATCTTCTTAAATTAACCCATTGTTTTATGCTAACTGTTTGTGTAAATGTGAATTTGCTTAACCAATGTTTCTCTGTCTTATCAATCGTATAGTACTACGTTACATGAAAGAGTTGAAAAATATTAGTAACTATTTATATTCCACAAACTATGCTTTTACAGTTGTCAGTTTTAAAATATACCGATAAATAAGTAAGGATATTAAATACAACTTATTTAGAAATTCGCAACCGCCATCTATCTGTATTAAGAATCGACTTATTGATTGTGTTTTTTAAGTGAGAACATATCAATATAGTAATGATCCAGCTTCTTTACTTGTTTTTTTAAGTTAGGAGGTATCCTCTGTCGGCATATTAACTGAACAGCCTGCATATTATTCATTTAATGTTTGTTCTGCTTTCTCCACGTCAATGAATAAAAACATAAATTTTTTAAAAATGTCAGTGTCACTTACAGTTTGTGGTTCACTGCAATCTCTGCTCTGTGAAGCCATTGCTTCAGTATTTGCAAATAGATTTGTCTGATCAGTCTGAAATATAAAACAAAACATATTATATAATTAAATTGGTATAACTTTTAAACATGTGCATGGTTAGAATAAAAATATCATAAGATAAACGTTACCTACTTAGAGAATATGTTGCAAAATGCAATTTTTATGTTACTGGAAATTAATAGTTACTTATGTGATAAGGCAGTAAAATACCCCTTTTTATCGTTGATTACGATAAAGTTGAACTTTTGATTGTGGTAGACGATGAAAATATATACTTACCAATGGTGTTAATATATACTTACCAATGGTGTTTGAGTAGGATGAATGTCTACATCTGGTTCAGAATCTTCGCCAAACTCCTCTATAACACAATAAGTATGATCATTAAAGGATTTTTTTGCTTAGAGGCTCCTGCATACGTTTTAGTTCCACAGCATTCCCATCAAAAGGATTATCAAGCCCATCAAATTCAATGTGAGTTCTTTTATTGTAGGATCAGACCTTCCTTAGAATAAAGCATTCACCGCCTGTCTTAAAAATTTCCTTCTTTTCGTCTGCCACCTCCTTCCTTATTTGTTTTTTAGTGTTGTCATAAAATTTACGCATGGATTCTCTCGTTCTAGGATTACATTCTGACGTTTGGAAACTGAATAACTTTGTTATTTTAATCCATGCCATCCTTATCGCGCCAAGTTAATGCGTCTGTCTTCTTGTTTTCAATAATGCTTTTAAACTGTTGCAGGAAGTTGAAAAGTAATACTTTCTGTAAGTTGGAAAAATTTGGGGCTCGTCGTTTACGTTTGCTTTCCTTGTCAGGGATCTACATTATAAGGCTGAATATGATTTGGAGTTACACTCCAAAACTCAACACAATATACCGGTAAACAAGAATACCAGCTCTGGAAATACCTCAAAATTTGAAAAACGAAGTAAAAATATTTCACCGAACTAAAATGTCAACGCCAATGTCGTCAATGCCAATAGGGGGAATAGAAAAAGCACCAGAAAAGTAATCAAAACTGCAACACTGCCAAGTTTACGTAACGTTTCGCTAATATTCCGTCAAGCCTTGGTCGCGTGAACAAAATTAATCTAAGGTTAACCTTAACAACCTACCTCTGATACTCGTTAGATGAGTTAACTTTGTATACTACTTTCGGTTTAAATATGTCCTTGTGATATCGGGCTGATATTGATATGGCTTTAACTCGTTGGGGTCATGGATTTGGTTTGAGATACTGCTGCTGCTTTATTACTTACCTGTTAGTTCGAGAATATTTGTTAATTATTACATATTTCTTTCTCTTCAATAGTGAAATCTAGTATCTGTTGCTTATTTTCTTCTAAGACTTGTTGATTTCTCCATGGATTGCTTGTTATTTGTACTTCTCATAGTGCTCTAGGGATTTAGGGCCTATCCCATACACATTCACCCGTGGTTTTCCAATATTTTTCTTTAATTTTCATTCAATCGTCAATGTTTGTTTTCCTTTATTATGTTTTAGTGGATTTTGGGGATATTTTGTAGTTTCACCTTCTTACCGGCAGTTGTGGACTTGGATATTTGGGATTTCTACTTTATATTTACCTCTTCGAGTAGCATGATGTAAGTTTTGTAATGTTCGATTGGTACCCTTGAATATTAGTAATGGGCACTTTTCAGTTAATTGTTGCTGTCGGTTAGTATTTTTAAGGGTTTATTATTTCGTTTAGGAATATTTCCTTTTATTTATTAAAAACATTAGTGGCGACTCAACCTTTAGTATTTTTTGCGATACTACATTTCTGGAGATCTTGAGGTTGTCCCTAATTTGCGTTTGACATAACCAATTTATTGGGATATTAAATACTACACTAGGTAAGATTTTTCTTTAATTTTTTTTACTGCCTGCTGGCACATGCTCGCCATGACGCTAAGGGTTATTTTCCATTGTTTGTAGAGGCTTTCTGAGCTCACCCTATTAGACTGGGGCCGTTGATCCTCCAGACAACCCTCCAACTTCTGAGAGAAAAATATTGTTATAGATTTTTTGATTAATTTAATGATTTAATTTCTTTAATCTGTGGTAATTATTTCTACATCGACCACCAGTTGCATTGCATTCAGTACTCGCTATATTTCCACCTCAGCAGGCTTTTAAGCGAGAACGAATTTGACCCATAAATGACTATCAGCACCTAACAGGAGTAAGTTTATTTGTTATTCAGCCCTCCTCAATTACTATAATTATGGCAATAATTATAGGATTATATTGTTATACAAATTGTATATAAGGTATATAACTTTGTTTTCCTTTATTTTACAGGGATGCTTATAGATTTAGTTATTCCGCTTAATTTTTTGTTGATTTTAAAGATTATATACTGAACAAATTAGATGAAAATCAGGAGTTACTTTTGCAAGAATTCTGGAATATACGACATAAAGTTTGATTTTTCAAATGAAATTCAACATTTTTTATATTAATTATCTAAATCTGCATATATAAACTTTACAGAACATACCCTATACCTAAATTCAACAGTCCAGGAAATACTGACACTGTAGAATCTAAACGTCTTAACTTAGAACGAAACGGTTTGCACTTTCCTATCTTAACTTTTCATAATCTACCCAGAAGCCGGAAACGCTGTGCTTTTAGCTGAATCGACAATTGATGCTAGATGCTAAGTTAAAATCCATTTTTTTATCAATCAACAGCCCTGGTAATCTTCAAATCGTGTTCGAAGGTAATCAAATCGAAGCAAACAAAATGCAAATAAGAAATGAAAATTAACACATTTGAGAGCATTATTGCGCCATATACTACTTTAGAGGCACTACTTTGTTTTGTATTCCGACTAGGTACTTTAATCGCTCGCTAAATTAATCGGTGTTTTAAATGTGCCAATGCCAATAAGAGATTAACAAATACGATATTCAAAATACAAAGCAGTGATTAATCGGATTTTAAAGTAGTCACCCCTAATAGGTACAAAATTGATTGATTAAGTAGAATCCACACTTGTAATATGGCAATCGTAGCAATTAACGGGTTAAGACATGTCATGATTAAATCACCTTAATGAAATGTTTGGTTCGAATAGGAAATCATTGTAAAAGGAAAGTGTTATAATTATTCGCGTTAAAATAATAATAATAACTATATTGACACTGCGTTCTGGATTAAAATCGATACCCAGGAGCTACAATGCAAACTAACAAACAAATTAGCTAACAAAGGTGAAAAACCACCACCTTAAAAACACCGTAGAAAGAACAACAATTCCTAAATAGGATGAAGAAAGAGAACTCTCCGATATTGCTAAACTGTTGTATCACCAGATCACTAATTTGCGAAATTATCTTTTAAAGAAAGCTCAAGGCTCAAGGTGGACAAAACTCGTTCTGTTTGAACCGGTAGTAAACAAAAAGCTTTATGAAAGTAAAACTAATAACAAAAATTGTTTATCTAAAAATTTGTTAAAGACAAAGTAACTGAAAAATATGTTATAATAGAACCTAAACCCGACAAAAATAAATCAAACTTGTGATATTAAAAAACATCTCTTCTAATATTTGACAATATTAACAAATTAAAATTTTGAGTAAAAACATTAAAAAAACAAATTAAGTATTTATAATTTAATGCCTCCGTCGTGTCTTGGCAATTGCATAACTTTATTAAGACTTCGTCGTTGCATCGCCCTCATTTGCATCACTTTCGTTCTTTTTTCTTATAAAAATCGAAAGCTTGTCTTATCTGTTTTTTCCTCTCTTATTGTGTTGGGTAAATTTATTTTTTTCTGTCGACTTCCATGGCTACTGTCACACAACACGTTCATATGCCTTTTCCAAATAACCTTTATTTTAAAATATCTCTAAATTAATACAGACGATGCCTAGGCAAAAGCCGTTTGATGAGCTAAGCTCTTTCATTTATTATCTTAGAAAAGAAAGCGAGTGTTTAGAATCTCGTGAAGTGTTTTAAACAAATGAATTGTGAGTAGTACAGTGAAAGTCTCTCTAAGATGAAACTTAAAACTTTGGACAAGACAAAACTAGTTTTGCTAGCCTGCTTCTCAGTTGTAAAGATGGTCAGAAAAGTCGCCTCATGGGAGGTATCGGAATGAGGTTATGTAGGAACATGTCGACAGATCCTGCGTCGAACTATTGGCTTGCCTCAGGAAAATTGTTCTCAGAAAAGGAAGGTTTTTCATTGGTAATTCAAAATCAGGTGATTCCAACAAGACAGTACCTGAAATAGATTGCTAAAGTTCCCCAAAGAAGAGTGACAGTGCAGACGTCGGAATGGTAATCTTGACAAGATTATTCATCAGTATTCTGGGAATTTCCATCCAGGATAAGGTACTTTTTTATATATATAATCGTTAAAGATTTCTGGAAGATTGTGAGTTCCGACTTGAATTGTAGGATCTTAACTGACCAAACGATGATGCATAATATACCAGATATCACTCCTTGCACAAATCTTCCAATGTTGCAACCTTTGCGGAAGTGTTAGTACCCAATGTCGAAAATCTGCTGGCACAGAAAGTTGAGAAGATTTCCAAGTACCGAAAGTTGATTTCGCCGTAAAAGTTCCACTAGTAATGTCATCAGATGGAGTTGTGTCAAAAAGCGTACAAAGAAATGTCGAGAATTTAAGGCTGACTAAATACTTCTACATTCTCATGGAGAAAGCTGTCTACTTTTAACCGCGAGAATTGTTCGGAAGCTTATCGGAAACCCGGAAAGATCGGAAACATCAGAAGTGTCATCTCAAAGGACCTCATATCACGGAAAGGGTTCCAAGAAAGCTAAACCTTTCTGATGCTTAACGCAACTTGGATTAAGTAAATCTTTCCCTTTAGACGAGTGCAAATATAAACTCACTGACAAAAAAAACCGGCACCTAAACATTTTTAACAATTTAGATTTGGCATAACTTTTTTATTTTTGATTTTATTGCAATGATTTTTTTGCTGGTCGATAGATAAATTTATTAAAATTACTCTGCAATTTGTCCTGATGAAATTTGTGTTGCTTGTATGTTTATATACCAGGGTAAGTCAAAATGATGTTTTTAGTCGTAAGTGTAAAACATCCTGTGGAAAAAAGACGCCTAACAATCTTGTTCCAGCATGATTTAAGATAAAGCTGGATGTGTTCCGAATATTTTGCTTTCTAAATAATCTGGCAATTTTGTTTCTTTTATGAGCTACGCATTTTTAAGTGAAACTCTGCATTTGAAGATATTTTTTATTTCAAACATTTAAAGTTGTCATTCGAGCACTAAAAATTTAAATGAAACTTAATAACGGGTGTGTCCACCTCTAACCGCAATGACAGCATTCATTCTTCGTGGCATCGAATCAATTAGATTGAGTATTTTTTCTTGAGAAATAGCTTCATATTCTTCATTTAATGCTAACCTGAACTCTGCTAATGAGGTAGGCTTATTGGGACGATGACAAATGCGTCTTTTTAATTCATCCCAAAAATGCGCACTCGGGTTGAGATCTGGGCTGCAGGGTGGCCACTCCAACCTCCAAATTCCAACTGCATCCAAAAACTGATTTACTACATGCGCAACATGCGGTCTGGCATTGTCATGCATGAGTATAAACTCTTCCCCAATGAAAGGGCCAAATGGAATGACAGCTTCCTGTAGAATATCTTCAATATACCTGTGGGTATTTAGAGTCCCATTTTCCACAAATATGGGGTTTGTACGTCCTTCTGTACAAATTCCCGCCCAAATCATCACAGATCCGCCGTGGAACGAGAGTCGCTCCGATATTGTACAGTCGGCAAACCGTTCATTACGTCTGCGGTAAACCCACTCACGCCCATCTGGCGATCGAAGACAAACTCTTGATTCATCCGTGAACAGTACGTTTCGCCAATCTTCTTCTCTCCAATCAACATGCTGCCTTGCAAACCTTAGCCGATTGTGACGATGGTGAGGGAGCAATTGCGGCGCTACAGCAGGTCTGCGGGAATTAAGCCCTGCTTCCTTTAACCGTCTCCTAATGGTTACTTTGCTCACGTTTTTTCCTGGTACATGTTGCAGGTCATGTTTTAGTGAACTGGCAGTAGCTCTTCGATCCCTTAATGAACGTTGCAATATGAAACGGCTGTCAGCTAAGGTGGTTGATTTTTTCCTTCCGGACCCTGGCCTTCTCGTAGAGTTTCCCGTCTCGAGATATCTATTCCAAGTATCTTGTACGGTTGATCGCGGAATCCGTAAAAAATGGACAACATAACTTTTATTACGACCATCTTCTAATAAAGCGACGATTTTACCCACCTCTGCAGTGGTTAACACCATGTTAATTACCTAATATTGACAACCTCACTATCAAAATAATCTAATAAAGTAACGACTAGTTAACTTGATTTTCTTACACTGATTATTTTTTATTGACATTGAAAAATGCAACGTTTCATTTAAAAATGCGTAGCTCATAAAAGAAACGAGATAGCCAGATGATTTAAGAAAAAAAATGCTCAAAACACATCCAACTTTATCTTAAATCATACTGGAACATGGTTGTTTGACGTATTTTTTCCACAGGGTGTTTTAAACTTAGGACTAAAAAGACTATTTTGACTTACCCTGGTATATAAATATTCAAGCAACAAAAATTTCGTCAGGACAAAGTGCAGCGAAATCTTAATAAAATGATCTATGGGTCAGCAAAAAAATCATTGCAATAAAATCAAAAATAAAAAAGTTATGCCATATAAAAATTGTTACAAAAATTTAGGTGCCGGTTTTTTTTTGTCGGAGGTTTATTAATAATCATTACTAAGAGGATTGTAGAATGCTAAAATACTTAAAACAACGTCATGTCCTTCTATTAGAAACTGATCGAGAGGTTCAATCGTAATTATACGACTTGCTATAGTGTGTAGGACATATCGCAAGTCAGTGATTTTTTCTTTAAACTTAGTTCACTGTCTTCGATTTGGACCAACTACATGATATTCTATACGGAACAAACGAGCCGGATAATTGAACATCCATATCGTTTAATCTTAAATTGATGGGCACTATTTTGGAATTTTTGTTCTGACTATGAGTTATTAAACTTTGACTTTTTACGCAACTATTCGCATAGTGCAAAATATTTAAGAAATATTCATGGTATTCATTGTAAATTCGCTTTAAGCAGAAATGGTTTGCGTTTACTGGTCAAGATACTGAACTTGACTTAAAATTATCAGCAGTAAATTAGAATATTTTGGTTCATGATTAATTTTATAATCTAGACTCCGCTGCTGTCCTTTTCAATGATTGCTATAAAGGAATAAACTTATTGCATTGATTTTTTTAATTGAACATCCATATCGTTTAATCTTAAATCGATGGGCACTATTTTGGAATTTTTGTTCTGACTATGAGTTATTAAACTTTGACTTTTTACGTAACTATTCGCATAGTGCAAAATATTTAAGAAATATTCATGGTATTCA
>MU182055.1:301052-316476 GCA_016904865.1 Pissodes strobi
GACATCGATTTAAGCAGAATAGTTTGAATGCGGAAGAAACCGGAAATTTTACGTGACTTGTTTAGAGCAGCGTACAGAATTTAAAATAACATATTTAATCTGTTTTCTTGCACATTTGTAAATTAGTACATTTCTATGCTTCTTGCAAACCCAAATTAGGAACGTATATAAATATTAATCAATTCATTAGAGACGGGTCCTAATTTCAGGATTCTGTGTGACAATTATTCAATGAAAAGGGCTTTTATATAGAATATCTAAATTTTAAAATATGATCATTATTGAATTCCTCAGTACAAGTAAAGTAGTAACGGTATATATGGTTTAGCTAAAAAAACTTTCAGGGGAACTTAAGCCGAAACATCCTTGCTGTCGGGAAAAAAATAATAAACATGTAGTAAATTACTAAGCCTGTCCATTTAAGATAATTTTAACTTAACACTTTATTAAAGATATTTAGTTTAAATACAGAGTGTTGCAAACAAGCATAAAGTAGAATAAACAATGGTACTGAAGGTGTAGAAACTGCATAGTTTTTGTGTGAGACATTAGTTCGGCTTGTTACGAGTTTATTAGTACAACATAAATTATCTTAAAATTTCAAAATATAAACTTGAACTTAATTTTTTTTGCTAGCATTCTATTTCAGTGTTCGACAAGCTTCTCGAAGAGCCCCTGCCATTACAAGTTCAACTAGGTTGATAAAGAGTTGAAGTCATATAAATAAATATATTAGAAAACACTTAATAAGTTACTTTACGTGTTAAGTTTTTTATTCACAAAAATTTATCCAAAAAATATGACTTTTATGCGGAACATCTAAGAAACCCTGTATGCACATAAAATAAAATTTACGAGTTTGATAGTTTAAAAAGTTCAGAAACTCTTGATAACACCATTGCTTTTATTTTAAAAGCAATGGCGCAAGAGACTTATCCGGAGAAATCCCCCAAGGACGTATATATCTTTTACGAGCTAGCGTTATATATCTTATTGTTTAAAAAGGCGTAAATATTTTAGAAAGGCGTTTTCAATTTTCCTGAATAGTATTTCTACAATTTTAATGATTTTTAATATATAAATCATGTAACGAGATGCATCATTTAAGGGTTTTTACCCAATCCATACCATTCCAGAATTCCGCATCATCAGACGCGTACCTACAGCAAAATGGTGACTGTTTAAATATTGTTAACGTAATAAAAGTAATATGCTTCAAAAATGCTTGACCTATTTAATATAGTTCCTAAGAATACAGAAGAGGCACTGTTTCACATGCAATAATTTGAAATCGCTTGAAAAGGCAGTAGGCTATCAAAAATAGATATTTCAACGTCATAAATACGTGACACAAGTATGATCGATTGTGGGAAAGAAAAACAAATAATCTTCAAAAATAAGCTCCTTGTGCCCAATTATTTCGTTAATAGAAATAGTGTAATCAATCAGTTTTTTGACTGAAAATACTTTCACCATATTAAACCAGTAACAATATTTAATTAATTTTTTATTCTCGGTACAAAATCGGCAACTTTTTGAAGTGCAAACTTTAGGCACGTTCAGCACATTTTTCCTGGCTAGTGAATAAGTATGAGCCATCAGACTTAACGCGTCAGACATCAAGTTAATGTTACCGCTCATTCCAGCAATTTTTAGATATTCAACATTTTTCTCGAAAACAGCGAAGAGTGGAGTTTTTAAAGTTGGCACGCTTCTAGGCAGCACTTGAGGGTTGTTGACGGTCAAATATGTCATTTTTGAAAATTTTGCTTTGATATACGATAAATCCATTTCGATAAAATTACAGTTTATTTTTGTATGTCTTCCGAATTTCAATAAAAATGGCGATGAACTTTTTATTGACCGTATTTATTTTTTATTTTGGGTTGTTGTAGCGCCGGAAAAGTCGCAAGGCTCGAATAAACTATAGTTCAATAGAGAATTGTTCAGAGAAAAACTACCTAAATCGTTTTCTTTGTTTCGAAAATGACCGAAAGAAAGACCTTTGAGGAAAAAGGTAAAAACAACGACTTATATGTCAACAAAATAAAACTTAATTTTTGTTTAGAGAAAATATTTTTTATATAAAAAAGTTGATAACTTGACGAGAATATATGTCAAAAGCCACACAAGACCCCATTTTACAAATAATTGTCTTATCAGTCTCTGTAATGCATTAATTCAAATAAACATCTATCTAACTGCCAAATTATAATTATAATGATCAATAATTACTGCAAATAACTATGCATTATGCCGGCTTAGTGATTTATTACCCGCTTACCATGCGATTGGTACCGGGATCGATACCTGACGCCTTCAAGAAAATTTTCTTTCTAATTTTATTTAGTTGATAATATTCACTTCTGCGATGTAATTGTAGAACATCGCAGAAGTGAATATTATAAACTAAATAAAATAAAGTCAAATTTTTAGACCCATTTCAAATTGATTATACAACATTTTCGAATAACTTGATAGTCTAATGGGAGATGGGAGTATTTATACAGGGTTAAACAAATTCGCTTCTCATAATTACGATCTCGGAAACCATAAGAGTTACGAAGTCTGTTAAATAAAGGCAAAGTTGCGCAATTTAGGGGTCATTGATATGCCATTTAGAAATTTAGAAAAATCCGACTTCTTCCGGAGATATCTGTAAAAAACCGAAAACCAGCTCTTTAATTTTAATTTTTCCTGACTTTTTTTGAAGGGATAATATAACATGAATTTAACATTATTATTGCCACTTTTTCTCCTTTATAAGATGGCAGTATCAAATTTTAAATCTGACGTTTCGTGTCCGGGCCCCCATCATAAAATTGAATTTTTTAAATACGGACCTGGATTTTTTATTTAATTTCTTAGAGGCCTTTGGCTTCTTAAAACAAACGATGTATCACACATCAATAAATCAACAAATCTAGATTTTTTCCTAAGAGATAATATGTTAGACACAGATAGGTCGATCTTTCCTCACTCGATTTCCCTAATGAGAATATTTGTTAGCGCTATTGGACAAGTGTGATACATCGTTGGTTTTGAAAGACCAAAGGCCTTTGAAAAATGAAATGAAAAATACAGGTCCGAATTTAAGAAAAAAATAAGTTGATGGTGGACACGAAACACCAGATTGAAAATATGATGAATGTTAAATTCATTTTATATTATCTCCACAAATAAAGTCAGGAAAAAATAAAAATAAAATATCTGTTTTTCGGTTTACTACGAATATCTCCGAAAGTAGTCGGAAGTTTCTAAATTCCTCAACGGCGCGACATATCATTGACCTTTAAATTGCGCAAGCAACTTTGCCCCCATTTAACACACTTCGCATCTCTTATAGTTTCCAAGATCCTAATGGTGAGAAACGAATTTGTTTCACCCTCTATACAGGATGTCTCAAGGTTGATGATACCTTAGACGGTTCAGGAGAACCACTCAACGGATCATTCTGAAAATTTGATCGCCTACATAAACGGATATGCTCTACCTTGCAACAATATTTTCGACAATGCAGTGTTGCCGCTTCTACTAAAAAGTAGTTGCAACTGCAGAATTTTAAATGGATGGATAGATATATTATTTTGCATATTTGGATTTTGCGCCGGATAATTCTAGACATATTTCATGAATAATGTCCTATATCTATCTCCAACTGTTTTTGAAATATGGACAGTTGAAAATCGATCATTTACCAAGTTTGACAGCCTGTAAAATCTAAACGGGTAAATATAAGCTACCGTTTGGCTCTAATTTTATATTTAATCGGAGGTTAAGAAATTCCGGTTAAATTTAACCTCTGGTTAAATCTAAAATTACTGTCAAACGATAACTTATGAAAAACCAAGGAAAGTGCTAACCAGTTTGTTCTATCTTTAGCCGTTTAGATTGTACAGGCTGTCAAACTTGGTAAATGGTCGATTTTCAACTGTAAATATTTCAAAAACTGTTGCAGAGGTATAGGACATTATTCATGAAATATGTCTAGAATTTCCCGCCTAATCCAAATAGGCACTGATATACAGGGTGTTCCATTTAAAATTTTACAGTTGCTTCTACTTTTTATTAGAATCCTTTTTATCAGATTATCTGTTTATGCAAATGACCAAATTTTCAAAATCTCCGTTGAGTGGTTCTCCAGAAACGTAAGACACCCTATATATGATAACCGATCTTTGTGGATGTCGCAACCACATGGCATAGAGCGAGCAATGTCAAGAAAATATATTAATTCAAGACGAACTAACAAGAGCAAAAGCCCTGTCCACATTTCCTGGATCCTAATAATTCATTTCACCTCATGCTATTATTCTTCGGCTCAAATTCTCGTGTCATGACAATTTGCGGTCATAGAGATCGCTATGAAGGGATGTGGCTTGTCTTGGACGAGACAAGGCCTATATTTAACATTTCTAGATAATTTCTGCCGGAAATATATATTTTGAAGTATACCAGCTTGGAAGTCCAGTTAAAATAAAAAATATATACAATTTTGTTTTTTAGGGCGATGTTAGTCATTTATTTATTGAGTTACTCACATAATCTTGGCGAACATTTTTGTATCTACAGCGTGCTCCACGTAGAAGTTCCCTTGCTTATCTCGGTTCTTTTTTAAAATATCCCGAGAAGCATTTGTTCATTCTAAAGCTTAGCTTAAATACTTTCCAGAGTTGTTGCCACATTTAACCTGATTTGATTACAAAATCTTTTTCAAAATTTCCAGAAAAACATTTTTAGTTGATTCTTCTGTAATACTAAGATTTTTTCTTTTTTCTACCAGAATATTAAAAAGATTTTTCAAAGAAGAATTATAACCGAAATAATTCACATTGAATCTTTTTAAAGCTAACAGGCGGGCGCGCGAGGCGCCCCAATGTAAACAGATACCAATAGTCGAGTATTCGTTACCATGGTTCCACATATAGAATAATACTTTGTTTTTATCAAAATGAAAAATACGTCAAAATAGTAAAATTTATTCATCGAGTATGTGCTTAAATTTTAATAATTATTATTTATATAGAGAATGTGACAAGAGTATTTCAGGAATGTGTAGATTATTTATAATAATAATAATAATAATAATAATAATAATAATAATAATAATCTCTTTATTGCCAACAACATGATATACAAATCACAAAACAACGTCAAGTTCACAAATGCCATTTTTGGCTAATAAAATAATTTTATAATGTTAAAATTTGGTAAAATGTTTAAAAATAATGTTTACTTAATATATGACAAACAGTAACACATTACACACCATCAAAGGTGAACGAATAAAAGCATCTTTTCTGCAGGTACCGAACAGTTCTATTCCTAAAAATCGTGATGCTGTCAATCTGCTGTATCTCACTGGGCAGCATTTGAAATGCTTTTATTGCCCGATAGGCTGGGCTTCTCTTGAAAAATAGATATGGATGTTTTTTTACATGCATGACCAATGCCAGAAAGTATAAGGAGGGCGCAGTAAGGATAGAAAGATCAGAAAAGTGTGGTCTGCAACATTCCCTTGGAGGTATGCCACGTATAGTGCGGATAATTCGTTTTTGTACCCTGAATATGTCCGTGGCCGTAGAGGATGAACCCCAGAACAATATACCATAGCTCAAAACCGACCGAACGGATGACATATAGAAGATTCTCAAAGTATAAACATTAAGAACATCCCTCATTCTACGTATCAATGCACAATTGCTGTTTAGTCGTGATATTAATGCTTTATTATGTTGATTCCAGCTCAAAAGGGGGTACACCCAAGAATTTGATGCTCTCAGAGATTGGAATGGATTTGGCATCAGCTCTGATATATAGTGACTCAGATTCTTTGGTTTTACTAAATAGGATCCGTCTTGTCAGTGTTGCGTTTCAGACAGTTATCCCCACACCACGAACTCATTATCTCCACTGCACCCGAACAAGCCCCAGACAGTCCACCCACCGCAGGGGCCGCCAGCATGACCGATGGGTCATCGGCATACTGACAGACCAGGCCGCCAACAGCAAACCCCCCGGAGAGCTCATTGACGTACTGGAGAAACAACAATGGGCCCAAAATAGACCCCTGGGGCACCACCTGCTCCAGCCAGGTGAAAGGTTAAAGATGTGGAATCCCATCATGCACAATGCAAACCGACTGCTGCCTGTCAGACAGATAGGACTCCAGAAGTGACCGGCACACACCCCTAATGCCCAGCCCCTCGATCTTCTGAAGCAGTAAACCGTGGTTGATGGTGTCAAAAGCTTTTGACAAATTAAAATAAAGATCTGCCACTTTTATGTTTCTGTCTAGATTTTCAACAATATAATTGACTGCTATTTATATTGCCTGTTCGGTAGACTTTTTTGGTGTAAAACCATATTGGTAAGTAACTAATATACTGTGTGAAGTGACAAAACTAAAAATCCTATTAGAAAGAGCCTTCTCGAAGACCTTAGATATGGCTGACAATAAGGATACCGGTCGATAATTATTGATTTGTTGGGATCTCCCCTTTTAAATACAGGAACCAATTTGGCTTTTTTAAGTTCATTTGGAAATATACCAGTTGAGAATGATAAGTTTATACTGTGCGATAGGGGTTCACAGATGTATTTTGCAACATACTTCAATACCTTGGTAGGAACTTCGTCGAGCCCTGCAGAGAATTTATTTGGCAGATTCACCAGCAGACCAAAAACTTCAAGCCGATCCACAGGATGGAGAAATATTGTTGGATATTCAGAATTATTTTTTGGGGCATTAATATTATGATGAATAAGAGGAAGTTTGAAATATTGACTAAAAAGATCTGAGTTTTTTTTTTAGGATCACTAATTAACTCATCATTTTTTTAAATAGTTATGTTATTTTTAGACTTTATTTTGTTAGAAATTTGATTGAAAATGTTCCAAGCCGTCTTAGACCTGTTTTTAGAGTTTATAGTATTATTTTCATGAATTGCCTTATTATAGTGTGTTAAATATTTTTTATATTCTTTTTCTCAGATTTATAGTGTTGATATACCTGTTCACTCTTAGTTTTTTGATACCAAACATATAGGTCCTTTATATAGGAAGAATAATTTTTAATTTCTTTACTTACCCAGTTTTCAGATTTTAATTTTGCCCTAGACTCACTCAGTGGAAATGCTTTGTCAAACCAGTAAACAAATATTATTTTGACGTAGGGCTTCCTGACAAAGCCCCATTACATTACATAGAAAAACAGTGAGAGACATTTAAAGAAATTCTCTGCAGTACGGTTCATATTCCGTAAACCAGTAACCAACTAAGATAAATCAGCGGCAGTCTTTGATCTCTTCAATAATATCCTTCTTCAACGACACCAGTATAACATTAAAATCTTCAGTTATTAAAATTCTAATCAAGCATAGAATGAAACTATATTTAGGTATCACCTTTGTAAGCATTGCGTTGGTACAGTAAAGATGCAGAAATACGTTCTAACTTATGTGAATTCATTTTAACTAATTTGCAGTGAAACAACAATTTTCTAAATAATATTATTTGGAGCGATGGATCAGGGTCTACGTTCTGCGGTATCTTTAACCGGCATCGGCATAACGAACATTATTACGATACGCACAACAAAATGAACAGGGTGCGCATCAACGGAAGTGAACATTTAACGTTTGATGTGGAATTTTAAATTCAACCATAATGAGATATTTAATTTTTAAGAGAATTTTACTGACGAACGGCGAATTGTCACTCGCGTTTTTGGCTCCCCATGATAAAATTAGGCTCCCGCAGGATGATGCACCAGCCCATATTTATTATTGTAGAGTATATGAGGAATTACCATTGAATGGAATGTATGGGTCCTTTTTCTGGCCAGCACGAGACCCGTATCTCTCGCCTGCTGATTTTTCTTTCGATATTTGGAAAACAAAGTATACCGTATGGAAGTTACCACTAAAAATAGTATATCAAAAGAGTGTAAAATATTTCTAGAGCAAGTACTAGAAATTCAATTCATTGTGAATGCTTAATACGTGGCACTTTGCGTCTGGAAAGAGGAAAATAAATGTTTTA
This sequence comes from Pissodes strobi, assembly GCA_016904865.1. NCBI lineage: Eukaryota > Metazoa > Arthropoda > Insecta > Coleoptera > Curculionidae > Pissodes > Pissodes strobi. The sequence continues at coordinate 309,096 of MU182055.1, forward strand.
ACAATTTTTAAACTAACTGTTATACGTATTGTTTATGCATACATAATTTTTTAATTTAACTTGTACAGGATGATCCAGATAACCCATTAGTTGGAAATATCTATATTGTTTTTTAAATTAGAAAAAAAAGCAAGATATGTATTTTAATGATTTTCAATTTTCTATCAAATTCTGTATATTTTTGAATAATATATCACGTATCAAAAACGCTTTTTGAAATATTGAGAAGTTTATAGTTATTAAATACTACGTTATAATTGCTCATGATACAATAAACGGAAGGTATGATACCTAACCGTCTCAAATTCGTTCGCTCCGCGCAGTGACGTCATTGCGTGATTGGCTTCTATTGAAATGCATACGTTTATAGGGACATAATCATTATGTTTTACCTATTTTCTCTATTTTTTAAGAAAATTTGTGTCCTGGGTGAAATTAAAAATTAATTATTACATATTAATACTATAAAAATACTAATAAAAAAAATAATATTGAACATAACTCTTATGATGAATGGATCAAAATAGTTGTATTAAAAACAGCATCTTTTGAGAAACGTAATAAACTTCTACTTTTATCTAAAAAACGTTTATTGAGTATTGGCCAATCGACAGCAAAAAAAAATCTATAATAATATTTTTTGTTAAATAATAATTTTAGTCATCTTTCTTTTTTTAGAAATTGTTAAATTTATCAAATCCTGATGGTAGCAAGACCATTAGAGATGGAGTAAAATTAATTTCACATTCCTATCTTAACTTTTCAAGAGCTATCTGACGGTACTAATTAGCAGGTGAAACCATGGGTACCAAATCTGGTGCATCGGTAGGTACCACTGGCAGGTGGTACCAAATCTGGTACCACGGTAGGTACCACTGGCAGGTGGTACCATGGGTACCAAATCTGGTACCTCTGTAGGTACCATCAGATAGCTCTTGGAAAGTTAAGATAGGAATGTGGAATTAATTTTACTCCATCTTTAAAGGTCTTCCTGCTACCAATGTGAAAAGAAGCCACAGTACCGATTTTCAACTGTTTATAGCAGTGAAACTACTAACTCTAGAGGTGTAACATCATACATAAAATTTAATATGCTTAGAATTTTAAGTAGAATCCAAAAATGTAATAAAATATAGGTTGTTTCATTTAAAAAAGTGTAACTTTCTTGACCACCCTGTGTATAAAAAGTAACGATTAAAAAAATACAAAAAAGTAAAGATCGTTTTAGTAGGAACAACTTTTGTTTTTAATTTTTTTGCAACCATCGTAGTCTTCGAGATAAGGTATAGGCCCGTCTTAAACGGGCCACCCTGTACGTAGTCATCTTCCTCAAAATGTTTTGAGCAAATACGTGCAGAAGTTTTATTAAATTTATCCTTACGAAAACACAGGTGAACCCATTTACTACACATATTTTGTCTTTGGGAAAAGTGAAACACCTTATATTCCTATCAAAGTTTTTGCCTTGCTTATCCACCTTACATCCACAGCACACCTCATTATTAAACGTTTTTTAATTAAAAATACCAACAAACATCGTCTAAGGAACAGTAACTCCAACAAAATTTAAATCTAAAACATACGAATCTCAAATGCAAAGCACACGTTCGTTCATGTTGTAAATGCCGGCCGGCCAAACAAAGCTCGCAATGACGTCACAGACAAATCGTGGCCTGCGCGATATCATACCTTACGTTTATTGTATCATGATAATTGCTTACCTATTTAGATAGCAGATGTTACCTTGAGATAAATGTTTATTTTTTAAATGTCATGGCATTGTTTTTTAAACACTGATTCATCTTTATTTTCTGCTAATATTTTACGAAATGAGTTATAATATACAGTTTTTATATTATGTTTACTAAATTTGGAAATAACATAACATAGTTAATTGAAATGTATAATCAATCATAAATAAGAAAATAAATAAAGCGTATAATTTCTAGCCTAAATTAAATGCCCTGCCGTCCCCCTTTATCCCCGTCACAATTCCCCTATATTTTTTTTGTCATTCCAGTGCATTAGTGAGATCTGAGGCTTATCCATCTGGAATATGGAATCTAGAAATGGTGAGAGGGTGGCCTAAGAAGGTCACGGCGCTTATGCTACATGGGGCACCTGCGCCACCTCCCTAGGCCAACTAATCCATCTAGGTGATCGCCCAAGCCAGTATTGATTGGAAGCTGTTTTGAGAGAACCCATGGTTGGGCATTGTTCTTTCGAAACAGATTCAGTTAGTTTCGAAACCGCGTCGCAATAGCAGAGCAAATGATCTACTGTCCAACCGTGTCTTCCTGATCAGACTCCAAAGTCTCGACAGTGGCTCCATGGTGTAGCTTAACGCTTCTGGATTGGTTGTCCCCGCAGTTTCGAAGCGCAACCTCGAAAGTCCTTCACAGTGGCAGAGAATGTGTTTTGCCGACTCCTCCCCTTCCTGGCAGAACCTACACAGGGTTTCATCCGCCAGGCCTATCAGACTCATATATCTCTTTAATCGGCAGTGTCCTGTTAGTAGTCCCACTATGATTCTTACTGACTCCGATTATAACTTAACAAGTCTGCTGTTAATTTTGCCGAAGGTTTTCCGATGAAATCTTTGGCATGTCTATGTCCCGGTAGCTTAAACCACCACCTCTGAGATGCTTCTTCTATCCCTTTTTGAATCGATGTCTTGGCTATGGGTATTGCGACTCCGCAAAATGGTTCTGGTCCTATTAGTGGCTGGGACGAGCCTTCTCGGGCTAATTCGCCTACCATCTCGGTGCCTCCATGGCCTTCGTGTCCTGGTACCCACGCCAAGGTCACTTTTCTATTAAATCTTCCTATTTTGTTCAACAGATTTATACAGTTCAATACTAACTTTGATGGAAGATACTGCTTTGATTGCTGCTTGGCTATCGGAGTAGATAACGACTGTCTTGTTACTCACCTTCCTCCTGATCATTTCCTTTATACAGAGGATAGCTGTAATTTTCGCCTAAAATACTGTGGTGAGTGTGTCCATAGGTATCGAGATTTTGGTCTCATACGAAGGAGACGAAATAGAGCAAACACACAAATATAAATATCTCGGTCACGAAATACAAATCTGCAGAGGCAACCAGACAAATGAAGTCACTCGACGCATAGGGCAGGGATGGGCAGCTTTTGGCAAACTGAGAAACACCCTTAAAGGGAAACTGCCTATATGTTTGAAACGGAAAGTAATCAACCTAATGCGTGCTCCCAGTAATGACACGCGGGGCGGAAACTCTGACCCTAACGAAGAAATCAATAAATAAACTTCAAAGTAGCACATAGAACAATGGAAAGATCGATGCTGGGAATCACTAAAAGATACAGAATACCGAACATAACAATAAGAAACAGAACAAAAGTTGCCGATATTATCGAACTTTTCACAAATTCTAAGCGGAGATGGGCTGGATACGTGGCTCGCATTAAGGACAACCGATGCATGGACAAAACGAATCCTGGAATGGAGACCCAGAGAAGCCAAGAGAAGCAGAGGAAGACCACCCACCAGATGGACGGACGACGTTAAAAGTGTGGTGGAAACTGGATCAGCACCGCGCAAGAGAGAAAACTGTGGAAACACCTGGAGGAGGCCTATGTCCAGCAGTCGACGAGAAATGGTTGATGATGATGATGATGATGGTGATAGCTTCTCCAGCTACCCTCATTTGCTTTAGCCCTGTTAAATCTCTCCTTTTGGTGAATGCCACCATTGTTAATTTATGTAGACTAACTGACATTTGTTCTTTTTTGCACCAGGAGTCTACGATGTTAAGCGCTCTTTCTTTCCGATATGGTGCCCGTGAACTTTCCTCGCACCATAATCGTCTAGTTATCTGCATAGCCCAGGCAGTGAAATCCTTCCGTCCGAAGTTTTTGGATTAGACCATCCACTCGAATGGCCCACAGTAGTGGGGATAATACTCCTCCTTGCGGACATCCTCTTCTTACTGCTGTTTTAAGTGTTGTCTCGCCATAGGTGGATACGATAGTCATATTTTTAAGGCTGTCCTCGATCCATTGACGTATGGTTCCTGGGACTTGTCTTTCTTCGAGGGCTCTTCCGATCGAATCTGGTGACGCGCGGTTGAAGACGCGGTCTATATCGAGAAAAGTGGCTCTTTATCCTCTATGGATTTCGATAGCCGCCTACTCAAGACTGTGTTACCCTCTTGTTTCCAAGGCTTTTCTGGTATACTCTAGCAACTGCTTCCGCCATCTTTTCGACTGCCATCTCCAAACCTCTCGGGTCTTTTGTATCTACTGTGATTCCTTGGAGACCTTCGCTGAGAGATTGTAATTATCCTTCCCAGTTTGTGTCTCTTGGATTTCTGAACAATTATTCTTTGAGCACGGGAGTCTTTATGTCAAACCTTATGTGCCTATGATCTGAGCACGATGGTTCTTGTGATACGTGCCAGTTGACAATTTTTCCACTTATCCTATTTGTACAGATGGTCACGTCCAGGACCTTTCGTCGGATTGCGGTGATGAAAGTGGGTTCAGAGCCCTTTTAGCTATTTCTAACACTGCTGGAAAAATAAATTGGTGTAGAAACTCACCTCTACCGTTTGTGTCCGTACTGCCACATAGAACGTGGTGTGCGTTCACGTCGCACCCGGCTACTAATTTGCAGTTTCCTTTCCACGCAATAGGACATAACATCCTGTAGGACCTGTGGTGGACACGGTTTCTCCTCTCCAGGGAAGTAGGCGGAATATACTATCCAGCTTTTGAGCCCCTCTTCCGTGGTGGTTGTTAAGATAGCTTTAAGGAAGTACCCGGAGTATTGCTCTGGAATTAGCGTACAATTAGCTCTATTACTGTATATTATGCAGGCCCGTGGTTTTTAGCCGACCTGTCATACAATAATTTACCTCGTTTTGTTGATAGGCCAGCCACTTGGCCACCGTGTAACAGGGGCTCTTGCAGGAGGGTGATGTCGAAGCCTTCTTTTTCAAATCTCCGTCATAGCGTAGCTGCAGCAGCCTTGGCATTCTGAAGATTTATCTGCATGACCCTTATTACTCCCCTCATTTTATATGTGGAGGTTGGGTTGGTGTGGGTATATGTGTTTTTCCATACTGTTCCCACGAGTAGCTAGGAAAGTGTGGGTCGACCCGATCAGAGCCCCGCATAACCAGGCAAGGCTAGTTACAAGAAGGTGTCGCCCAGTGGTTCCAATGGAACGTTAAAAATCGAGCTGCTTTATAGCGGCGGTCATGCAGTCCTCGACACGTTGCCTTACATCTTGACTTCGAAGAGTTTATTCTGCTGCTTCTGAGCTCCCTCACCTCACCTATAGCCACTGCTAGCCCGATCCGTGAAGACCAGCCCATTCCCCCCATCCACCACCCGGGGGACCGCGCCTGGTAGCCACTCAAGCCCCAGGATCTAAAGGGGCCAGCAATATATCAAAAAACGTAGTTTTAAAACCTATATTGTTATGTTTCTTAAATTTTTGATAATGATACATTATACAAAAAATGAACAGAATTTAATAGAAAATTCAAAATCATCATAAAAATATGGAATATTACATTCAAAAAACCCAATGTGCATGTGCCTTGCTTTTTTGAAACACCATGAATACATTAGAATGAAAACATGAATAAAAGCAGATGAAATTAAACAACTTTTGCTCGGAATATTTTTTCAATTTCATAAATAATGGAGATATTTCCATCTGGATCGCCTGTACATATGCTTAAAGGGTAATTATTTTTGTTCTCAACCTTGAAAAATAAATCTTACAATTTTCGGTTCTACATATATTTTTTTATTTTATATGTAAAACCATGGTAACAAAAACTCAATTATTGGTATTTGTTTACGCTGACTACGGGGGCGCCTACTAGTTTTAAAAAATTTCAGTGTCAATTATATTATAAGAATGTTTTTCTTTGAAAAAAAAAGAAATTCTAATAAAAAAATCCCAGTATTACGGGCGTCAGATAAAAAAGGCATCATTCCTTTTAAACATTAGACCAAAAATGCAGTTCTTTGAAAGTCTGAAAAAAATAATATTTTTTAATCAGATTAGATTAAACGCGGCAGAAACACTTCTAAAAAGTATTTATGAATGATTAAAAGTTTATCGGGATACCTTGCAAAATAACGAAAATAGACGAGGACGGAATATTTACGAGGGACATCCTGTATAGTTCGAAATAATTTTACCGAAATCATCAAAAACGTAAATCGAATTAATTATTCATATCAGATAATAAATAATAAAATATCATAATATACTGTATCACAGTTAACAATTACCCTATATTAATTACAGGTGAAAACTCATCAAACTCCCAAAAGAACTCTAAGGACCCCACATTGTTTAACAACATCAAAAACTCCAACCCATGCACCACCATTACAGTGATGAACTCCAAGAGCAAAAATCCGGGGTCTAAAGTGGTGGTCATCGATCCGCCCAAAAAGACTGGAGGAATCTACCAGTTCATTGAAGAGAAACAACGAATAAGTTTATCAAAGGAACGAAGAGCTGCTAGAACTTTGGGAATCATTATGGGGGTATTTGTAGTGTGTTGGTTGCCCTTTTTCTTAATGTACGTTATAGTACCTTTTTGCCCTACTTGTTGCCCCTCTAGAAGACTGATTAACTTTATTACGTGGTTGGGGTACATAAACTCCGTATTGAACCCTATTATTTATACTATTTTTAATATGGATTTCAGAAGAGCCTTTAGGAAATTATTAGGTATGCCCGGCACTAGTTAAAAATATAGTGTGTGTATTAATGCTGAAAAATCGATGAACAGTATAGTTATATTAGGATTGGAATATGTCTTGAATGTACAAATTATAATGAAGGCTTGCCCGTAGGCGCCAGGAAAGTACACAATTCGACTTTTTTAGCATCAAATGGGAGTAAAAAATTGCTTAACACACTTTAAGGAATTATATTATTTATTCACCAAATAAGGAAACGTCCATATAAAAAGTTTCAATAAATGAGTTTTAGCATCAAAATTATGTGACTAAAAAGAATAAAAATGCAAAAAGACATATTTTCTGGTGCCTATATTCTTGAATGCAAATAGTTTTATCTGTAAACTTTTGCCTTATCAACTTATTCACACAATGAGGTATTTCCACAATTTTCGGTTGAAATATCGTCGCATAGTTGCCTAAGCTCACTGAGATTCTTGTCTTTGGCTTGACTTCATGTATACAGCGTCGGTTTTTGACCGGTCTGTATAGACAGTCTGCATTAAGAGGAGGTTCTTCCGTCCATATATTTTTGTCCGTTAAACTTGCAAGTCTTGTTGCAGTATTTGGCATTGATTCTGCTGATGGAGAGTCTGCACGTGACGGATCTAGGTTCACTCTGAATGTATAT
>MU182055.1:319421-351322 GCA_016904865.1 Pissodes strobi
TTCGCAGTTATTAATGACCGCCAATCATGGGAGAGTAAAAATCTACCTCAGGCCGACAACGCATCGCTGTGGTGCACAGGTGGTTCAAAACTAGCGAAAGGAGCAGGATCGAGCATTTCAGGTACCTAAGCTGTAAGCTTTCCAAACCGCTAGGCAAATACATGACCATCTTCCAAGCGAAAGTGCTTGCCTAAATATATGTGTAGAAGAGTGCCTCACACAAGGACTTCACAGGAAGCACGCCTACATATTCTCAGACAGCCAGGCGGTCAAAGTTAGTCTGGGAATGTAAGCAAGCCCTAAAACAATAAGCGACACGCAACCAGGCAATTTTAATATGGTTTCCTGGCCATAGAGAAGAACGAAAAAGCAGACTGCTTTGCAAAACAAGAAACCGGAACACCATATTATCGTCCAGGACCCTATTGTGGCTTTATGAAGAGACCCTTCACCGGAGAACTAAACAAATGGAAAAAAGATCAACTGTCGTCCTACTGGAGAAACTCTCCAGGACTAAGCCAGGCGAAAAGATTTATCACTATCTCTGCGAAAAGAGCGCAACAGCTCTTAGACAAGAACAGATCAAATATTAGAAATGTCGCCAGACTGCTCACTGGACACTGATCGGTAAAATACCACCTAAAGGCAATAGGCAAAGCAGAAGACGACCAATGCAAATTTTGCAATAATGCAACTGAAAGCGCAGAACATCTACTCTGCCAATGTACAGGGTGGCTCGAATTCGTGTCTATGTATGGGGAACTCGAAAACCGTAAGATATACAGTGTCGGTCAAATTAAGGCAAAATTGCGCATTTAGGTACCTAACAATATGCCGTTTAGAAAGTTTTAGAATTCCGAGTAATTTCGGAGATATCCGGAAAAAACCGAAATTTTTTAAAATCGTTTTATTTTTTTCCTGGGCTTATTTAAAAACGGATTTCAAATTGAATTGCACTTTTGCATTGCCACTTTTTCCGCTCTATCCAATGATGGTATCCAGTTTGAAATCCGACGTTTCGTCTTCAAGGGATCATCATTAACTTTCTTTTTTTAAATACGAACTTTAATTTTTTTTATCGTTTTTCAGATGGTATTGGCGTTATTAATATGATTATGTGTTTTTATTTATTTATTTTTTATTATTTTTTTATTTTTATTATTATTTTTTAAATTATATATTTTGCTCTGGCGTAATTTTAAACATTTTAAGGTAGGGACTTTTGAAATATTTATATTCTATAAAAATATTTTATTTTGTTTTTTGTATTAAGTGGAAAATTGGAGCGTATTAAAAATAAAAAATAGTAAAATTATTTTTTACGAGAATATTAAATTAAATTATATAAAATCACGCCAAAGCTAAATATATAAAATAAAAATAATAAAAAAATAATAAAAATTAAAAAAAATAAAAAATAAATAAAAACACATACTCATATTAATAGCGCCAATACCATGTGAATAACGATAAAAAAAATTAAAGTTCGTATTTAAAAAAAGAAAGTTGATGATGATCCCTTGAAGACGAAACGTCGGATTTCAAACTGGATATCATCATTGGATAGAGCGAAAAAAGTGGCAATGCAAAAGTGTAATTAGATTTGAAATCCGTTCTTAAATAAGCCCAGGAAAAAAATAAAACGATTTTTCAAAATTTCGGTTTTTTCCGGATATCTCCGTAAATACTCGGAATTTTAAAACTTTCTAAACGGCATATTGTTGGGCACCTAAATGCGCAATTTTGCCTTAATTTGACCTACACTGTATCTCTTACGGTTTTCGAGTTCCCCATACATAGACACGAATTCGAGCCACCCTGTACAACCCAACTCTGCAAAAGGCTCAAGTACCTGGAAGGAGTACAGCTATCACTTAACGAAGTAAGTCAACAACCTCCCAAGAAAATAGCTTCGGTTGGATGAAGTCTACGTCACTTGGACACAAATTAAGTTGTAGAGCCATGCACAAAATATCTGTAAAGGTAGCAGTGCCGGGCGGCTGAAACTAGCCGAAACCAACCACTCCCTAGCAATCTACAAACTATAAGCTGCAAGGTTTTGTGAGTAGACTGATGCGCATATTGGTGTTGGTTGAACGAGTTTGCCTGTAGTGCCTCATTCCTTAGGTATCTATCAGCCTTTCTAATGTTTTTGCTATTAGACGTATTGGGGAATCTGATTTAGGCGTCTTGTCTGTATCTGTCCTATCTTAGGTAGGTAAATCACTTTCATCTTCTGACATAATATGGGTGTGTGTCATACTGCTTGCTATATATGGCTTGAATATGTGATACTTGTGCAATTATTACTTTCTGTCCGTTTCCGAAATAAGATCAGATATATTCTATCTACTCCGGGTGATTTGTACAATTCGAATTTATTGATAGCCCACCTAATTGTATTGATAAAAGTAACAGACCTAATTACTAAGAAACGGTAATATTTTCCCCCTCATTCTGGATGCATTCTTTGTAGCGAATCTGCTTTTTTCTATTAAATAAAAGTTTGTTTCATTTAAGTTATTTTTCATGCCTAATAAAATAGGTACTTAACACCTTCAACGATTTTTGAATCTTATGGAATTTTTAGGTTCCAAATTTTAATTTGTTTGATAAACTTGACGGACAGTTTCACGCATTGCTCACTGATATTCTTATTTCATTATTACCGCACGTAATTCCGATTTTTTTATAAATTGGAAATCCTTCTGAATTTTGAACGAATTAAATAGTTCATCTTATAGAGATAATATAATTCGGATGCCGTATTTTGTGGGTACAATGTACACCAGACGTGTTGTGATAATTTTCAAATATAGCATTTTTTTAAAATAAATTTTTTAAAAGGTACAGCAATCGAATTATAATTAGGGTGATATGAATGACCTAGCCTTTGTTTAATTTGTGAAAAATATACAGTGCATTCAATTTTAAATATCTGGCCTTTGTTTGACAACTACATATTTTCAAAGATACTGTAAATTTGTCTGCAGATTTATTTTTCCATACCATCAATAACAAAAAGTAATATGAGGTGGAACTTCATAATCTGTTACCTGGCCGAAGATACTTTTGTGGTTGAAGAACTGAAATTACTGCAGCGTTTCCCATTATTTTAATTTGAGTTAGATACTGTTCAGTGAAAGAAGCAGCAACTTAATCGTCTATTTGTTCCGTAAAGGATTTTAGATAGGCGCTTGTAAATAAATTAAAAATTCCTAAAAGGCTTACTTGACAAGTCACGGCATTATTAGTTTATATTAACTAAAAAAATACCATTTTTTAAATCTAATTTGTTTGCCTTAGATACATTCTGTATATCTGAGAAGCAGAATAAAATAATATTAATTATAGAGACTTCTTTTAAATACGTTAAATTTATTACATTTGGTCAAACTAAATCAATTATTTAAAATATGTTATTTTGTTATTCTTCTGCAAACAAATTTCATGATTAAGAAAAACTTAATTTCAATGATTGATCATATAAAGGCTTTTGAAGAATAGAACCTATATAAATGAAAGGTCACAGTTTCTCTCAATTAAATGAGCTGCAGCACACAATCGCTTAGATTCATAATTAAACCACTTAATTTTCATAGGGCAAAAGCCCAACTGTTCGTATTAAATTTTATTTTCGATTGGCGTATACTGACATTATTCGGTTCAGCTTAATGACTAAGGACGGCAAATTTTTAATGCCTAAGCATGATAGAACAAAGAGCAGCATTTCGAGCTAAAAAGGCGAGTCAGGCTTTGTTATTGAGTTAAGCGTTTTTGCACTGCAGCGAACTAATTGACAAGAAAAGGCGTGCTTTAGTTCCTGCATGAATGCGGCTGATCGAGATTGTGGTCAGCTCAATTTTGCAACGAAATAAAAATCGCTCTATTTGATGAAAAATTTCGCTAGCGGAAGACTTAAGTTAGTTTGTAAGTGTTCTATTAATAATAAATTGCTGGTTATTTGAACGCTATAGCATACACTGTTAAAGAATCTTCAAAATGTGTATTTTAAAATGAAAAGAGCCATCACGACGGGGTGCCAATTATCTAATACGTATATGAGTGTGTTTACTCGACTACCAACTATTAAAATGACAACAAACTTTTTAGGAGATATTTTTTAATTCGTCGAAGGATTTCAGGAGAACATATTTTTTTGCAAGAGTAGTATTATTCTAAACCCAACTAAACTATCCTATTATTTTCTTGGTTTAATTGCTTGGTTTATGCAATAATTCTAATAGCCTCCACATTAAATCATCCTTTAGAACTTTAGATTTGGCGAATTGCATATCTAGGCGCAAATTGATATTTTTTGGAAAATTAACGACGAATATTACTATCTATTCACTACGCGTGCCGAAGTATTTGTATTGGCGTTATTTATTATTTTTAATAGAACGTGCCACCGACCGATAGCATTCGATGATATATTGAGCGCAAGCGGTCATGCCTTCAGGATTAACTTTAATTCGGATTTGACTTCCATACCGCTGGCGGTCGTTCAGCCAGTTTATTTTCTTAAATTATGTGGCTCATGAAAACTTTTACGGTATGTCAAAGATTAATATCTCTTCTAATGGAATTAATACTTCCATGACATTTTTATGCTAATTGCATTTCCAGATAATTCCCATCTGTGGATATAAAAAAGTTAAATCAATAGTTAATTTTAATTTGGGCAAAACCCTGCAAATGACATATCTCACCATACTTAACTACTTTTAGATCATTGTGATTCGTGACATTTCTCTGTTATTTTATTAATATATTCATCCTTCCCTCTTCTTAATGCCGCGCAAGAATATGAGGCAAAACCATTCTGTCTGGTTGAATACAATAGATACTAATGTTGAAGTTCTTGTTTATATATTATCACTGACATTACCTAACGCAATTATGGACACGTATAATATACAAACGCCATATTGCGACGTTTTTCCTAACGAAAATTTTCCGATATTTTTGCAAAGGCATCTGCCGTCATTCAAGCGAAATGATGTGGAAGTAAAAAGCGAACTGAGGAAAATAATTATATCCGATTCAAAGGTGCGGGAACAAAAACTAGAGTTGATCTGGCTCGTAAGATTCTTCCGAAACCTCTATAACAGTGCTGAATATTTTCAACTATATTAAATCTGAACAGAAGTCCTTAACATTCATCCATTTAAAGAACTCTCATCATAAGGTTCTTATTCTTTGCAATGCAAAGCTGAAGGTCAAAAAGAAAATGATCAAAAAACCTCAGAACTTTTGCACTGGGATTCTAGTAGTATATTTACTGGAATTCTACTAGTATAGTTTAGAGCTGGCAGGAGAAAAAAATGCGATCAAATATGGTATTAATTGTTGAACCTGCAGAGCGATTTCTCGCTAAATGATATATTTCAACAAAAAATAGTGACACTGTTTTGCATTCATTATATTTCCGTAACAATGGAGCCCTTTTTCGTATCAAGGCAACAAAAGAAAATTGTTACAAATCTTACAGATGCCATAAGGTTGACCAATTTACTAAAGATTTAGGCAAGACTATTATAACTAGCCAATAGCCAACAAGTCATTTTATTAAATTTTTTCTAAAAATTTGTTCGAAATTGCAAGAGTTATATTCCAAATTATATTTAAATTTATTTCCTTTACCCTTTTAAGGAGACTCATACGGCTTATGGGCCTTGAGGAGAGCCCCACATGCAGGGCAGATGCGCTGCCTTTGCAAGAGCGAGGGTCGGCAATGTTGCAGGTCGAAAAGACTGTGTGCCTACCATAGAGAGAGATCTTGACCTTTATCAGGAAGTCAGCAACACAAGAGTGAACTGGAGGTGGGTTTAGGGGTTGAACGAAAATCTAGGGATCCCCTAAACTACTACTATTGTCCTGTTAAAAACGAATTTTTAGAGACATTTTGCAGGGGTCACAGATCACTTAAGTTTGGGCAAGGTCGCGCTTTAAAATGGATGTTATAAGGCTTTGGAAAGCTTACGGGCAAGAACAAGCTCTTTCATCGTTATCTAAAATGGCAATTTAAATATTGGCTAGGTTGGCGCTCCATCGATAAAAATCTCACAAAACTTTTACACTGTACGCCTGTAATCAGGCCAAAAACCTACAGCTGCAGAATCATTGATTGAGAATTGAAAATAAATCAACATAGATATCAGAACTGCGGCTCCAAATAGTATTTTGCCTTAGCAATAACAAACCATCCCACTATTATCCCCGCCGGCTTTTTAAAGTATTTACATTACTATCTGTAGCATGCAGGGTTTGATTAGTATTTCATCAAATGCAGGGGATTCCTCTAGTCCACCGAGGAACCGAAACATCATTCCTCTGCACAGCATATATTTAGGATTTCGTCGTTGGTGTGATTCCTTTAAAACTAAAGGACCATCGCAGTCCCCCTCGAAATGAACGGCTGTAGGCAATGCACTATTAGTTATTCGAATATTTGAACAATTGGGTATTCAAATACACCTTGATAATATGATGTTACATCAATGTTTTAGTGCTGCGACATTGAAGAATTCGATAAAGCGTTAATAATAATTAAATCGGTGATTAAAAAAACGATGTAAATCTAAAAAATAAATATGTAAGTAATTACAAAAATATATATATAAAAAGCAATGATCCTACAACACTTTGCAAATTTCTAGAATAATGAAAGAGTTCTTTAGAAAAATGTGCAATATCTATATTATATGTCGCGAAAGAATATACGAGACAAAATACCAAACAACAGTTTTACTGCTTTTCCATTCTTGTCCAACTTTGATATTTCCTTGAATTATTAATGTTAATCAATAAACAGAGCTGCCTATTAGTAATTATTATGAAGAATATATTTACCACACAGAAACTTTGAATTTCTCTATAGGTTATCAGCTTCCATGTTAGTGGTTTCCCGTGACGGAAGTTGAGTGGAAAAACATTATAACGCCACGTGACATTTTGTCTCGTATATCCTTGATAAGATTGTTGACCGGAATAACAATATAAAATCTGGATTTATAGCATTATTCCACTAAACTTCAAACTATTCGACTATGTAAGAGCGCGCACATGTTTCGAATCATATATAGTGTATTTCGGCTCAGCAGAAAGAGGAAGGCTTAAATATAATCTTAGCTATCTTGGTTTAAAACGCCATTTTTTGAATTTATATCGTTTTTTCATTTACCAATTCAGTAGTATATCATTATGAATTTTATACATTTCAATTATTTTCCAAGAAGAGTTTTTACAGTCAAAATATATTTCTGCGACCGACAGGTCGGAAATCGCGAAATGGCATATTATGATGTTGGATAAAATAATAAAAAACCATATTATTATACAGTCTTGACAATAATGGTTTCTCCATTTTTTTAAAATAAGTTTTTTCCAATAAAATAAATTCAAACATCCTATATGAAATAATTTTGTTTACTGAAAACTAAAAATTGCTATATCGTATTATAATTCTAAATTAAGATTTTTTTTTTATTTCCAAATATTATAGGTGATACCAAATATTTTCAAAAGAGTATTTACGGGAGTTTTCTTGCAAATAATATATAATAAGAATGGTGGTAATTTTGATGCTAAAGTCAGCCAGAAAAACGTAATGGACCCAAATAACATTGGAAACTTCGGTTTGGGTAGAAGGAATCAAAGAGGGGATATACTAATAAGCGTTTTAAAATCCTTTACACAAATAGAGCACTATGTAGAAATCGACCTCTCCTATTGGTCGATCCATTTCGTATTACAATATGCCTTCGTGATACAATCAACTTGGGGCAAGAGCTCTCGTGGTCGAGAGGTTTTCATAGCTGGGTCAAACCCCGTTGCTTTTATTTTTTTTAATTTTTTTTAAGATTATGTTTTTAAACAGTTTTTCTTGATTTTGGGTATATCTTGGGTATGTTTGGGTTAGCACCTGGTTAGTTTCCTTTTTTTGAGCCGCCGTAGCGAGCGGTAAGACCAACTTTAAAGTCGAAAGAAACAAACTCGATTAATTCAAACTTGTGGGTCTTAAGATCAGAACTATCCTCAGGCAATGACCAAAATAGAAGTATTACTGAGCATATTAAAGACTTTTACACCTATCTGTACAGGGTGGCTCGAATTCGTGTCTATGTATGGGGAACTCGAAAGCCATAAGAGATACAGTGTCGGTCAAATTAAGGCAAAATTGCGCATTTAGGTGCCTAACAATATGCCGTTTAGAAAGTTTTAAAATTTCGAGTATTTCCGGAGATATCCGGAAAAAAACCGAAATTTTGAAAATTCGTTTTATTTTTTTCCTGGGCTTATTTAAAAACGGATTTCAAATTGAATTGCACTTTTGCATAGCCATTTTTTCCGCTCTATCTAATGATGGTATCCAGTTTGAAATCCGACGTTTTATCTTCAAGGGATCATCATCAACTTTCTTTTTTTAAATACGAACTTTATTTTTTTTATGGTTTTTCAGATGGTATTGGCGTTATTAATATGACTATGTGTTTTTATTTTATTATTTTTTTTTTATTTATTTTTAAATTATTATTTTTATTTTTTGAATTATATATTTTGCTTTGGCGTAATTTTAAATAATTTATAGTAGGTACTTTTGAATTTTTTTTTATTCTATATAAATATTTTATTTTGTTTTTTTTATTAAGTGGAAAATTGGAGCGTATTAAAAATAAAAAATAGTAAAATTATTTCTTACGAGAATATGGCCATGAACTATTACTCAAACAAGTTGCTTACTGCAAAGATAAAATATTCCCAACTTTTAACCAATTAAAAAATTTATTTAATAGAGAACATTAACAATTTATAATCATACTACGTGATACTAGAGGAACTTTGTTTGAAAAACACCTATTGGAATTTTGCTTATAAATAAAATGCACTAAACCACTTGTTTGAGTAACAGTTCAGGCCATATTCTCGTAAAAAATAATTTAACTATTTTTAATTTTTAATACGGGCTCCAATTTCCCACTTAATGCAAAAAACAAATGAAATATTTTTATAGAATATGAAAATTTCAAAATTACCTACATTAAATTATTTAAAATCAATATAAATAAAAATAATAAAAAAAAATAATAAAAAAATAATAACAATAAAAAAATAAAAAATAAAAACACATACTCATATTAATAACGCCAATACCATCTGAAAAACGATAAAAAAAATTAATGTTCGCATTTGAAAAAAAAAGTTGATGATGATCCCTTGAAGATGAAACGTCGGATTTCAAACCGGATATCATCATTGGATAGAGCGGAAAAGTGGCAATGCAAAAGTGTAATTAGATTTGAAATCCGTTTTTATAAGCCCAGGAAAAAAATAAAACGATTTTTCAAAATTTCGGTTTTTTCCGGATATCTCCGTAAATACTCGGAATTTAAAAACTTTCTACACGGCATATTGTTAGGAACTTAAATGCGCAATTTTGCCTTAATTTGACCGACACTGTATCTTTTACGGTTTTCGAGTTCCCCATGCATAGACACGAATCCGAGCCACCCTGTACACCTCTATAAGACCCGATCCAAGAGTTACGAACACGGTTATCTGTCAAGTGGGCTCTGAAGACGTTAGAAGTATCAAAACAGGACATACAGGCTGCTCTCAAGCAAATGAGAACAGAGAAAGCCAGAACAAAATCACATGTGAAATGTTAAAACTGGAGAAGGTGCAGTCATCGAGAGAACTCTTTTAAATAAATGTCTGCGGTATGGAAAAGTTCCGGACGACTAGCAAACCGCAGAAGTTATTCTGCTTTTCCAAAAAGCAGATAATGACGGTATAGAAAATTATCAGCCAGTTAGCCTTCCCCCTCACCTGTAAGCCTTTAGTTAAGACTGTCACCAATAGGCTAATTTAGGCATATAAATCACTGGAAAACTAGGTCTTACTTGAACCATCTCAGATTTGCCGACGACATCGTCCTGATAAGTGGCAACACACAGAAATTGGGACATATTTTATGTTAAAACAACTAGATGTTGCTTCGAAAAATGTCCACTTAAAAATGTCCATCAATTCCCAAAATGATAAGCAGCAACTGGTCAGTAAGATATGAATTTTGTTTAAAGAAACGTAAAAATCGTAACTTTTTTACATGTGCAAAACGACCATGTTGAGACTACTGTTGACTGCATCACATACCTGTTTCTGGGACCTTACACTTCGTCAGCCAGACTTATTTCTTTGGGGATGAAGCTCAAACCTGACGCAGTCCAAACCAGTATCTATGTTCATATAGAACTTTCTATAGCCCTTTGAAGATGATACTTAAACAGTAGTTTTTATTTAGTTTCTCAGAAACCGTTTGACCTTGCATCATATTTTTGGTCTTTGGTCTTTACCAAACTCTACTTTCAAAGATGGGTTGGCCCAAGTGGACAAAGGGTAGCTTAGTTTGCTCATCTAATTTGAGCCCGTTTGATCTATTTCCTTCGAGAATTGGGATAGTGATTTATAAGTGTAGATGAAACAATTCGAAATAAACCACTGAGGAAAATGTTAATTAACTATATTGAAATATATAGATGATTTTAAACATATTCTATTAATATGTTTTGTTTAGAATATGCTACTATTGACAATTTCATTTCAGTTATCAATAGATAATAGTATATTATTTTATATGGAGGAAAAGTGATACTTTTCATGGCGCGCTCGTGTTTGTGTGTGTGTGGTAATAGAGAGCAAGCCATGAAAAGTAACTTTTCCTCCAAATAAAATATGCTGTTTTTTCTTCAAATGTCGACAAATTAATGCAAAAACATTTCTTTTTAATAGTAATAATATCTAATTATTATTAAAGATAAATGGGTTCGCAAGGCGGCTTAGACCACGGTCGTAGGTGGCCTTGCTTAGACCGGTGTCGATGAATTTAACATAAAGCTGTCAGTGGACACTGTCAACAATAATTATTTTTTTAAGATGGCGTCTCCGATTGCGTTTTAATTCCGTATTGATAAGCAGTTATTGAGTAAGTTCGATTAAATAATAACCAATTTGTTCCCAAATTAGTGATTTTTAGAAATGCAGTCACAAATTGAGTGGTAAATACAAATTCTAGTTTAATAAATCTTGAGTTGTTGACGCTTATTTTGTTGTCTGTTTGTACTGTATCTATGTTGCTATGACAACACTTTTACCTCCGCCGGCGGAAAAGTGAAAAGTAAAGCTCCGGCGGAGGAAAAACGAAACTTCACGGCCGCCTACACAGTCGAGTAATGACGGATTTACTGACGTTTGAAGAAAATAGTATATTATTTTATATGGAGGAAAAGTGATACTTTTCATGGCGCGCTCGTGTTTAACAGCCGAACGGAGTGAGGCTGGTAATAGAGAGCAAGCCATGAAAAGTAACTTTTCCTCCAAATAAAATATGCTGTTTTTTCTTCAAATGTCGACAAATTAATGCAAAAACATCTCTTTTTAATAGTAATAATACCTAATTATTATTAAAGATAAATGGGTTCGCAAGGCGGCCACGGTCGTAGGTGGCCTGTTGTCTGTTTGTATTGTATCTATGTTGCTATGACAACACTTTTACCTCCGCCGGCGGAAAAGTGAAAAGTAAAGCTCCGGTGGAGGAAAAACGAAACTTCACGGCCGCCTACACAGTCGAGTAATGACGGATTTACTGACGTTTGAAGAAAAAAACGTTTTTGCTACTATTTTGCATTTTTTAGGAGTAATAATATGAAAATTTAATTTTAATATGGATATCCAATAAAAAAATACTCCGAAAGTCTATATATGAATCGATGAATAATGAATCTACATCATCGATATCTTAGTTTGGGTTAGTTGTCAATGATCTACATAGATCGCTTTAGGTTTAACTATTTTCTAAGAGATGAATCTATTCACCGTATGCCAAAATTTGGAAAATGTAGCAAGACAAAAATTGGGACATATAGAGGCCACCTGCCCATCATAATCCTATGCTTTTTATTAAAATTTAAGTGGCCTACTATTTAGAAATTATGACCAGCATGATAGTAATTCATCCTCTATTATAGTTCATCATTATTTCAAATAGGTCCTCAGTTATCACACAAATGGAACTAATAATTAAAACTTGTAGGGTGTTAGTCAATAGCTAATATAACAACCCGGCCTTAGATACGAAGAAATATATGTCACTGGTGTGTTCTGGATATCACTATAATTGTCTTCGTTACATTAATAAAACGAGGATATACTGTTCATCGATTTTTGATAAACTAAAAGCTTGTCTTACATTTCCAAGATATATCAGTGGTACTGCCTGGAAACATCCCTGATAGGGACTTTAGCAGTTTTAGAAGCCTATTAAATTGTGCCACCCTATCCACCTCGCTGCGCCACTGATAACACTATCCCAATATTTATTATAATTTCCGTCAGCAACTTATAAGACGAATCCCGTTTTTCTTTTCATTCGAGACTGATTTGTTGTATATACGTATATATTATTTTTTTTTAAAGTAAGAAATGCTCTGTACATAAAATATGTAATAATTTATTAATTAGATAGAGATTTTTCCAGAAAAAAACGGAGCCCTAATTTTCTGGAAAGACCTTAATTAATAGCGAAATGGAAAAACCGTTCCTACATAGTTTTGAACCAATTATGATATGCAGTCAACGTCGGGAATCAAAAATATCTGAAGATCTTTCGCGTAATTGAAGACGAACTAACCATCAAACATTCAACTGCATTTGTATTTGCTGCATATTTTAGATTAAATTTAATTTAAACCAAATTCATTCAGAACTATCGGTAGGAACGAGCTTGTGTATCATATACTCAGGATAAATTGAGGTGGTCATTTTTAAACAGTACAAGAACTTAAATTAAAGTTATGCTGCTTTTGTATCCCAAAACTTTAAGATTATTATCGCGTATCTCCTGATAATTTGGGTATGATTATTATATTCGACCATAATAAATTAAGACAAATTGGAAAGATATCTTTGAGATCCACTTGCAAAGCAAATCTTTTCAAATAATATTTGCTATCTTATTAGATTTTGTGTTTATTTTAGAAAATCTGTGTTTTTTTTGTGCTTTCTGGTTTTCACCAACATTGCTAATCTGAATAGGATATTTGCCTAATTTTTTGATACCTATAAGTCGACTAAAATAATAATATAATTGGGTGCATAGCAGTTTGTACCATCAACTCACGAGCTGAGTTGCAGGTTGCAGGCAAATGCAAGAAACGAAAACCTTCATATTCCTAGTAAAATTTTTAGTCTGCTCTTCTTGAATCATTCATTATTTTTTAAACGAATTAAATTAGGAAATTAAAGCAAGCTACTGATAGTGTCAAATTGACAAATAAAAACTTTTTCTACTACCGTGCGTAAAATACCTACTTTACGCACTCTCTAAGATTCGTAAAATATGCGTTTTTAATGTGCAGTGCGTACTAGTGCGTAAAGTAAATCTGACATATTTTTTGACATTTAGTGCAATGCGTAAAATAAATTATTTTACGCACTAGCGTAGAGTAATATAAGGCTTGTTCCAACCGACTAGAAAACCGTACGAGGGACCATTATTTCTAGTTGCCAATTTCACTTTTGAATGCGATAAACAACCTGTCATGTTGACAAACGAATTATGCTACTGGAAATTACCGTCCCATGTACGGTTTTCATGGTCAGTTGGAACAGACCTATAATTATATTTCTGTTTTTCATATATTTTTAGGTAGTGGAGAAAATTTTGTATGCTACTAATCTGTAAGCTACCCTTTTTTTATTCATGAAATTGACGCATTTGCCTAATATTCCCAATCATAAAAAAGGGTCACTTTACACACTTGTTCTATAAATAACTATTAAATGAGAAGATGTGGATTGCGCTGCATCATTTTGAAGCCTTACGGGAGTACTTATTACTCCTAGAATAGTAAGTAGGTATATTCACTCAATGCAAACTGGCGGCATTTTAAATATTATTTAAATAGTCTCCTGGGGATATCTCGACGAACATTTTCAAATGAGGCAATGTTAATATTTTAGTAAATCCAGAATAGAAGGAGGTTCCGGCTAATATACCTTTTAATATTGAATTGAAAGAATTTGGCCAACAGAAGCAGTTTTTATTTACGGCGCAACTCGTAGTTTTCACGAGACTGAAAGAGTCTTCAATGATCGTTTTCCAGATCGCCCTATCTGTAGAAAAGTGACATAGAGAATGTTAAGCTAAATTTATTGTGACAGGTAGCGTAAATAACAAAAAGACACTAGGTCATCTACATATCCAGGGTGAAAAACATTGATATGATTGGTGAATTGAAGCTAATGTCTTTTTCTACTGCGTAATGAGCCTTGATAACCAATAAATTTCACCCTTACAAGATGCCACACTTTTTCTTTCTTCTAATTGGCGCGAACCTTCACCTCGGCTTAGAAGAGACCGAGGGTGAATAATATCAAATCAGAAAAATTTAAATTTAAGTGAATTTGCAAGTACAGATTATGCGTAAGCTAGAACGAGTCGTCTTCAAAGCGTGCAAGTAGGCCCTAGCTCTAATCCGGAGAGTAGGGTGGGTTATTTATAAGACGCCACGGGCAAAACGTAGAACAATCAGATAACGATTTTTCTTATATTCTAGGCTGCTAAACTAAATATTACGACTAGAACTGTCTACTGTTAATAGTCAGAAATTTTACTCAGTTACTTGAGGCATAAAGGTAAATAAAAGAGAATTAAAAAAAACAATTATTAATTGAACTATCTCTCTCAACTAAAAGCCTATATTATTATGTATCTTGGATAGAACAAAACTTCCAATAATAATTAAGTTCCTTGGTTCACTCGAACGTGATCACCTTGTGGTGGCTAAAGAGATTCAAAGAAATATTACGCGATATACCGGATGATAGAAACAAACTGGACTAATTGAAAATATAAATTCTTACTTTAGAAAATCACAGTTCAAGTAACATAAATAAAAGACCTTATTCGATTATTATTTAGGCGCGCAAACCATGGTCTGACGTCACAGTACCGCTCTACTAACTAATTATGTTTATAATTAAAATTAGGTACGCCAATAATAAATGATACCTTGGGCAGTCGACTAAAATTAAATTAGTAGATTGGGCGCTGTCTTCGTTAATCAATTATTAACCAGACTCTACCTGACCATAAAGGCACTCTTCTTAGAGACTAGAGAACTATACCAGGGACTAGGCAACACAACGCCAAATCTACTGAAAGGAAGCAAGAGTTCCCTAATGAAGATACCTGAAAAAATCGATATTCGGAAAAATATTTCGCGTTACTCGTCGCAAATTTCGTGAAATAATACCCGACTTATTTTAATAAACTACGAGCCTGTTTCGGCCAGTTAAAAATGTTAAAAATATCCACTGACAAGAATAGAGCAAGCTGAATCATAGATTTTGGATTATGGAGTTAAAATATAAAGGAGAGCAAAGGGTAGTAACAAACCCTAATAATAAAGATAAGATAGCTCACATGCAGTTGGTGGCTTCTCGGTCGAAGTATACCCCTACGGTGGAAGTACCTCTACGGTGAAACCCTGTAAAGGGTTACTATACGACTAGCTCGTTGGAGCGCAGAAGTAGGTCGTGGACGGTTAAAGCCTTTTAAGGCAGCATCAAATCCCAGCTACGGGGCGAGTTTCAGACACTAACGAACAAAACTAAACAACGTAATCAAATTAAGGCCTGAAACTCTACACATTGATCGGTCAGAACAATCCCATTAGGTAAAGTAAAAAAAAAAATTCCAACACGGCTACTGCCCTAAACGGCAAGCCAACGTAGTGATTTACTTCAAAAACTCTCCGGAAGCAGAAGCTTCCTTTCAATATTCCCACTACAACTACGCTAGGCTAATAAGAGTATAGTCACCCGTCACGTGACCACGAGCTGTCATACCCAATAATTTATCTAGAGCGATTTTGAAAGTAAAACGCAGAACTTTGATGTACCAAGTCCATCTTAAATAATTGTTCGACCTAGCCGAAAGGAAATAACCATTCGACCCACCATTCATTAGGGAAACATAGAAAGGTAAATCACAATTTCCGCGATTTCAACACAAAAGAAAGAAAGTTCCTCAACGCTACGCACGTTTAGGAGTTGGTACCCCAAACCACTACAGAAAACTACTCTAAAGACGGTTTTAATTTTGAATTTCCCGTAATGGGCAACTGCAATACGCTTCCAGCACTGCATTCACCGGTCGGTAGAGGTCATTACAGCTAGTGATAGTAAATAATAAAATGAACTGCACCAGTTTGTCAAGAATACCCCATAATATATATCCTCACAGGACTAAAGGGAGCAAACATTTATTTTGGCGGGTACGCCATTTCGTCAAGCACAACTCTTACCCAAACCTCCAGACTTAACTTGATGCTGAGGGAAAGCCGCACGTTACAAAGATTCAAATGGTACACCAGTTATTCAAAGATAACCCAGACAGAAGAGTAGAATTTCGCCAAATAATGACGGAAAGAACTGCGGGACCTCCTGCCTATCTTTACAACATCTATATTTGTTTTTAAATGGTGAAGTCTATAGACAAAATGCAGCGACACAAACTCACTTGTTATTCTGATATATTAGAAAACCAGATTGTAGGACCGTTGAACAAAACTTAACATGATCATTGGGTCGGATATACATAAAAATGTCATCGATCCCTTCAATACCAAAATCATTGAGAATAATTCAAATCAGTTTATATGGAATTTATATTCAAACAGGATGGAGTCTCTCCGGATTTGTTCAGAAATCTGCGTTACTACTTTCTATGGTTAGTGGATAGATCCTACGGAATGGCCAGCTGGATCACCTCATTTAAATCTATTTAACTACTATTTCTAGAGGTATTTAAACCAAAAGAATTTGAGATGCCTCCTGGCAATATACTGGATTTACGTCAAAGGGTGTAACAAACGTTTGGGTAAGAAGTATTGTACATCACCTTTTTAAGTAATTGCTATTTTTTTCTTCTAATTTAATAACATTAAAAATGCTGAAATGTTTTATTGTGTAAAGAAGATTACAGGATATTAAAGTACCCATTTAAAGTTTAATTTCAAAACTGCCCTTGAGGACCATCTTAGTTTTTTTTATCAGACCATCACTCGATCCTAAGTTTGGGTTAGTTTTAAAAATCAATAAATATCACCATTACAAGATTCAAATGGTTAAACGAAGATAACCCAGACAGAAGAATTTTGCCAAATACTGACGGAAAGAACTGCGGAACATCCTACCTGTCTCCATAACATCTGTAAGTTTTTTAATGCTAATATCTATAGACAAAATTGTCGGAATTGTAAAGAGACAAACCCGCATGTTGATCTCGGATATTAGAAAACCACATTTGTGGGACATTAATGCATCGAACAAAACCTAACAGCATAATTGTATTTGGATGTGCTGAAAAATGTCATCGATCTCCTCATCACCAAAATCATTGAGGAGAATTCAAATGAGTTCGACATGGAAATTATATTGCAACACTTCCGCCTTTTTTCAGAACTGTGCGTAACTATTTATCTACTAATTTCTAAGGTTGTTTGATTGGTAGTCGAGATCCTACGGAATGGCCCGCGCGTTCATCCGATCTAAATCCTTTTGACTACGATTAATGGAGGTATTGGAACCAAAAGGTGTTTGAGACGAAACCTGTTTCTATACTGGAATAAATGAAAGGGATAACAAACGTTTGCCAAAATATTGAATCATCCTATTTGAAAATGTTCGTCGAGAAATCTCAGACAGACTTTTTATATCTCAGGGATTACAGTACAGCATCATTTTAACTGAAAAAACTGATTGTCCCTCTTATTTAATAATAATAAAAATGCTGTAATTTTCAATTGAGTGAAAATACTGATACCGGGATTTATTTCAATTGCGTTGATCCATTAAAAAATCAATGAGGAGAGAGGACATTAAAGGAAAACACTGTTTATAAGATGGATCAATTATCAAAATCAATAGAACATTCGAAAAAATGTTTTATACAAAATCCTTAGGAATTTTCTCGGATATATTTTTAACAACATACATTATTACAGTTGAGCAAACCTGCCTTCCTGTTATATTGCCACAGCCAAGAAGCTAAAACCAGATATGTACAATCATCATCATGTTCAAATTGTTTCCGTCAGTTATTTTAAATATCAAGGTTTATTTTTTTTTTGCAGTTATTCTGACGCAGATGATCTAATAATTTATCAACAAATAAATGATTTGATTCTCTTCGTTAAAATAAAGAACCTTCATCAGGTAATCGAAAACTATGACGGAACTCTTTTTTTTCAGTATACAAGAACTGTGCTTGGAACATATTTAAAGTTAAATATTATTAAAGTAAGAATTAATAACATTAATATATTATTATATCTCTTCTAATAAAAATAGCTATAATTCTTTTGGTCTATATTTGTTCAACATTACCCTAATTTCGGCTATGTTTGTCTGTAATAAGACGAGTTAAACTAATATAATTTATAGGTAAAGTGACCGCCTATTAGCAAGTATAGCTTTAATAAATTATAGAGAAAAATTCCACCTCAATTTCTAGCTTTCTTTGTAATGAAATTTTCTATAAATAAATTATTGTGCTCATTTGTCATGTAATATAATAAGCGTTTATTACAGCGATACATTTTACTCTAGTAAATTAAATATTTGGTAAGTTTGAAATATATATTTCATAAGAATTAAAATGCAGATACATAATTATAATTATATCCCATCCAAGAAATAAAATCTTTTAAACATTATTTAAAGTTTACTAGTGTATAATATAAAAGTAAGAAAAATAGATTAATAAATTTGCGGACCGACAAAATTATATAACTCCAAAGATTAGACATTAATATTAAAGTAATCTGACATTTTCCTCCCATATAAATATAATTTATTTACATATATGTTCAAAACCTACTAAACCGATAGGAGGTGTAGGCCGAAACAAAAAATCTGATACAGTTTGACGATGTTATACCACAATTTCTGTTGCTTTTATATTATTTTATTGTTATGCTATGTAACCAAATAAAAAAATGTCTGTACATTGTTAAATAATGTTGTGTAATTTTATTGTAAGTATGATAATTAGAAAAAATAAATATTTCATTGTTTCGATGTTGTTTTTGTTTTTAATGTTCTAGATCTACCTTTAAATCAAATTTATTAGGAGTCATTGATACATAAGGAGACTGATGGTCATTTTTGAAAATCTAAATTCTATAATAAAATGAATTCTTGTAGTTATGCTCTATATTGTTGTACATGAGTCATGTTTTGCAGAAAAATTGTTGTAGACTTTTTCCAAGGTATAAATTGCGGGAGTGGGAAATTCTAGACAAATCTGCCTCGTTGTCAAGAACGAGAAATATAAAAATAAAAATGGTTACTAAATGCAATTAAAACAGTAAATTTAATGAACTCGGGAGTTTGAGAGAGGATATTGTTTTGCTATCTGATACATACCTGACTAATGGTGTACGATTGATGCATTGTTGCAAACCATTCTTTGGTAATTAAAAGTGGCGTAATTTCTGCTGATGAGATTTCTGATCATAAAATAATATATTGTGATTTAAATTTCACAAAAGCACACATTGTTCCGAAAATTATTCGTTATAGATCATTTAAACACTTTAATTATAACGAATTTTTGAATAATATGCATAACTTACCCTTTAATAACATATTTTATGAAACTATTATGGACAACAAAATAAAGATTTTGAATGATTTTTTTTTTGACTTTGTTTGCCCCAATAAAAGAACAACGAATCACTAAACCCAGAGCGCCATGGTTAATAGCCAATGTAAAAATATTTATGAAGCAAAGAGACGGTGCTCTGCGAAAGTCTGAAGGATCTAAACTTAATGAAGATTGGATTGACTATAAATTTTCGAGGAATTTTACATTGGCTGAAACTAGAAGTGAAATGAAACGTCATTTGGATTTATTGTGTGCCGACAAAGGTCCAAGGTAAATATGGTCTGACATTTTAATATTTACACCTAGTAATAAAACTAAGCCAGAGGCTCTCTCTCTCTGATACCAATGATATTAATATTTTTTTGCTTCATTTGTTTAAAACACTTCGAATTGTAATGACGATTTTCATTCAGATTGGCAACTGTATCTGAGTTAAAAAAAGTTTTACATTACAACAAAATGGACGCAACAATAGTAGACGAGATTTCACATTTAATGCTTAAATATTGTATCCCTTTTTTGGATAAATATATTACAAATATAATCAATTCAAAAAATCTTCGAAAAAAATTTACACCTTCAAATGTAGAGTTACTTTATTAATAATAATGTTGTTCCCCAAACACAGAGCGGCTTCAGAGACTATTTCGGTACTGCGATATCTTTGACTAATGTAATTGATGATATTGTTCTTGCTTGCAATAAGAATATGTGTGTATTATTATATACTTTTGGACTTACAAAAATACAAAAATTTTTGATACCATTAATCATTCCCTTCTGATTTATAAATTAAAACACTATAGCTTTACGAATAAGTCCTGTCCTCTTATTGGATCATACTTGACAAACAGATTTCAAAAGACATATTCCAATAATAACTACTCTGAGCCGACGCAGATATTGTCTGGGATGCCTCAAGGTTCCATTTTAGGGTCGCTACTTCTTCTTGTGTATACTTCGGATAACTTAAAATTACTAGGTGATTGTAGGGTGCAAGCTTTTGCAGATGATTCCCAGGTCTATTGCTGTTTTGTTGCTGATAGTTATCATCGTTTGATGCTGATAGTTATCATGAGCGAAATATTAATGAGGATCTTACAAATTTGACTAAACTTTCTATATTCCATAATTTCCATCTAAATCAACTATGATGATTTTTGGAAGCAAAAACAGAGTTAATTTTCTTGAAAATATTTGTAATTATTCAATAAATGGTTCAAGGTTAAATATGGTCAATATTGCAAAAAATTTGGGCTTAACATTGGACAACCAATTGGGTTCAAGGAACATTTAAAAAATATTTTTCAAAAACCTACATTTCTTTGAAAATGCTCTACAATAATATACATATTATGAATCTAAATTTAAAAAGAACTTTATGCGAATCCCTAGTATTGTCTAATTTCAATAATTATGATTTTATTTGTGGTTTTTGTCTCGATCAGAATAGTAGATCTTGTATATACAAAAAGTACATACAAAATATGTGTGTGCGCCTGGTGTATGATATCAGGAAATACGGGCACATTTCTCAATTTTGTAAAGAAATTAATTGGTTAAATATGGATAGTCGTAGAGTCCTTCATTTTTGTAGTTTTTTAATTAAGATTGTTAACGCTCCTGGGTCGCCAATCTCGATCCGGGAGCGCCTTACTTTCGCTGTGAGTTTCATAATAGGAATAAACTACGTGGAGCTAAGTTGACTGGGTCATCATCATAATGCTATGTTTGGACGTGTGTTTTCATTTAATGCTGTTAAATATTATAATTTGATACCCACTGAATTGCTAGGTTTGAACGTAAATTCGTTTAAATATAGGTATAAAAAATATCCTTTGAATTTGCAAAGTCCTAGTTAGTTACCTACTGCTTTGCTGGACTGCTAGCATTAATTTATATTAATAACAATTGTTTATTTTTATATTGTTTATTTTCTAATGACATTTGATATCTGCTCCCTGCTATTTCTTGGGCAGTTTATTCTTTAATTTAGGTCATATCTCTGACTGGTTCAGCGTAATAGTATTAAGCTCGACTGTGCCAGTCTTGGGTAAATATATTTTTTGTAACGGCATCTTTTACAGTTTTTTCTAATAAAGGCTTTTATTATTATTAATCTTATTATTAGTATTATTATTATTATTATTATTATTATTATTATTATTATTATTTCTTTCTTTGTTTAGTCTCACATTTACATATGTGGTAAAAGGTAGTGAGGGCTTTCGCCTTGTTGACTTATTTTAGGATTTTCCTGACTATCCGACCTGTTTCTAGGATCACTGATTTTTGCATGTCTGTTATTAGTTGATGTGGAAGATTATGTTTCGTGAATCTTGCATGTAACTCCGGTGGTATGAGGCCTGTGACTGAGATGACTACGGGAAGGATGAGGACTTCTTCCATTTTCTACATTGATTTTATTTCCTCAGCTAGGTCCGTGTATTTTCGTATTTTCTCTATTATTGTCTTCTGGATGTTGTGGTCCAGGGGGTTAGTTTGATGTGCAATATCTATTAACTGTGATTTTGTTAATTTTGTCTATTACTGTTATATCTGGTCTATTGTTTATAATTGTTTTATCAATTATAATTCCTCTCCCAGTATATTTTGTAATTCTGGTTCTCGTTGACTTGGTCTGGTGTGTATTTGTAGTACGGCTATTCTACTGTTTTAATGTTATGTTTGTGGAGTAAGTATTTGTGGAGGATTTTGGAATGCAGATTGTGCCTGTTTAGGTATTATGTTTGTGCTAAGAGAGAACATCATGATGTTATGTCTTGTATCGTTCCGGGCATGGATTTACACACTCTACAGTTATCGTTTTCTATGTTAGTTTTTGTTATGTACTTTTGGTAGTTTTTTTTCGGCACAACTTGGTCCTGTATGGAGAACATGAATCCTTCTGTTTCACTGTACAGGTGTCCGAGTTCGATCCACTTGGTTGACAGCTGATGTTGTTTATCTAGATCGTTCTCGAATTTGCCATGTGTTTTTTTGCTGTTCCATGTCTGTTTGATGTTTGTGAAGAATGTTTTCTTGTCCATTTGTTGCATTTGTGTGTGTGTGTGTGTGTGCTGAGTGGTGTGTATTTTTGTCTGCTTGTTTGATAGACGCGTGTAGTGATGACTGTGTTGCCTTCATCTTGAAGTATCTTTGTAAGCTATGTATTTGAATGTTATGTGTTAGTTCGATGTTGATTATGCCTCGTCCTCCTGGTTTCCTAAGTAGATACAATCTATCAACAGCCGAGTTAGGATGTAGGACTCATTTAACCGTTAGGATTTTTCTTGTTAGTCTATCTAGTGCTTGTACGTACGTTAAGGTCCATTGTATGACTCCGAATGAGTAGGTTAGTATGGGTATTGCCCAGGTAATTACAGCCTTAATTTTATTTTTTTGCGTTGAGTTGGGTGTGCATGATTCTTCTCAGCCTGTTCTTGTATTTGTTTTCTATGTTTTCTCTCATTTCTTTCGTTTTATGTGTAAGTGTTTCGTTTACTCCTAAGTATTTGTATGTTTCGTTGCTAGGTAGTGTAGGGCATGTTATGTTATTTATCAAAATCTCTATTTTGTTAGCTTCCGTTGTTTTACCCTTTTTTGCTATAAGTGATGTGCATCTAGTCCTAAGTTCATTCGCATGTCCTTGGAGAATTTAGTAGTGAATTCCAATTACGAGGATAGTTGATTTTGGTCCGGAGCATATAACTTTATAGTAGGAGAATTAGTGTAGTAAGCTAAAAAATGAGACCACTTAGTGTGGTTAGTACAGTTACCCTGGATTATACGACCCAGGGTTCCTGGATCAAGGCCAGTGCATTCTGCGTTTCGTCTAGATGGCGACAGAGAACTGCCATCGCAGCCCGGCTATGATGCAGATTACACTGGACTATGCTGACTGAACCCGCCATTGGGTTATTTTTAGGGTTGGTTCAGCCGATGAACCCTTCCTTTTGCCAGCTCGGGGCTATCGATTTCAGGGCAGCGGCATCAGACGGCTTAGCCCCTCCGCCTTCATAGGCTCCTGAGCTGGTTTACTTATTTTGGGGTCCTCAACAGAGGGTGCCTCGTCTTCTGGTTTTTTAGGCCATACTCTAAGTACGAGGGGGGAGAGTATGTAGATCAACCTCATCGATTTCGACCTTAGAGTGGCTATGTCCTTTACTCGGAGCTGGTTTTTCGGCTCATTTTTGGCCTCATGGTGGAAGAGACATCACTTGCCGACATTTAGCGCCAAGTTCTGTCCTGCAGTCGATCCACGCGAACGACAGCAAGGATCGCGTTCTTCCAGGGCTTCAATTTGCTGGTAGCTTCCGTGAGCTATGGCAGCGTATCGTCGTCTTCGCAGGCCACTCTCATGATTTCTTCGGAGTGTATCCATGAGCGAAACGCTGGCGGCTTCGAACTGCTGGCGGAGGGTGACAGTAAAATTTTGTCCAGCTCCTCGGTCAGCAGGTTTTTAATT
Source organism: Pissodes strobi (assembly GCA_016904865.1). Taxonomy (NCBI): domain Eukaryota; kingdom Metazoa; phylum Arthropoda; class Insecta; order Coleoptera; family Curculionidae; genus Pissodes; species Pissodes strobi. The sequence continues at coordinate 343,625 of MU182055.1, forward strand.
ACCCTTGTCAATTATGATAACCCTGAGGTGACTCACGGCTGCCTCTTTGTATCCTGTTGGGATCGTTCCACCAGGTCCAGCACCCTGTTTAACTCGCTTGAGAGGTTTGGGCGTGGATTCCTAGGCGATTCCCAACCGGTAGCAAGGTATCACACCTTGCGGGTGCACATCCTTGCGTGACTGGACACTGCCAGCTAAGGAAAGATCTCTACACAATGAGATTATATGAGACACCTCTATGTAGATACTGTGAACTTGAGGACGAAACAGTAGGGCATCTGATCTGTGATTGCGATGCTGTTTCGGGGAATCCATTTTGGGAGAACGATGGCCAACCGCGGCTGTTCTGAGACATCCTCCTCCAGCAACATCGTCGCCTTTTTTACAACACTAGCCTGGGCAATGGCTTAGGTGGATTGGTTGACCTAGGTAGGACGCACAGGGGCAATTGGGCCTAAGTGCCGTGGCCTTTCAATGCCACCCTCTCACCATTTCCAGATTATAATTTAATTAATTTAAAAAGTCAGTTAAGCGGATGAGCATTGTTAGCAATAGTATATTTATAAATTCGAAGCGGCGGCGCCGGCTGCGCCTAATTTCTCGAGGCGGCGTGGGGCCTTGACCCCCCAGGCCCACCCCGTAGCTACGCCACTGCGGTCACTGCCCCACTAAGTAGCTTCTCCAGAGACAACCCGACAAAACGATTAATATTAGTACTATATAGTACGTATTTGCAACTGGTGGAGTGTATAAGTATTCTAATGCATTAAAGAAGTAAATTTTAAAGAACTAAATTGGCGAAAACAAGATTTGTTGCATAGTTCTTATAATTTTGGTTAGGTATTACAATGCAGATATATATACAATAATTAGAGAGGGATAATAACTGGATATAATCATAGAAAATTAATTTTTTTAAACAAATATACATTAATCTGCAATGTAAATAGTATTTTAATGAATAAAAAATTGGCTGCAACTAATTTAAATCAATTATCTGCGTTTCACGCACTAGACGAAACTAACCCAAGGTAACCCAAGCTAAAAAAAAACAAAAGAAAAGCAATATGCAATAAATCTTATTTCCGCCAATTTGTTTTCTTTCAAATTTACTTCTTTAATGCATTAAAAATCTTAGAAATATAAAACATCGTGAATTTCTATGATGGAGCTATTATTGGATATAACACCACTGCAATAATCAATCCAATAATCCAAATTTAAAATGCATAAAATCTTGTTTCCGCCGATGTATTTTCTTTCAAACTTACTTCTTTAACGCATCAGAATCCCTTGAGATGTAAAAAAATACGATTTTATATTATGGGCCTATATCCAATAATTACCGAGTAGTCTATCTGCAAATTTAGTTTGCGGACTGCGAGTCCGTGCGCGACTGTTTACGTTCTAGTTTTAATTCAGAGGTCATATATAGTTACATAGTTTACATAGTTTGCGTGAAAATACAATTTCACATATTTAATTGTTGAAAATTCAAGGTGGCGGCTCCAAGATGGCGGACAAATTGGGTTATATATTTATTGTTTGATTGAATTAAAAATTTACTTCAGATTATTTTCGAGGCCTAGAATTACGAATTTGCCATTCAATATGGAAGACAAATTTGATTTTTGGTTGGATTCCATTGAAAATTGATATACGAGAACTTTCGGGGTCATGGAGAAATAGTCTTTGTAACAGCTTGTTGGGAGATATCCAGTGATGGTGCCGAACCAAATGTCAATGCGTTTTTCTATCGACTGATAGAAGCTCTTAGGTCAGTCAATCGGCATTGACAAACTAATTTAATTATATTTTCTTCTTTTTAGTACATAATAAAAGCTTTTTAAGAGGTTTTACGAATTATCAGAAAATGCAATAGCAGCCAAAAAAATCATATTTTCAATTGTGTCCAGTGAGAGTCTGCGCGCGACCGTTCTATCCTAAATATTAGCGTGACTACTGCAGTGTTAAACACCGGAAGTACCCATATTAGGTATATAATATATAAAGACATTTATTAAATGTCTGATAATATATAATCCCCACCACAGTACTACTGTGTCATTTCTGCCTTTGGTGTCGTCAACCTTCAATGCTCTCAATCTATAGGTTATGCGGTTACTATACGTGTATAAAATAAATATTTTGCGTGTAAAACAAGGCGGAACCAAGGAAAGCGGCATTGTCGTATTGGCATGTAGGAACTTTGGGACCGGTTTTGGACGGATCAAAAACTGGGAAAATAACTATTTAGTGTTATAATTCGTTATGAAAAAAAGTATGTGATTATGGTGACAGCATCGAAAAAACAAATCAATAGGTCTGGTGTATCGTTTTTATTTTAAATTTTGTTTGCTATTTTCTAGGTCATTTGCTACAGTAAATGGTAAGCTTTAAATTTGGCAACGCTACGTCTATCGACCTTAGAATGTGACTGCATGTTGGGAGAAAAGAAACAACCAATTGTCTTGTCTCTTCTAGGTTAAATGTTTATGGAAAATACCATGTATTCAAAGTGTCTCCTCTTCTTATTTTAAAAATTTCAAGCTGTGTCTCTGAAGCGTAGTAGCGTCTCCACGTTTTTTGCTAGTAACTATATTTATAAATATTTATAGAGTGGACTGTTTGCACAGGGATACCCTGTATATTCGTTTTTTACTTTGTAGAATTTCATATTGAGCTACATTTCTTAATATCTGGTAATTTAGTAAGTTTTTTATTACATATTCGCCAAGCTAAAAAAGGTAAATATATGAAGAATAATTGGACAATTTCAATTAATTAGTTTAAAATTAAACAAAAGCGTATAAAAAATTTCGTATTGAAGAACGAAGAACAAAAATTGTGCAAAGGCCGGTATGTATGAGAACCCACCTTTTTGTCATATTTTTATAAATTAATCCATTTTCAAGTAAATAATTAAGCATATAAACTTACAGAATTGCAAAACTCTTTCATATTAACATTTATACTCGTATTATAATCATTTGAACACGAAATGAAGTTGAACAAGATATATGAATCAAAAGACTATTTATCTGATCACAATCCATTACGAGTCGAAACTATTACAAGATTTCCACCTTAGCTCGCTTTTTCCTATTCAGTCGTGCGCGACGTTCTACGATAAAGGAATAACCAAGATCGCTTTCATAGAGCCTGCTGTCTGGAATATTTGCGTAATTCGCTGAAAACGTCTAGACTAGTTATATTGTTTTGCATCAAGACTTCGGGAAACCGCAAAATACCTATTAATTTTTTTCTTTAGTAAAATATGTTTTTTATATAATTTTATTCCCATCGTCTGTCCCTTTTGATAAACACTCTAAATATATTTTTATTCCGATTAAACAGCGTACCAACAAACGCATTTTAATTAGATGCAAAAACAGGTAAAACTGACCTTTCTTCTTCTGCCTTAGAAATTATGCCATGGTGATTTCCCCTGGTCTCTCTTGCTAGTTATTTTTCCTCCTGTGATTACAATCAAGTGCAAAACCTCATATCTTTCGGAGTGTCCCATAATAGGACCGAAGCACTTAGGCTTACGCTTCTGGATTATTAAAATTATTTCCAGGAGTTTATTCATTTTAGCAAGTAGAGTAGAATGAGGCAAAAGGACGCATGTAACATATAATATAAGTACATAAGCCAGAAATATTAATGAAATCAAACGTTTATTTTTTAGCCTAACAGTACAACCTCTTAGGTACAAAAAGTGATATATTTCACTTGAAAAACAAAAAGAGTAACACTTAAAAAATAAATAGTGAGCCGACTCAAAATGGGATATTTGCCCCACTAGTGGAGATTTTAATTTGAACTAAAGTCAATTATCAGCAAGTTACGGAAACAAATGCCGCAAGTAATTATAAACTTACGGTAATAACATAACAATGAGGTAAATATACGCAGTACAAAAATGTTAAATCAACTAGTTACAATCCAATGTTTAGGCATCCGATATTTGAGACGATAGTAAAGAGTTTAGAAATACTATGGTAATAACGAAAACAGATTTGAGATGAGATAATGCTATAGACTCAAGGTCATTTATTAGTAAGTTAATAAACTAAAATGGAATTATCTGCAAACGAAAACAAGAACTAAGGATCCTATACACGATATAAACAACAAATGACCTGCTGTCATTTAATCCATTATATAAAATTATATATAGCGGTAAGAAACAATAGGACAATCAACAGCTCTTTGATTATATATTAATTAATTAAAATGACATATAGAGGTTAGAAATGCATGCGGTAATCAAGGCAAATGACCTACAGGCATTTGATTATATATTCATTAATGAAAGTTATATATAGCAGAAAAAACGATATGCCGTAACCAAAGCCAAAGACCTACAGCCATTTGATTATATATTCCAAACACCTATTTGATTACATAGTCATTAATTAAAATTATTTATAGCAGTAAGAAACATACGATAATGAAACAAATTACCTTCAGCCATTTGATTATATATTCAATAATTAAAATGTGAGGTAACGACAAGTGAGACACAAATAACTTGCAGTCGTTAATTATAAATTGCTAAATTAAAATGATAGATAACTCAATTAAATTGATAGATATATAGCGATATATGGCAATTTAGGCACATAAATATACGAAATTGGTTTTACTTTATTCTGGACGAGTTTGTAGACACTCGTCCTCCTTGAAAGTAAGTTAGGTCAGTTGTGGTTACACATGCACCTATTAATACGCACGTATGTATGCGTGCTTCATTTTTGTCTAACACAAAATAACTTAACCTAAATTACTTTTCTAATGCACACATATTGTTGGGCTCAAAATTCTGTAAAAGGGAAATCTTTGAATCGCAATATTTTTTAAACGAAAAGTTTAAATTAGTCTAATATGATTTTTTTGTGATTTTATTTAAATATCCTGAATTAGTTTTGGTTAGTTTGGTGATAGGTTTGGTTGCTATTTGCTAGTGAAAGTCTGGCGCACATTAGCATGTTTGCTACTTTTATGGATTATTAATTCTTGGTTAGTTTTGGTCATTTGGTGTTAGTGTTGGTATAAGTCTGACTTAGCGTGGGTTAGTTACTTCTCGGTGGCAGAAGTGACTTGTTTTATATATTAATCGTTTTTAGTTAGTTTGGGTTAGTGTTGGCAAATTCTAATTAGTATAAGTTGTAACCAGCCTTATTCGCTAATTTCGCATTCAGCTGGTTCTAACTCACTCAGCCATTTGTAGTTTGTAGACCTAGGCTAGCTGATGGAGCAATTAGCTAGGTCAGCGAAAGCTTAGTTGGTTTCCATAGCAAATGTAATATTTTTAACGAAACAACATGGGTATCTGACGGATAAATCGACTTAAATTACCATTTTTCAGTTTACAAGAAAATTCTTGAGCTCATAGAAGAAGAGCACAAAATCAAAGAGGTGAAATATCCGGAATAGCTCAATATTTTTGGCACAAACAATATAGAAATCATTGGTCAAAGGTGATGGTAGTTCGTAAAGAATAACGCTGATATATTAATATATTTGGTTAGTTTTGATTAGTCGTCCAACCAACGGATGTTCAAGGAGGCAGCATACATTGAACAGAATGATAGAGCGCTAAGTAACTCATTAGTAGAAATCAATAGGATTTCGAAATTTATTCTAGGTATCATAAGAAGTACCCAGCCAGGTCAACATCCAATTGAGGGTTAAGTACTTTTCAGACTAAGAAGTTCAATATATTTCTTTTACTTAAAATATTACATTGCCTACCACCTTTTCAACAAACAGATAAAATGCAATAGAACAGAAAGAACTGCATGTAATGACTGGTAGACGATAGGCCTATATAATAGTTATCCACATATTGACATAAACAGACTAACTCACACACAATTATAGACATGCTCACACTTTAGAAATCCACTTGTAATGTATGACAAATATTATACTAATTATGTATAAAATATTATATATGCTGTATACCCATTTAATAATCACCCTAATTGAAACTCAGTTCAGCCTTAAATTTGCGTATAATTTTGAAGATTATTGCAATCACACAAATCCCCACGAAGCAATGAGCTCTAGTATCTGCTCCGTTTATGTAGATGTGCTTTAAATTAGGTTCTAATGTGCAAGGCGGTTTACGAGCAAATGTACTGGGTTAATAGTTTAATAAGTAATTAATTTGGAGAGCTGCATTACGCTGTGAGAACATTAGGTCTCGAAACGCTATTTTCAATAATAAAATTATAAATAATATATTTATAATAAAATAACCATTTTATTTCGTACAAATTAAGAGACAAAAATATAATATTATAGAAAGCTGGATGAATGATGTATCTAACAAGTGCGGGTAGTTGTACATTTCGGCAGGCCTTCAACCTCATTCGGCAAACGTGTAGTTTAGTCCGCAATCGTGTGAAAAGAAAAAACACTTTTTGCAAGTATTGGATATGATATGTCATCTACGAGTACGCGGAAAATATGTTCTTCTTCAATCAAATGCCATATTTTCCCTGTAAGATATTTACGAGAAAATGAGAACTGATCATAGGCGCCATTTTATTTTATTACTAATACTACCTCCAGTTTGGTATTTTTTTTGCTCCATGTCCATTTTTTTGATGATTGAGTTTATCTATTGATAACATTGTTTTTTTTATATACACTGCAGCCCGAATTAAACCTACGCATTTGTTAATCACTAATAACTTTCTTCCTTTTGCACTATTCAACTAATTTCTAATGGGCTGATATATTCCTATTAGAATGGTCCAAACTTAAAAAGTTTTAGACAGAACCGTGCTCACAGAATTTGTTCTGAAACTTTACATTTAACCATGTTGCAATCATTTAAATTTTCATATTTTGTAACGTTGCAAATGTTACTGAATACAGTATGGCGATTTTCTCCTTTTACTGGTTAATTTGTGTTATCGATACTCTCGCTACCTTACTTCTCGCGACTTTACTCCAGGTGTTCGAACCTGCTTGACAGGTACGGTACATCCGTTTAATGCACCACTTGACAAAGAGTTATGTATTCGTTTGCGAGAAAATTGATAGCCCTTCTCGCATGAACGCTCAAGTCGAGCAAGCTGGTTTCCATATCGAAATGTAGCTTCACTATTTCAGACCCTCAGGTCTAACTACCGTCTGCTTGTGTCACAGCCGTATTAAACATATTTAGTAAAATGTATATGTATATGAATTACCGGCCATATCGTCCATAAACGTTGTGTGATGAACCACTGTGGTGACCCTTTATAAGGTATGTTCGACACGAGTGTTTCTATTCAAGATAGCTAAAATTATCTATCATTTAACGGGGGTCTTTCCGAGGGACAGAATTATTTCTATGGACTAGAATTTCTATGAATGAATTTAAACAATTGCCGTTGACACTATCTAGACTAAATGTATTAAAGTTATTTGCTACTTTTTTCTGGTTGCGTCCAATTTGAAAATCTTGGATTGCTTGTTTACCAAGAAGTTCATTACAAATTATCCAAATTGTCTTGTATTTATCATTTGACTGGGTTATTTTTTGTTCATAAATAGAGGAGCGGTGTTTAATAAGCTACCTGTCACAACCACTCTTTCCCCTATATATTCAAACAAGAGATTAATATTTTTTTAAAGTAAAGCAGTAAAGCGGTAAATGATGTAACTAAGCAATGGTCGGTTTTTATAAATTTATAC
>MU182055.1:371322-408481 GCA_016904865.1 Pissodes strobi
TAGAGGGTGCAGAAACAACAATAGCAAGAACATATACTTTAAAACATTTCAAATTCAAAACAATAATAACTCCGGAAATCGCAGCAAATTTGATGCACCCAAATATTGTTGCAGTGTCTGACAAAACAAATGTAACAGTGCGTGATTCAAATCTAAAGTCAAAACACCTTCCTTTGGAAAGCGAACGTAGAAGAGCAAGAAGAGAACTTGGTAATGAACATTGGGCTTAAATATGGAATGGGGCAATGTTAGGTTTTCTTTTATTAAATATGAACTGTAAAAAATAACGGCAAATGATCGTAATGACGATAGGTTGGGGAAATCGCTATAATTTTCGAATAAGTTGAGACATAGTAATAAACCACAATCCACTAATTACAACCTACAACTATTCAAGAACCGTGTCAATCAACATCTTCGCACACACACCGCTCGTCAAGCGCCATAGGATCTACCTTTAGTGTGTGTGACACTGCCATAAAAAAAAATTTAATGAAGCTAAAAGATAAGACAACAACACAAATAATGACATACAGACTTCCTAAATTCGTGGTGACAGTCCATAAATAATTTTAAACTTTTCGAAAATTATAGTATTTTATGTTTTAACCCAGTACTTAATCAAAAAGCAAAAAAAATTTTAGGTATTTTAGACATATTCATAGCAAAGCACATTAGGCAAATTCATAGAAAAACATTTCAAAATGTATTCATCTTTAATTTTTACCCGAATTTTCTTTGTAGTATTTCGAGTATTCGGCAGTGTATTTTGAATCTAATTATATTTTATACATCTTGAAAATTGTTCTTATTTTTTAAACTCCGCATACAATAAAATATGGTTTAAAATATAAACCTATTTTGACTATAAATTGCAGTTTTATAGCAATTCTTAATATTTGTCTGCCTTGTGACAAATTATAAAGGCTATATAAGAACTCCAATTTTTCTAACTTAATTGTTATATATTTTCCAACCTTATGTTGCATTATGTATAATTTGCATTTCGATTTAACTGCACAGGAATTTCATAGCAGTCAGACAAACAGCAAAACGTAAAATGCATTTTTCCCTCGGAAAATTACAAAAGAAGCGGAAATATGATGAACGCGTTAGTTAGCAACACAGACAATGGAAATGAGCCAAGTGAATTGAAACAATGCGCACATTCACATTAACTTATATTAAATAACTATAATTAATCGTATTGAATAGAGCAAATACTTGTAGCTTCTTCCCAACCTAGTAGGTAAAGTAAACTTCTATTTATGAATACGCAATTTTAACACTTTTATGTTGTATTTAGGAACTTATCTCTGAAACTAATTGAAACTAACTCTAACTGATATAGAATCTAGAATTATAGAATACATTGAACTATTGGTTTTCCTCAAAAATATCTTAAAACTGTGTGCATTTACATTTAGCAATTTGCTCTGTTTAGCAGTTGAACTGCTCTAGACAGCCATCTTAATTAGTAATATATGTTTGGAAAAATTCTGCATCATCAACCTGTTGAACCTTATTTACTAAGCTAAAGTTAATAATTGTAGGATTTCATCAGGCGTCTGATTGGATGAAGTTCAGATTTTGTTAGAAATTGAACGCGGATGGTGTTTGTTATATCTACACTAGATAACTTTTGTATGCTATCAGTGCGTAAGAAAACCCTTAAATGCATGATTTTTTCGTGATTTTTTGAATCAAAGGCACAAATTATGAAAATCGTGAATAAAGTCGAAATAAAACAGGGAAATATAACAAAAAAAAATTCTTATTGATGTAACAAAAAATAGATTACTAAGAAAAACTGTTTGTTGCCAAACGGCAACTTTAAGCATTTAAAACATAAAAGTTAAACGTGAAATTTCTTAAAATAATTATGGTTTTTGTTTCGACATTAGTCCACTCTGCATTTTTCACATTTCGTATGATTAAACTCTTTGCACTTGGGACATTTGCATCTCATTTTTGCCTCTAGAAGAATTGGCCAATGTCCAGTTTGGACTGTACGGGCTTCCGTCGGTGGCACATTCTCACCTCCTCTTGTATCTTCTTGGATGTCATTTAGCAAACAGAGCTAGGGCGATCACGTTTGGTAGTAACTGATTATACAGCGCACAAGTAATTGGCAACATCAGTATGAAATTGGGCTTGGTTTATCAATTTACAACCTGCTTGATTTTTACTTAGCAGACGTTTGAATAGTATCCAAGAATTGACCAATGTCAAGTCTAGAAGATGATAAAAATCCTTATATACAATTTGCGACTTTTTGCTTGTGTTTTGTATATTTCCATAAAATTGTTCAGAGGACCTAGGCCGACTTCTATGATTTTCTTTTGCTTTCGAATAAACCCTTTTACTTTCGAAATCGGATTTCTTCCAAAGAATGAAGATGCTAAAGTCACATATTTATTGTCGTTCTAAATAACAGGAAAATATCTACACCATCACTTGTTGCGACAAATTCATGACTAGTACCACGGTCGGCCTTTTTTTAGAGGGGCTACGGCTGGCAATTTGTTATTGAGATTCTGTTCCTCCGAATAATACGCAAAGAATAGATTTCGTTTTTTGCTAAATATACCATACATATATACAATCATGTATAATAGTTATCATGATACAACATAAGTTTCCTGTCGCGAAATAAATTTAGCTGACCGTAAAACTAGATTGGAAGTAACACTAAGGTCGTGGAACTCCTAACATAACAAAGAATTTGAAAAGCAATGTGGGGGTTTCATGGGCATATATTGTTTCATGTAGTGCCTGACTTTAGTTTAGCACATTTGTTCATCTATACTAAGCGGCTGCTCCAAAGGCGCTGAAGAAAATTTGTTGTTCGAAAATTCAGTCTTATTTTGTGAAGCCTGTCATTACCTGGCTGGTCGCGCGGTATATTAATGTATAAGCTCTAGTCCAGAAAGACCTTTGAAGTAATAATTTTTATGCAAGGATACTATTTTAAGTCGTTTCAAGAGAAAAATGGCGGCCGCTCAGGTTTAGTTTGCAGAGCATAAAGGTTAATCTCTCGCACAATCATTGCAATCAGCTCGGTGGGAAAAACAATTAAGAAACTGATGTGGATTTTCTAAAGATATAATTTCTACTGGCACGTCCCCATCCACACGAGACCATAATTGATATTTACTTAGTTCTTTAGCCATTCAGTATTATTTGTTATGGGACTATTACCTCGCTTGGTAGCCAAAAGGGCAGCCAATGGAATTTCAGCTCGCCAGACTTATCTTTCTTGTCGTTTTCATTGTGGTCCATATTATTTTCATACTCAGGCAGAAAAAATGATCTTCAATGCTATCTGTATCGCTGTCATCATCACGTTCATCATCACAAAGACCCGTAAAATTCCCTAGTAATCGTCCTTTTTCTTGCTCATACTGAAAATGGCGAGAAACTAAGATAAATTATATACAGTGGAGCAGCCAGAAATTTGTTTTGTTGGGGGGAATTTTGTAAGAGATACACCAGGCAAATTTATCCATAAGAACAACATACGCCCCAGGTTGCAATATTTTCAAATATTTTCAGTAAAATAAATAAAAAAAGATTTCTGGGCCACTATTAGAATTTTAATAAATTTGGCCTTTCCCACCACTCGCCCCCCACTCAGGCACCTCTATTTCGTCCAAGCTGTTTAGACGTTTTATTTTAATTACTGTAACTAAGATAATTATAATTATTTAACTAATTCATAATATAGAAATTAAAAAAAAAATGCATTTGCTGTGTGAAATGTATTTTATATTGCTCACAGTTGTAAGGCAATAGTACATTACTAAGCAGCCATAAAAGTAAAAAAGCTACCATAATAAATTTTATTACGGGTATTACGGCGTCGCTAAATATTCATTTTCTTTTTTAATTATCTCATGGCGGTATATCGTTTTATTTTATTTTCTATTTTCCAGGTTTTACGCAAAATATTAACCAAAAATTAATTATGGTCAATTTCCCGCTTTAGGGAGAATTATCAATAATGGCTGAAATTGAGCTAAACCGAGATAGCAGGATTGAAGCTATTATTTTAGCTTTGAAAATGTAAAAGAAGTTAAAGCATATCCACCAATAGTTTACACATATTGAATTTATTTAAAAGATGTCACTAATTACTTCTGTAAATACTTTGCATAATTTACTTCACTTAAAGTAATACATGCAGCACAACAATTGAAAACCTGAGCATAATAAGTGAAACGCTCTATCGTTGGGTATGAAAAGGAATCGTAAAACCTTCTTCAATCCTCCGATAAATTGGATCTTCTTTTAAATCTGACCCGGCATCGGCAGTTGCCATAAGGAATGGATAACGACCACACTTATATGATTAACATACTCAACGTTTTTATTATTCTGTTTGTTTGTTGTTTGTCAAAGTCAGTGTACTAAAGTTGTCTTACAAAAGGGCGGGAATAAAATCGGACGATAATTTGAAAGATTCTGATTATACTGAGAGTGTCGAAAGTGATAGTAACGGTTCGTCTGCAAATGATGCAGTAGAAATGATGCCGAAAAAAAAATACAAAACCAAAAAAGCTGGAAGGCACAAAGAGAGAAAATTTTATCGAAATTATGACAAGGGATGTCAATACACGTAACACTGATCAATTTTTATTCAAGATTTAATAACCTATGAGAAAAAAAAATTCAGGATGTCTATTTCTTATTTTTTTAGACGAAATAGTGATGCGAAGCATGTATCCATGCCAAATTGAGAACATCTGCATTTCATTACAAGATAAGTAGATTTTGCTTTACTCTATTTTATTTTTTATACTTATTTTTTTATTCTATTTACCTATTATAGATGGACACGTCACTTTTATCCATAAAGTAGCTTGCTGTGGGCTGCACCGGATAAAGAAAGAAACAATATATAATATATAGGCTGCATAAACATAAAATTATTAGATCTGACAAACTACCTCTTGATAGAAGAGGACAATCAGGCGAGTCTAAATTTATTCAATTAACTCAAGTATGAACCACAAAATCAACAAACAAAGAAAAAGTGTAACCTGGAGTTACTTATTAGTAAGATTCTTTTGTACTAATTTTAATTTTCCTTTTGCAACATTAAGATCACGTGTTCAATATGTGATTAACACCGAATGTTATCCTGAAAAAAGAATAAGTTGAAAATGGGGCATAAAATTCACTTGCACAGTTTTGTAATTTTTTCAAATAACTTTATTTGTAAACATTGTCTATTTTTGGCTGTTATCCACTTATTTTATTCTCACGTCTTCAGTTATCGTAAACAGAGAAAATTTAATTGATATGTCAGTCCAATGCTGATGTAGTACAAAATTACTTCTAATTCAATTAAGGATACAAAGTAAAGGTTGACTTAGTTATCCAATCATAGTAAATAGAAAAATTTTAGCTAATTACTACACGGAATTAAGTATCTCTTGTGTTAAGTAACAGAAAAACTAACTATTAAGACCTAAACGTTAACCAATCGTGATACGTGCGGAGTTGCCAGTCTCCCATCGGGGTGGCGGATAGGGGAATGCTTCTCAGATATGAGTGGTACCGGGGAAATCAAATACCCGGGGCGGACCAAAACTGGCACAGGACACGTCGGATCTCCAGGTCAGGAGCGGTACTCCACAGCGTCTGATCTCCAGGTTAGGAGCGGCTGAAAATTATAGTTTTCCAACTCGTCTGGCCAGCGCAGAAGACTTAAGGCTAAATTATCCCTCTATGGCGAATTTCAAAACAAACGGAACGGGTCCTCAGGTGAGTAAACAAAAATCCCACACCTTTGAGAAGGTCAGCCTCATGGACTCTGGGGGAGGCAAAAATTCGCAAGGATATAAACCCCCTTTAAAGACCGTAAATCTGTCAATTGGCACTTCCAATATCAGAACAATAAGAAGAGCTAGATCATATTAACTGAGATATAATTGGCCTGTGCGAGACACGACTGTCAGAAGAAAAATGCACGGTTCTTAGGTCACCACATTGGAGGAGTAGCACTACTCATCAATAAAAGGTTTAAAAATCAAGTAATCAAAAAGGAATCATTTTCCGACAGGGCCATCTTTATAATCGTCAAATTATCAGAAAGATATAAGCTGCAGATAATCCAAGTGTATGCCCCCACAAGTACAGCAGAAGAACAGCAAAAAGATCCACTTTATGATGATATAACCATAGCAAGGAAAACTGAAAAGACGCACTTTGTTATAATAATGGGCGACTTTAATTCAAAAATAGGAGATACGAACACAGACAATATTCCGAACAGAGGAAAATTTTGGGATAGGCGCCCCAAATGAAAGAGGTGAAACGTTAATTAACTATCTCCAAACAGAAAATCTTTTCTGCATGAACTCTTTTTTCAAAAAGCCAGCTAACCGAAGATGGACATGGAGAAGCCCAGACTCAAAAACGAAAAACGAAATTGACTTTATAATAACAAATAAAAGGTACATAATAACCGATGTTTTAGCATTAAATAGATTCAAAACAGGCAGCGACCATAGACTGGTAAGGGCAAAAATCAAAATTTGGAACCTTGGAACGGAAAGGAAGAAACTAATCCACCAAAAAAGATTTCCAACAATTCTTTAGCTTCAACAAAATTTTGACACCTATCAAAGGAACATTATAAGCAAATTCCCTTCTATTGCCCAGATGACCGAAATGAACTTGGATGAATTGGAACAAAAACTAAGAAACAGCATACATACAGCGACAAAACAGATCTGTTCAAGGGAAAAACCACAATACAGTACGATTAAAAAAGAAACAAGAGACCTCATGAATATAAGAAGAAACACACATAGAAGTGACACTAGCTATAGAGAACTTAACATAAAAGTTAAACGAAGTATAAGGAGAGACATAGGGGATCACAACAACAGCATGATAGAGTCGGTAATAGAAAACAACAAAAATATGACAGTGCTGGAATCAGTTGATAAAAATGGACAAGCACGCATTTATCAAATGAAAAACAAAGACCGCGAAGTAAAATACGAAAGTGACGAAATAGTAAATATAATCCAAGAATATTATATTGACCTATACTCATCAATTGCACCGGAACTAGAGAACGCTAATACTCAATGTAAGATCATGAACGTCGGCTCAGAAGAAATCACTGACATAAACTCCACCGAAATTGAAAAAGCTCTAAGCCAACTAAAAAATGGTCGAGCTCCTGGTGAAGATAAAATCACTAGTGAAATGATAAAAATGGGAGGCACAACCACAATAGAATCCATGAAAACTTAATGAACAAATGTCTTCACATCGGTAATATTACAAAAACATGGCAAAATGCCCAAGTCATCTTGTTACACAAAAAGTGAGACAAATTAAATCTCAGCAACTTTCGCCCAATAAGCTTATTGCCCCATCCTTATAAGCTCCTTACCAAGATTCTTACAAACAGGCTTACGCGCAAACTAGATGAATATCAATCGAGTGATCAGGCTGGTTTTCGCAAGGGACATAGCACTGTAGAGCAACTTCAAACGCTGCGGACTCTTATAGAAAAATGTAACGAGTACAATACGCCGCTCCATCTCGCTTTGATAGATTTTAACAAGGCTTTTGATTCTGTTGAGCTTTGGGCGATAATCCGAGGGTTGAATAATGCTCGAATAGACTCAAGGTACACTAATCTACTTAAAAACATATACAAAGAGGCGACCATCACAGTTAAAGTGCAAGAAGATGTAACAACCAATCGAATACCAATTAACAGACGCGTCCGACAAGGAGACACAATATCGCCTGAGTTATTTACCCTCACATTGGAGGACGTATTCAGAAAACTAGATTGGGACAGAAAGGGCCTGCGCGTGGATGGTAGATATCTGAGCAATTTACGCTTCGCCGACGACATAGTTTTATTCAGCAGTACGAAGGAAGAACTTATGGAGATGTTGGCAGACTTAAAGAGAGAGTCGGAAAAATCTGTTTAAAAATGAACATCGATAAAACCAAACTGTTGACTCCAGATCCCGGCGATGTACACTTAGAAGGCCAACAAATAGAAAAAGTCAACGAATACATATATTTCGGACACACCATAACACTGGGTAAAGAAAATCAAACAGCCGAAATAGGAAGGCGTATTCGACTAACATGGGCTGCTGTAGGAAAATTGGGAACAACCTTAAGAAATCCAACACTTCCTATCAACCTAAAAAAGAAGGTCTTCAACAGATGTATTTTGCCAGTCTTGATCTCTGGTATGGAAACAATGACTCTCACAGTTAAAGGCGCGAATAGACTAAGAACAACACAACGAACAATCGAAAGAAGTATGTTAGGGGTAAGCCTAAGGGATCATATACAGAACGAGGAAATTAGAAAAAGAACAAATGTCGACGATGTTATAGAGCATATCGCACATCAGAAACGGCGTTGGGTGTGGCATGTGGCACGACAGGACAATGACAGATGGACAAGACATATAATACAGTGGCGTCCAAGGCAACATAAAAGAAGTACTGGTCGTCCACAGAAACGATGGATCGACGATATAACGGGAAGAAAATGGCACCAGATCGCACTGAACCGATCCGAATGGATACAGCAAGGGGTGACCTATGTCCAGGAGTGGATGCAGGAGGGTTTGCTATAAGAATACGAAGAAGAGATACGTAAAATAACTTACTCATTACGTGGCAAGTAAAATAGGCATTAGGTAATTAATAAATACATGTGATATATTAAGTAGAGTAAATGAAATTATGCCATAATTTACCTATAACATGATCATGTTCCGGTTATGGGACGTAATATCAACTAGCAATACCGAGGTCACAACGCGCTAAAACACCGGCGAAATCGAAAATATATAATTTAAAGCGTTATTCAAATAGTCGGTTCTGATAATAAAAAAATCTTTGGGCGTACAGTAAGTTAAAGTGGAAATTAGCTACCATTAAGGTATTAAGCAGAAAGAAACAACCCCGGAAAATCAAGTCTTAAACTCTGGTCTCTTCAGAGATATGTATATTATTTTAAAGACATGTGTAAAAATGCTGACTATAACGTGTATTATTTAAAACTAACTTAAATTTGGTTTATATTTCGCACATTTGATATGTATTCTCGTTGCCAAAGTGTGCTCGAGTTTCGGCATCACTGCGCCATCTCTTGTAGCTGTTGAATGCACTAAATTTCCAGCCTGGTACCTGCTTTAGTGTTTTCAACCCCAAGCAGTGATTCATGCGAAGCGCGTAAGATGGAGTGACGTCGCGTTGTCCAAAATGACGTTACTATTTCGTTGTCTAATTATACGCATTTTAAGATCCTTTAGAGGCGAGACCGACTATATCAAAATGGGGCTCTCCTACTGGTCGATCCGCATGGCCCTCCGCTCGCCTCGCTCGCTACGGGGGCTCATGAAAAGGAAACTAACCAGGTGCTAACCCAAGACATACCCAAAATCAAGAAAAAAAAGCCGTTTAGAAACATAATCTTTAAAAAAATAAATAAAAAAAGCAACGGGATTCGAACCCGTGTGTTCCAGGTGAGACCCAATGATCTAAACCTTTACACTACGACAGCTCTTGCGAGAAATTGATTGCTTCGCGAAGACATATTGTAATACGAGATGGATCGACCAATAGGAGAGGCCAATTTTGATATTGTCGGCTCAATAAATTCCTTATACATACCACAGAAACTTTGAGTTTTCTCAAATTTCTTTTCTAAGTTTAAAAACCTTTTTCTTGCAGCTTGAAAAGAATTTCCTAACTGAAAAACTGAATTTGGGGACTTAAAAGGTAAGTCAACTTGGAATCTTCCATTTTCCAAAATTTTAAGTGTTTTAGTAAATCCTTTTTCAGCTAAGTTATCTTCATTAGACAGCATTGGTTTACTCTCATGATTTTCGATTAACCAAAATTCTTGCAACAGATTATCAACCTCAAAAATTTGAGAAGCTTGAACAAAAAAAGATACTTTATTTTTCACCGCTATTGTGCTTACTTTTGAAACTGGATGTTCACTTGGGACCGGTCCGCCCAGAACCCAACCAAATATGGTATTTTGGAACTGGTAAACCCTTGCCAAGCCTTATAAGGTCTTGACCAATAACACTATAATAGAAATCAGCGCCAATAAGAATGTCTATCTCAGAAGGCTTATAGACGAATGGGCCTGCCAATTCTAAGTCGTTAGGAATTTTTAACTGCAAAATATCTATTTTTTACCTGAGGAAAATGACAAGTTATCTTTTGTAACACAGAACAAGATACAAAACACATTTTCTTAGAGTCGAGTCGCGAACATATACAAATGTCAGCCATTTTATTCGCATGCGTATTACTTCTAGATATTCCAGATATTTTTACAGGATTATGGTGCAATTTTACACCTAATTTTTTAACGAAATCTTCTGTTATAAATGACGTCTGACTACCAGAATCCAACTACACTTTTACATCAACATACTGACCTTGACAGGTTTTTACAACAACTGTAGCAGTAGCCAACAGCACATAGTTCTCTTTGGGAGCGTTAGTACACAAATAAGAAGCCTGCGGACCAACAGTCAAATTTACCTCTTCAACAGTTTCTTCGCAACTTTGAGTTGAAACGTGGGAAGATGCATGCATATTTGATCGACCTTGAGACAAACCTTGAGACTGACAAAAGTATTTTGAATACGAAAACTTATTTTCAGGAGTTGACTTGGTCCCAATCGATCGATTATTTTCCCCCTTGCTATCAACGCTCGTATCAACGTGTAAATGAGAATGGTGCTTTTTGTGACAAACTAAACATCCTGTAGAGTTACACTTTTCTACTCTATGGTATTTACCAAAACAATTAAAGCAGAGTTTATTCTCAATGACAAATATTTTTTTATCAGCGTGACAATTGTTTTTGAAATTAGAACACCTAAATATATTATGATTACCACCGCAAAATATACATTTTTGTGAGGAAATTTTTCCAAACGCATTAGGAAATGAACCGGCATTTTTTGAATTAGTCTGATTAGAATTATCCTGAAAAGGACCACTAAAATGAGAGACCTTCCCCTTCAAATTTGAACCAGAATCTTGAAGAGATAGGTTTTCCAACGCAATACATCGCTTTTCTAGAAATAGACAAAAGTCATCTAAAGTGGGAAGTGGCTTAGTCGAGCTTTGCGCACTCGACTGCGCAGGGAGCTGATGTGACGATTTTTCTAATTCAAAGGCCTTTCTAGTATTAAAATCCATTTTTGTGAAAGAATATAGAGCAAAATAAGATCCCATTCTTTAACGAGCACCTTAAGATTCTTAAGCGCTTCTACATTTTGTTTGACTGCAGTTAGAAACTCTCGCATATTTTGATGAGTCACTTTTGTTACTGCTGGAAGTTTCATCAAACTTTTAATATAAGAATTTATAACCACCAAGTTATTTTCATATCTATCAGCCAAAATCTGTAGAGCTACACAATTAAATTAACCTTGTAAATATGTTTTTAAATATACTAAACGCTGAAGGTCGCTCAAGGTTGGATTGTCCACGATTGCGTTTTTAAATAGTTCCATGAAACTGGCATATTCATAGAGAGATCCTTGAAATACCGGAATTTTTAACTCAGGAAGTCTTGTTACCGGCTGATTTTGGACCTCTGGGGCTTGTATAACGATTGGCTGAGACTGTACAGGTAATAATGTAGGAACAGTTAACCTATCCATCACTTTTTGCATCTCAACTATGCTATTATAAACTTGTGTCTCAACCACAGTATCATCCAGAGCTTCAACTTCATTTTGACTCTCGGTATATTTCGAAAAATTTTCTGCTAAAGCATTTTTTCTCAATTCATAATGATATAAAGCATCAGAAATATTTTTATTATACTCGACGCGCCGAACAGATTCACCAAACACGGAAAACACGGATACAATAATTCTTCTTATTTTATGATTCCATTGATTCAAAACATAGGAACTTTGATTAACACACTCTATTTTTACTTTTTGTATTATGGATGAGAAAAATCTAAATGAAAAACAAAACATTGGGTCGATTCAATCATAAAATAAGACGAATTGTTTCCGCGATTGGTGAATCTGTTTGGCGCGTCGAGTGTAGCATTCGTAACTACCCAGTTCGAAATCCGGGTGATACTGGCTTTCAAGTTCCCACGAGCTTTTATTAAAATTGCTAACTCTGCCATTTTATATAAATAGTAATATCTGTAAACATTAATAATTAGTAATAATTAGGTTTGCAAGATAAAAGTTTTTAACGCCTTGATCTATTATGAAATATAAAAATTGTTAAACTCAATAATTATTATATAATTTCCAAGATACGAACTTCAAAAGCTAAATTCAAGTAAAATTTTTAATTTCACCTCAGAAACACCCTAGTTATTAACTATTTCTACTAGGTATATCTGTTGATTAATGTCGATGAGTCTTTCATTTCGAATTTTACACAGATTAGACAACTTATTTAAATACAAACTTAAATTAGTCTAAAAAATAACGTGTAACAATTATACTCCTGCCAAAGGAAATGTCTATTTATATAATCTTTTACATTTACGAGAGCTGACCAGCTGGCTATAAACACTATGAAACTTTAAGAATATTTGTTTCACTTAAACAGCACTTGCTATTTTTTTCAAAAGGATTTCAAAATCTAAATTTCCTATATTTTATGAGGGAGCTAACAAGCTAACAAATTCACATAATTTTATTATGCTTTGCCATTTATAAGGACTAAGGGAGCACACAGGCTAACTAAAGAGAACAATAATTTGCAATGCTGAACAACATCATTTTAAGAGGGCATTACATACATATGCCAATCTAATTTTTACTTGAGGGGGTTAAATCTAAGATTAACTAAACTATAATACGCCTTCAACAATATTTGCTAATTCAACTGGTTGCATAAGAGTCACTTTTAACACCCGCAACAGTCAATTATTTCCAATCCGAAATGTTTTAAGTACCTACAGTAACAAATGTATAAATACCAATTTGCGTAGGTATTACACAGAGGGGCGAACAGTCGTTTGCACACGCTATTCGCTGGCTAATTTTTCTTTACCTTTAGGAAAATAAACAAAACACGAAGGACTGTTTAACAAGTTTAATTGTTACTAGAAAGCGCTTGGCATTATTCTACCAACACTAAGGAATAACTAAACATTTACATTTTAGTAAGGTTTACAAAATAAGTGGGTTCAGTTTAATGTGTTTCGCCCAAAACCCGCCCGAAATCAGCACGTCACATTTGATGTGTGTCAAGTACCGGTGGCCGGTGTTACTAGGTGGCTGGTGACTGGTCTGTTGACCCAATTATTCTTATTCGCGACTAGGCTCTCTCTCTTGGCCATTTAATTATATTTTTATGTTATGAAATACTATGTACAGGGTGCGCGACGAAAACTTATTCACATCTAATTTCCCTACAATCATCTATTGCTTCTTTTCTTGTTTGGTCTCGAAATACGTAGGTATTTAAATGTGAAAAATTTCACACTACCTAATGCTGGTGAAGGGACATTGGGAAGGGACATTTGGTCAAAGTGGACGGGCCACGACCTTGTCACTTTTCTACGGTCGTTGGGTAGAACCGGTCGATAGCTCGTATTCGGAATTTTTCAGACCATCTTGATGGAATTTTGAGCCAAGACTACACAAATAGCTTCTTGTATAACTTATCTTTGTTTGCCTGCCTGTATATGTTTGATGAATTAGTAGCGTAGCCAGTTTCTTCATTGAAGGATTTTTATCTGTCAGACAGGGAAATTCACATGGAATAGAGGTCAAACATACCTATAAAATCCTCGTTAGAACACCTTGAATTGAGGTAAATATTTAACAGCATTTAAAGAATGTATTCATGAATATAATATTCCTAAAGAAAAAACAAATATTTTCTCTTAAAATAATCTATAATGGCTAAATACCATTAAATTATATTATATTCTAGTTGCAAAGTGGTTTTAATATCTCAAATTAAACTTAAATATTATCTATAATCTAGCAATTTGTAAATTATAATTTTTCCATCAGATTACTCTCTGATTTGACCGATTTAATCAAACTTCTATCTAAAACATAATTTTAAAGCTATAGTTAAATTATAAATATCTTTTAGAGATAACCTACCGATTATTTTCATAATTTATAGTAATTTTGCTATTACTGTACTGGGCTTCGTTCCATTGTTCAACATGCCTGTGTAGACACATTTTAAGTCACTTCACCAAATTTAATTCTAAAGTAATAGATGCTTTATTGTCAAAAAATTTTCCAATTTATAGACAAAGCTAGAGTACAAAATATACAAAACATATAAAAACACAAATAGAAATATACAATAAAAAGAAAAACCTAACTATACAAAACTTTATACAATTGTGCAAATTGTACGAGGTCGAAATATTATTTAAAATGTTAAATATCAAGAGCTAAAGTACATAATATACAAAACATATAAAAAAACACATATAAAAACACAAATAGAAATATACAATAAAAAGAAAAAGAAAAACCTAACTATACAAAACTATACAATTGTACAAATTGTACGTGGTCAAAATATGTAAAATATGAACTGAAGAACTCTATCGTGAAACGAAATTGTTGGATATCCGTCAATTATATTTCTACAATGTGGTAAAATATAAAAAAAAAAACATGCTTTCAACCTTATGGGCATTAACCACGAACATGACACAAGAAACAAACTTTTAAGGAGTCGCACGTTTATGGCAACTAAATCAATTGGTCAGAGAACATTTGAGTATTTATCGCCAAGACTATATAATGTGCTTCCTGGTGAACTGAAAACGATCAACTCAAGGGAACTTTTCAAGAAGAAGGTTAGGGATTTCATTATACAAAAGGACAGATATTTTTTTCATAATTTGATAGAAATGAATATGAATTGATCGTTTTCAAACTATTAGTAGAGATACTATTGTAATAGAATGATGGTCTTAGTATTAGTGATTTTTCTAGTGATTTTTAAGTGTAAAATAAATATTTTATATGTGTTTTATTTTTGTAAGAAGTATGAAGGTGTTTCATGAGCTGTGTATGTTCTAGGTCTTTAGTATTCATGGAACGGAAAGTGGCGCTAGAAGGAGAGTAAAATCGACAGAGACCCACGTTCAGCTTAGGCTTTGTGGGGTTTTCTTGTTTTATTTGCTCTATATTATTGGATATTTTAATCATAGCATGTAGTTTAGTATTATTAACTTTTCGTATTGCATTATGTGTGCCTTTGTAATTAATTTTTCTTTTGCAAATAAAACACACATTCATTCATTCATTCATTCATTAAATATCAAAATATTTAACATCAAATCCTAAACACTAAACACCAAGCATTAAACATGAAATCATTAAACCAGTGTGTAAGATGCTCAAAATTAAGTATTAATTAAAAAAAAAGTCGTTGACTGCGTATAAGGCTCTCTCCAGTAAGTATAATCTCAAAGCTCTGCGAAATGCGGGAAAAGATGCTATTGACTTCAGTTCAAATGGTAGATTATTGTGCATTATTTTTACATTGTACAATATAGAGCTTTTAACTAACTCTGAGCGTGGGGTTGGCAGATAAAGATCATGCTCCGTATTCCTAAGTGGATTATTGTGAAATGGTCTAACTGGAATGGCAGATACGCGCTTGCGGATTAAGCAAACCGATTCAAATATGAATAAGGAAGGAATAGTTAATATTTTAAATCTTTTAAAGAAATCCTGGCAGTGAGTTCTACGGTTTAGTCCCAGTGAATATCGAACAGCTCTCTTTTGTAGTTTGAAAATACGCTCAAATTGAGTCGCACAACACGTACCCCAGAATGGAAGGGCGTATCGGAGGTGCGACTCAAAAAGGGCATAATAGACTGTTCTAGCAGTTGACACGCTAAGTTCCCTGGAAACAGTTCTTAACGCAAAACAGGCAGAACTTAATTTTTTGATAAGACATCGATGTGCAAGTCCCACTTCAAATGGCTGTCCACAACAAGCCCCAAAAATTTCACAGATTCGACGACGTCGATAGTGGCGTTATTAAGTACAAAAGATTGCAACGTACTTTCATATGACAAAACTTTAGTTTTAGAAACGTTGAGGCACAGGAGATTAGAATCACACCATGATTTAATGGTGATTAAGTCACTAGATACAGTTCTATGAAGCGCCGTAATATCCGGATTGCTCCAAGTGAAGCTAGTATCGTCCGCAAAGAGACAAACTTTACAGCGATTGTCCAGACAAGCTATGTCGTTGATAAACAGCAGAAACAAAATGGGGCCTAGTACTGAACCCTGGGGTACTCCACAATCTATTGGCCTGCAAGAAGACATCGACGTATCAACCCTCACAAGCTGACTTCTGTTATTAAGATACGACTTAAACCATTCGAGAGGCACTCCTCTGAATCCGTAGTACTGCAATTTGTTATTAAGATGTTATGATTTACACAATCGAAAGCTTTAGAGAAATCACAGTAAATGGTTGCTGCAGAGTGATGGTGGTTCAAGTTGGAGTATACATAATTAAAGAGGGAAAACATAGCATCATTTGTGCATTTGTTACTTAAAAATCCAAATTGATAGGTAGTAAGTATTTTATATTTAGAGAGAAAAGATAGAAGCCTTTTTTTAACCAATCTTTCAATGATCTTTGATAATGTGGGAAGTAGTGCAATTGGGCGATAGTTCGAAGCTTGGTCTTTATCTCCTCCTTTATGCAAAGGAATAATTATTGCCGTCTTAAGACAGTTTGGAAAAACCCCATTTTGGAATAACTTTTTAATTAAAGCAGTAAGATGGTTTAATGTGCATTCCGGCAGGTTTGAAAACATTTTCAGAGTAAGCCCATCAGTCCCAGATAAGGATTTGTTAATGTCTTTAATTGTGCTGCGACGCTCAGCAAATGCTACAGGCGTAAAGAAGAAACAGTGTAAATTCACATTAGCATTAGAGAGATATGAAAGTGGATCATGAGAAGGAGTTATGGTGTTCATTAAATCTTTAGCCACATTTACAAAGTAATTGTTTAGGTTCTCAGGTGAATTAGCGATAGTGTCAGACGAAGAAGCCTTATTCCTTAAGTCATTCACAATAGACCATGATTCTTTAGCAATGTTACCGGATTTAGCCAGCCTCTCATTATGATAAATGTCCTTGGCAGCTTTTATAGTTTTATGATAGACTTTCCTGTAAAGTTTCACGTAATCATGGAAGAAGACGCTGTCCGAGTATTTTTTTTAAGTGAGATAATGAACGCATGTTCTTTGCAGATGTGCGTAAGCCTTTAGTTGACCAGGGGTTATATTTTTTAATTTTGATAGGCCTAAGCGGAAGGGATTCGAACGCCATAGTAGATAAAGTTTTTATAAATCTAGAAAATTCGGTATCGATATCATCAGAGAGGACAACCCAGTCAGCTGTTAGACACAGGTGCTTGAAATTTAGAAAATTTTTGTCCGAAAATATACGGCATAATTTGCATGAAGCAATTTTGCATTTGGATTTTACCGAAAATTCTGTTAATACTGCCTCATGATCAGAGAAACCCTAGTTAAGAACAACACAGTCAACGAATTCTGGATCAAAAGATGACACGACATAGTCTATAGTACTAGAACTAGTTTTAGTAATTCTAGTTGGTGAGTTAATATGCATGATTATACCAAAAGAGTCGAAAATGGACCGAAGGGATTCTTGAGCAGCACACACACTGGAAAAGTCAACATTAAGGTCGCCACACAAAATTAATTTGCTTCTTAAAGGCAGGGATTCAAGCAAGCTCAGTAATCTTTGACTGAATGTATGCATGTCAGCGTCAGGTGTTCTGTAAATACAAACAAGATAGAGGTCGTAAGCGTTATGATAGACGATAGAAAATTCAAATACCTTCTCACAAAATAAATTATCGAACTTAGTTACTGCCGAAAAGTCGTTGTTAGTAGACATTATCATAGTACCTCCATGAGATAAATTACTTCTATTAAATCTAGTTACTGTAATATAATTTTTGACAAACACAGGTTCATCAACATTTAACCAATGTTCAGTTATGGCAATGATTTCTGGAAAATTAAGCTCTTCTAGTAATAGAAATAACTCATCTGTTTTGTGTCTTAAGGACTGAATATTAATAAGAAAAACACTAAGCTTGCCATCATCCAATTTTTCAGAGGGTGCTTGATCCTCTGTTCGCGTCATTCTATCTAAAAATTCTTCCTTCTAATCGGAGAGCCATCAGTAGCAAAATAATTGCCATGACTTTCCCTAACCTTCTGAAGGTGTTGAAGTCTCTCCGATGAAAAGAAAGACCTGAAGGCAGATAGATCCGTATCAACCTCAGCCGAACCAATACCGTAGGCGTCGTGGAAGCGATAATATAACTTACGCAAGGAGTTCACGTCACCAGGAAGTCCCTCCGAAGCTAGAGCTAATTTGATGCTGGTGTTGGTGTGCCCTTCAAAACACACACTGGAGGGTTGGTCATGGAGATAGGCAAGGTACAGCCGAAGAGCCTTTAATATGGAGGGGTCTCTCAGCCTAGCCAGCAAATAACGTCCATTAGACGCATCCGAATCTCGCGACAGCCACACTATAGGTGGAGTCATCGGGTCCAGATCCAGCCCACTATCCCTCTTCGCACTTTTCTCCACAACAACCTCCAAACTCTCCAGCGCAAGAGATTTAATGGCAGCCAAAGCTTCCTTGTCAGAGCCAACCCCAACAGACCTCACCCCTCCAAGTATATGTACAGAAGTTAAATCAGAGCGTGGTGGTAGGCTTCGGCCGTCCAAAGTGCCTGGTACAAAATGTTGATAGCCAGTGGACAAAGTACTAGCTGCAGGCGGCGATACATTTAAGGGTGTTAAGGATGAATTGGCAGTGACTATTTCAGTACCCGGCGGCCACATACTTATGTTCCTAAGCTGCTTTAGGTGGCTTTTTTTCTGCACACCAACCTTGAAATCGGAGTGAGAACAGTCCTTATTCTTCAGCATTGGAAAGCATCGGATAAAGTCAGTAGTTCCAAGTTTTACTTTGACATAGTGTGCAAGCTGGTTTGCTGTATAAGGTGGTGGGATCTTGGACACTACCACATAATGCCAGTCTTCTTTTATGGGGGATATGTGATGTGTGGGAGCAATGACTTTATGAGAAGTAATAACCACTGTGTCATGGTTATCTGTATGGTCGGTCTGAGTCGAAATCGATTTTTTTATTATTGGTGGGTTACTCCTAATAATTGGTTTCTCTTTGGCAGCCAACTTTTCTATCGTCAGCGTCATTTGATTTACACTTTTTCGCATATCGCCCATTTCCTTCAATAACTCTTCCTTTGATGAGTCGTGAATCTGAACTTTAACAGACTCATCATGATTCTCCATAAAAATAGATGACAGATTGAAAATATCTTGTTTCATTTCCTTGATCGAATGGAATAAAGTCTCTTGTCTATTATCAGAGAATCTGGTATGAAGGCTATGAATGTCATCTATTTTTTTGTATAAAATTTTCCATTTGGAGTCATGGTTACTCAAGATCGTAAATTTCAGAAATGATTGGAAGGAGATCATTGTTCTTCTTTAGACAGGTTCCCAGAGCTTCGACATTCTCCAGAGAGATCTGCGATCCTTGTAGCTGTGACATCTTATCGTGAAGATATCTTAACGTAGCAGAAAAATCTAATATTGTGGTACTTTTGTTGGTAGAGCACCTTTGTTGTTGCCTTATCAAGCCCAGTACAGGTCATACAAAAATTCCGGCGACTCTCCCCACTATAGCGAAGTTTATATTTATCCTTATCTGCGACGATTTTCTGGCAGGAATCACACTTAAACTCAGCCATTTCGATATTAGTGTTTGTTGATTTAAGATAAAACTGAATGGCAGCTGAACAAAGTCAAGTTTGTCCAAACAGGAACCAATAACAAAACAGAAACTATAAATTAATCAGGAAATACACGCACACACAAGCGAAGGCACGCCGCGCGCCATACGGTTGAAGTTCAATAATTTTAAATAAAGGTAAAGGTCAAATAGCAGCTAAACAAGGTCAATTTTACTCAAGCAGAAAACCGCAAACTAGCACGTCGACACGATATTAGAACAAAACAGAATATCAAAACAAATCAAAATAAAACAAACAATTAATACCGGCAGCTCCAACGAAAAGCGGAAACACGACCGTTCTGTATGACTGCTGTTTCGATACTGTATTAAAAAGAAAATGATGCTCATTTTGGGGGTTATCAATGTCTTATATTATTATGTTATATAATTTTTATATTATTGCAAGATTAAATTAAGGGGTTACTGGTTTAATAAAGCTTTATCTTACTGACTGGGGATTGTGCCAATGAACTTTCCTTTCGCTTAAGTAATTAAGCTCAAGTAATTAATAATTAACGGGGGGTTTTGTATTGAACTGCTGCGCTGGCCACAGGTACAGCCAATGAATTGCGTTTAGTGTTTTAGACCTTTTATATTTTTAGGGTTTTAATTTTAGTAGAGTGCCCCCCAACGCAGTAAAAGCCTTCTATAAATGATTTTTGTGGGCACCTCGGGGATACAAGCTGAAATTTTCACAGAATGACGGCTTTATTATATTAATTCAAAATCCGAAGGTAATAAAAATCATAACGGGCAAAAGGGCAGTATACCTAAAAATTGAGATTATTATATGAACGTGTAGGATATTAAATTATAAATATTTTCATATTATATTCATCTACATTTTTGTACGAATTATATTTTTTGTCATTGCTTGAAATATGCAGATTACATTGGCCCTTACGGCGAAATAAATCAAAAAATTTAAATATCTCCCTCCGAACCTGGGCAAAATCTAATTGAAATATACTCATTTTTGTATTCACCTCGTATTCTCTCCGAAATGAAGGCTCAAATAAAAAAAAAAACATTCTTGCAGAAAGTTTGCCTTAAGTATTTAAAATACATAGGTGCATGAATACATTTTTTTTCTCAAATGATAATGGAAAGATAGAATTAAATGTAAAAAATTTTTCTTCTAGGCGCGACCGTCTGATCTCGCGCTTCCCGAGTACTCTCGTACCTCACTTTTCTTTATAGTTTCCTCTCTCTCGCGCCTATTGTGCAGTACAATAAGTGCTTTTACACCATTACGGGTTAGACTACCCAGTAATAATAATTATAGCTATTATATTAATTGAATAAAGTCAATGAAGGCATTTTCGATTAGACTGAAATTTACTTTTCCTATACGCTGCTAGCTAATAAAGAAGTAGAAAAAAATCATATACTTAATGCAACTGCTATTAAAAAAAAAACTAGCTTTTATTCAGAATAGAAAAACTGAAAATGTTAAAAATCTTTATAATAACAAAATCTATTTATCTTCAGTGTCTGTATCTTCTTCAGGGATAGACACAATGACTTCAATATTGCCTTCCAGTATTTTTTTGCATGATCCTATGCAACCTATTTAATTTCTTCTACACGTACAAGCTTTGCTTTCATACAATCTAATAAAAAATTGTTTAATTAAGTTTTATTATTTAATCTAATAATAAGTTACCTTTTTACATCCAAAACAGTGGAATTTATTTATCCACTCAGTTTTTAGTTAAAAAAAGTCAGTTAACGAACTTTTTATCTGATTGAGCACTCTTATAAAACGAATTTCAATTTCGCAACTATAGTTATCCCCCACTTGATAAGAAAACAAATTGCAAACCAATTGACAACAAATTACTATCCTCTATAGTCACGATGAAGCTGATACTAGGATTTTGTTGCATTATACTCTCTGCTAAACGTTGTATGTATTATTTGACATGCATAGTGGACTCCAATGAACTGATGTACTTGTACTTCTGGAACATATTAAAAATATATATTACTAATTTGGGGTAAATGTGGAAGAGGAAATTCGGTGCAATATGTGGCCGTTCATGACATCTTTCCTAGAAGAGAAACTTCCAAAAATTTACCTGCATTTCATGCTCTAATGGGTTGTCATACAACCAGCCAGTTTTCAAGATTTGGATAAATAAAATGTTGGAAAATGTATCTAAATTATTCCGATTATTTAGACGGTATTGGGTCCAGGAATTTTCAGATGGCATGTTCAATAGCATAGAGAAATTTATCATAAAATTATTTTCAGCAAATCCAAACATTTCGTCTATTAATATTTTCAGGACACTATTGGCCTCTTCATCGCTAATTGAAAAAACCAGCCCCTATAAAAATTAGTTTAAAATTTCGCAGTATGAGAGCACATTATCAAATTAAGGTGTTTTTCAGTTCTTTAGAACCAAATGCCCTATGACCACACGTGACAAAATGCGGATGGAAATTTGAGGAGGGAGGTGATATCCAAATTATCCCCAATTCTAACAACACCAGCATTTCCTTCGGATGTGAAAGTATTTATTGCATGTGGATGTAAAAAAAGGTAAATTATTATTAGATTAAATAGGTACATAATAAAACTTAATCAAATAATTTTTTATTAGATTGTATGGAAGCAAGCTTGTAGACGTAGAAGAAATTAAATAGGTTGCATAGGATCATGCAAAAAATTACTGGAAGGCAATATTGAAGTCAATATGTCTATTCCTGAAGAAGATACAGACACTGAAGATAAATATATTTTAATATTATAAACATTTTTTTTACATTTTGAGTTATTCTATTCTGAATAAAAGCTAGTTCTTTTTTAATAGCAGTAAGTATATGATTTTTCTACTTCTTTGTTACCTAGCAGAGTATAGGAAAAATAAATTTCAGTATAATCGAAAATGTGTCGTAAACTAAAAGCTTCATGTCTTCATTGACTTTATTCAATAATTAATAATAGCTATTATTATTTTTATTAGTATTCTAATCCGTAATGGTGTAAAAGCACTTATTGCATTGTATAATAGGCGCGAGAGAGAGGAAGCTATGAAGAAAAGTGAGATACGAGAGTACTCGGGAAGCGCGAGATCGGACGGTCGCGCCTACAAGAAAATTACTTTTTTACATTTAATTCTATTTTTCCATTACCATTTGAGAAAAAAAAATTATTCATGCACCTATGTATTCTAAATACTTAAGGCAAACTTTTTGCAAGAATAAAAATTTTAGATTTGAGCCTTCATTTCGGAGAGAATACCAGGTGAATACAAAAATGATATTTCAATCAGATTTTGCCCAGGTTCGAAGGGAACTTTTGATTTATTTCGCCGTAAGGGCCAATGTAATCTGCATATTTCAAGCAATGGTAAAAAATATAATTCCTACAAAAATGTAGATGAATTTTATATGAGAACATTCATAATTTGATATCCTACACGTTCATATATTAATCTCGATTTTTAGGTATACTGCCCTCTTGCCATAGTACGGCGGTTAGTCAAACCAACCTTGCATTTTTGAGTAGAGCATTGCTATTTGGCACAGTAGTAGTATATACCCATACCTCACTTTTAAGAAGTGAAACCAAGTTTGCAACCACGGGAGAGCAGCGATATGGCGGATTGTATACCTGTCAGGGGCAAATTTGAGAAAATCGCTAAACGAACACCCCCGACCAGTGGCGTAACTACCATAAGACAAGTAAGCGCAATGCGTTGGGGCCCCCCAGGCATGGAGGCCCACTCGTGCAGTGCCTAATATTGAAGGTTTCTGTCAACTGAACCTAGGAACACCTTTCTGTCAAGCAAGGATTATTTTATATTAAGTTCTGTATAATTTAATTCCTAATGAAAAGTTTGGCAACATCAGCGTCGCGGCACTCGTTCTGGTATTTGATACGCTAATTGCTTCTACGTTTTAAAAATGAGTGACAACAAAAAAAATATAAAAGCGCCCGCAATAAAAGAAAACTAAAAAAGAATGGGAAAATGTTTTTTGTTCGACGAAATCGCAGTCTGAGCCAAATTTGCAACCATTTACGTCCAAACGCGATGACATTGGGGACAACAATTATATTTCTCAAGATCACTCACATATTTGATCGCTATAACACACGCTAAGCCACAGGCATCAGCACAAGCGACCTAATTTTTCTGTGTGCTAAAACTAAAAGGTTCGATGAAGCTGAAATATCGTCAGACACCGTAATATCAAGTAAATACACAATACTCGAAAGTGATTTAGGCCATTTTGTTAATAAACCACCATTAAGATGTAAATGTGAAAAAAAAAACTTAAAAAAATGAGCTTTCAAGTAAAATTAGGGATGAAAGGAGCTGGGCGTATAAAGAAAAATATGCTAGATTTTGAGTTGAGTTGGTGTTCTTATCTATTAGGTTATATTATGTGTTATTAAAAGTCAATTGTACTTCCAAAGCTTTACAAAAAGAAACAATTGCTTTGGACGAAGCTAGTTCTGTTTTACTAAGGACAAAAATCAATGTGGGAAAACTACCGTCAACGCTATAATGATGTTCTAAAAGAAGCACGAACAACTGCTCTGAAATGGTACATTCCAACTAATTTTAAGAGTAAACGACAAGTTATTAAAAAAAGTATTTGATGAATAAACTTTAGATCATCGTTTTGATTCCAGGAAGCATTTTTGAAGTGAAAACTTCTCTCTGCACTTTTTTTTTATGGAGGTTGAACGAGACCGAGCCGTCACGTAACGTAACGTAACGCTGCATGTTACCGTATAGGTAGAGGGTTGAAATCAGCAACTTTCAGGGGATGTAGCCGAGTAAAAAGAAGATGCTGGACGAAAACGGGACTCCGTACCCCACCCCGTTTGGCCAAGGAAGGGGGGAGAAGGAAAAACTTAAATCATTAATTTCGGGAGAACGGGAAGAGGTACGTGTCCGAAATTTTTATGGTTAGTGCGCCACATGGGGGGGGGGGGCACCTTAGACCATACGGGGGGACCGGTGCTCTAATTTAAGAGGGGATTTTGGGGTATCTCTACAACGAAGGCTTGGATCGAAATTCTGACAAACGATGACTGACCCCGCTAGTTGAAGTTTTCACTTCTATCGTGTGGTTTAAGCACTCACAAAATTTTTATTTTTGACATCGGTGTTTTTTATCAGATATTGACATTATAAAGTCTTAGTTAACAACTAGATTTACAGGTTTAAATAAGATAAGTGATATCTTTTTGTTTTTGCAACCTAAAAAATCTCATAAATTCAACAAAGTCTAAAATCCTTAAGAGCTACAATCAATAAAAACATTGTCAAATCATATTGCAAAATTTCTCTTACAATTTACAAAAACAGAGTTAAATCAAGAAATGCCTGCAAAAAAAATTAAACAAATTTACATTGACCTAAACTTTTGCTTTTTTTGATAAAGCTGGTTGTTTAATTTTTATTTAGTATTTGTGATTTGTGACTGAAAGGGGGGCCTCCTTATGTATTTTGCGTTGGGGCCAAAAAATTTTAGTTACGCCACTGCCCCCGACAGTTTCTATGGGTAACTATCACTCACCAATATTACGGGAGGTATTCTGGAATGTAACTGGACCATGTACCAGCCGCATGGTGGCATATTGCCTACCCCCTAGGCGCAGAAATTAATGAAATCGATTTTGTAGTGTTAAGGGATTTTTGTAAGTCACTCCATTTCCACAGACAAAATATAAATACTTCAGCTCCCAATGGACCCATACACTCTTCTTAAAAAGGGAAAAGTTTTTAAATCGGTATGCTAATAAATATATTAAACTCAAATAGTTAACTTTAGGTTACCTCTGTTGTAAAGATGGACAGAAAATTATAAGATTAAGAAAAGCTGTATTTAATGCAAACAGACAGTTTAGCAACATCATTTATCATCGTTTGGCATTAATTCCATGTCGTTATTAATGGATGATATTTTTCATTGTACTAGACGTAATCACAGAATGTAATAATACAAAATCTATTACGTCACAAATTTGAGCCATAAATATCAGACTTTGGCACTTGTTTCACATTAATTAAGGTCCTTAGGGCACGGGCAGCTACGAAACTCATGGCAAAGTACTTTAGATTTAGCGCAGTTGCATTTCCCATTGCATGACACAAGCGTTTCTTTACAAGCCTCTTGTGCTGTAGACTTAGTTCTATACAGCAACCGCCGTCCTTCCAGGCCGGCCTTCCAGCCGCACACTCACGGTGATGGCAGGTTCAAGGCGTTCAGGATTGGAGAGACCTCTTGTCTGGCCTTCTGCGCTTCATAAGAAGCTTTAAAAGTTTGGAGATCTAGGAAATCTTCGGTCGGAGAAATGCAGTCTAGGGGTTTTCCCTTAGCGAAGAGCGCCCGACGGCATTTGGTGAGGCTTTCGTACTGCTTAACACTGTATATTGCATTAAAAAAAAAAAGAGAAAAATTATGGTAAAGTCGAGGTGCTACGTTTATTAGTATCTGTAGATATGGATCCTCCTGGGTCGTACATAGCTATGACGAATCGCTGTATACCAGGCTTTGCATCCTCTAAATCTCCTTGCAGCAGCATAGCTAGGAAAGGGGCGACTTCAGCGTGCAGCTTTAAGACAATCAAGGCTGTCTTCTTTTCAATCTTGTAGAATCTGAGAGAGCATGGAATGCTGGAAGTACAGTAGATAATGCTGGCCCTGCTAAGAAATAATTAGTTAAATGATTTTATTGTTATAATTACCTAATGCCGATGAGATTTCGTGAATAGGTAGATACTTATGTTGCTCTCCAGTCCTTAAGTGAATCCATACCTCCTCAACCTCTTGTGGTTTGGCCCATCATGATATTGCACACAACCACATCTGTATCTGATGTTCTAATCAGAACCTTGTTGTATCAATATTTTAGCATGTGAGCCAGATGCACAAACATGCGAGAGTCGGCTTTTTCATGGTTACATGGAGTAAGACTAGTGATATTAACATCTGCATGGTTTGACGTTATGGAGTTGTCAGATGTAGACACAAGAATGGACTTATTTTTTGGTGTGTAAGTAGATAGGTTCCTAGCCAGAATGCGATACAGATCAGTTTTGTTTTCGGAATTCTGAAGGTAGCTCATATAGTTAGCTGGCATTTTGGTATCTATCTGCAGCTGAGGACCGATTCCTCTTTTCTCGCAGGTCAGCGCCTGCTGTTTGATCAAAAATACTTATGTTAAACTCAAACAACGTATCTTATGTCTATTAAAGGTTTGTAATTCAAAGTACTTACAAATCCCAAACTAAAGTACGCATCAATTGAAACGATACACCTTAAAAAAAACACCAACTTTGAAACGCTGCAACTCAGCCAAATATAGTTTAATTTGGACTTTTTGCACCATTCCTGAAAGGGCGATTCTTTAGCTATAAACTGCTTGTATAGTGAAGTGAAAATATTGCACTCTGTCAATTATACAGGGTGTTGAAATAGTGAGTGCAAAAACCCTAATTTTTGACCAAGAATTTCTGCCCGGCGAGGAAGGTAATTTTGAATATTACTATACTTTCTTAAGTATTGTGCCTGTATCTCGGGGCGTCTTTGCAAATTTGATGTTACCTTATATACCGGCGGAGAAATCGTCAATTTTTCAAATGTGTGAATTTTATGGCGTTTTCGTGTGTTCTAGCCTGGCAATGCACATACGACTCTAAATGTCTTATTAGGGTTAACCGTTATTAGTATGCAGTGCTAATCTGTCACCAAAACATTATTAAAATGTTGTTCAGCGTTATTTATACAGGGCGACAAAGAAAATGTTTTAAATCGGTTTTCGTCAAGCTTGTTATAGGAAAATTTTGTAAATGGAAACTCTTGTTTAAATTACAAGAGTGGCCCGTAAAACGGTTTTTGCAATTTTGAGGTTATGGTATTTCTATTAAAAAAAAAATCGATAAACCGATACACGTAAAAATTGGCAAACCTTGAATCGTCGAAACTTCGTTAAATTAAAGCACAAGAAAAACGTGAAAAAATATTTGGTCAAGTATATAGGGTGGTGAAAAAATAATGAGTGAAAAAATCATTTTTAATTTTCCGCCTGTAAAACATTTTTAGGCACTTAGGTTATATTAATAAATTTGCTGATGCTTTTAAACAAGAATTTCCATTTACATCATTTTCCGACAACTCCTATCACAAGATTGACGAAAAACGATTTGAAACACAATTTTTCTTGTCGCCCTGTATAAGTAACGCTAAGCAACATTTTAATAGTGTTTTGGTGACACTAACTGTTAACACTAATAAGAAATTTAGAGTCGTATGTACAATGCCAGGCTAAAACACACGAAAACGCACACATAAAAAATTTACACATTTTCACACTTCTTACAAGTGAGGTATGGGTATGCACGTGCCAAATCTCAATGCTCTACTAAAAAATGTAAGGTTGGTCCCAATATCGCTGATTACCGCCCTACTACCAACTATGATTTTTTATTACCTTCGGATTTTGAATTAATATAATAAAACCTTCATTCTATGAAAATTTCAGCTTGTAACCCCGAGGTGCCCACACAAGTCAAAATAAGTTATAAGTCGCACTTTACTATCTTACCTCTTCTACTCTTACTAACTGTTTGCTAGGTTGGTGCTCATCATAGCACCTTACCTTATATTACAAAACTAACCACTTGTGAGGAGTATTCGGTGGATACTTGTTGGTGTAGCTGGATAGTTGTTGAGACCTGGCTATGTGAGAGCATCCGTGCTGATTTGAGAGCAACACTGCTTTCGGGGCCAGTACGTTCGAACCAAATACGGCCTTTGCATTTCGAAACATATAAGGTCAGGTGTTTCGGGAAATATACGTTCTGGCTTAATATGGCCTTTAACAATATGTCAATAAATAAATAGATGATAAGTCAAGAACACCGCAAGAAATATATTGGTAAAATTACAAATTCAATGTTAAAATGAGTCAATAAAATGTAGGGACTAACCCAAACTAACCAAACTATTACAACTAACCATGCACGGACTATCCATTTAAGGAAACAGATAATAACATTAGTGATGTTTAACTTTGCTGATTTTGTCAGATGTTCAGGGCTCAATAACACCCGTGTTTGGTCATGTTATGCGATTGTAGCTGGTATAACTCATCTTTTTGGCATGCAATCAACGGGTCGAGATGTGAGCAACGTGTATCACTATCATCAGGATCTGGCAGTATGGGGGACTCAACGGGTCCAGCCTCGTAACTTAAAGGTACTGAAGTGTCTATTGCTACAAATTTGTGGTTTTGGTACGCGGAAGATAACGGGTATCTCACAAAATCGAAATGCAGTCATTATTTTCTGCAACAAGGGAGATTCAACGGATCCTGCCATGCAATTTTTTATATATCTTTTATCCTTTTACCTGAGTTGCATCGTTATCAGACATTTGCCATATAAAGCCATTCGAAATTATTTAAATGTTAACCAGGCACAAAATACGACACACGTCAACAATAGGCAACAATATTGCCTGAATTCGTTCAAATGGGCCGTCGACAACTGTAGAGTTCCTACCCTTTTCTATTCCGATTAGGCCCCGCATTTTATACCCGTAGTGAAAACTGCTGTGATTACCCTTATCTCATATTTATAAAAGTATATATTATTATAAAAACGAATTTTTTAATCTTATCATTCAATTATTATCAATTTTATTTTGTTGCGATTTTAACCTGTTATAATGGTTCCAATGTAGTGCTTTTGGTATTTCTTTTATTTGCACTAAAATAGTGTGGATTTTAGTGTGTTTTATACTTTTTAATTCTTACATTTTTATTTATTTTATACATTTTACCTCTTAAATTTTTGTATGTATTTTAATTTGGCTTGTGCAAATATTGTATATTTTGTGGTGCCAATAAATTATGATTATTATGACTATGGTTATACTTAAATTCTGATTTTTATAAATATCCTAGATATAAGGTATCACCAAGAGCGCTCTCTTATATTATTATCCTGTCGGACCTTAACCTGATCAATTTGAGAAATTACATAAATAAATCTAACTACACAACAGCTCATATTATCGCCAACCTGTCCACAACTTGTTGCATCTAACGACTTTCATCGTGCCAGAAGTCTCTTGGAAAAGAGATTTACAACTTTAAACTATTAGCTCGCCCTCGAAGCAATGGAAAGATAAGTCTGTTTTACCTTTGTCAGTAATCCGTTGGTTTTATGAGTTAATTAAACTCCCTACTACCTGAATTTTGATTTCAGTAAAACTTTAAATTTTTTACTCATCGATTATATAACAATTATTTGAAGAGATTTTAGCGATTTACTGTCATCCCTGAGTCTAGTCGAATTTTACCTGCCTTTTGTGATAAGAAAAATAGGATCAAGCTCTTATGTGCCTGTGCTCCCAGAGTTACGTAAAATTAGAATAATGAAGTATACATTTTGCGTAATCCGAGAGACGTCTATTCAAAACTATGTCAAGTTTTGAATAGATTTTGACAAAGTCTATTCAAAATTTGACAATTTTGCGATAGCTTTCTATTGCCGACGGGGACTGATTTGTTCCTCGAAACATCGACCGTTTTCCAGTTTGCCTTTAGGTTTTTAAGCTTTGTTAGGGTCACTAAACTAGCACTGTTTACACCAGCCAAAGAGGCTCTATATTATCAGAAATTGAAAATACTGGTGGAGCCACAGGCAATCAATTGTAAAGGTAAACATGAATTCTCCACAGCAATACAGAACATATCTACACATATTTTTTGTTGAACGGCATTTTTTTAAATAAGTGGAAAATATATACGACAAAGTAATTAGTTTTGAATTAATAAGTATATTGTAAATAAAAGGGTTTCAAATACATCTAGATTTTTATTACGTGATTATTTTAAATCATTCTAAAAAAATGAAAGCTGTACTATGTATATTTAGGATAAAACCCATTTTTTACATGACTTGTAATAAATTAGTAGTAGAATATTAGCACTAAATCACTATAACTATATACCAAGCTTCAGGAAGGGTGTGCGCGAAACAATACAAACCACGATAATACTAAAACCTGATTAGCTGCTCTGTCAGCTAAAGCTGATTAGCTGCTTTTGATCCGGAAAAGTCATCCTGGATTAAAGAATCTAGTTTAACCGAAACTATATTATCCCCTGGCTTACTATTACATAATAAGCTCTGAAACGGGCTCAAAAACTAGCTTGTATTATATAATTAAGTTAAGCATGGGATTGACTTATATGTGCTTAAGTTATAAAATCCAATCCGTAGAAGGGGCGATAAGGGAAATGAAATTTTAACAGATTAATAAACACGACGTATATAAAGAGGTTTAGTATTAGATATACTGGTTAATTAAAAGGAAGGTGAAGTGTTTCTATAGAGGAATTTTAGCAGTATGTGACAAATCAACTTTACGTGACGTGGTTATAAAATGTTACGGGTGCGGTCTGCTGGCACGATTTGGTTTGGTTAGCAAAAGTCCTTTAAGTTGCGAAAATCTACGGTACAAAGAACGAAATATCCTCGTTCCTTCTCCATATAACGGCCATACATTTACCAAACTATACGTATAGTATTAAGAGAATATATAATAAAACTTCGTCTTTCTTTAATCATATGATCAATCGAACTTACCTGTGATATTCCATCTTGATTATATAAAGGCCCCGTCGAAGAAAAATAATAAATACCCAATATCTTCATTTCTAGCGAATCGGTTACGAATCGGTCATATATTTCAAAGCAAATTCGCTTACCTTATCGTCCAGAACTCTGCAGCTTAGTTGACTTTAAAGCTGAAGAATTGTTGCAATTTTATTTCGGGATTCCGGATAGGTTGGGATCCTATTTTTATTCGACGGGGCCTTTATACATATAATCAAGATCGAACATCGCAGGTGAGTTCATTTGATCTTATGATTATAATTAGGTTCGTAAATACGAAAGATATTTAGAGTTCATTGCAAAAATTCGGACCTTCACAGAAAAATTCGAAACTATTTATTCTGTAACATTAATTTAATACATAGGTAATAGTTAAACAAAGTAAAAAGAAAAGCAGATAAGAACATAATTAAGCTTTTAACTTAAGATTAAATTAAGTCTTAAAGTTTAACCAAAAACAAAAAGCTAGAATTAACACGTAAAAACCATTTCCGCAAATGTATGATCTGATATTAACGATCTGTTATATACTCGAGCAAATATCTTAAGACTGGACGAATGGTATCCATATTTAGACCCTTCCTGTGAACAGTGGACGTAGCCGCATCGCATGTCTGGTACTGTGGGAAGAAAATTCATTTACATCCATACCATACCACTCTTTCCTAAAATGATTTTAATCCAGCGGCTTATGGTTAAACCTTTTCGATACGGCTTTTTGCTGGTTAAAATTTAATCTGTTGCAGAACCCTTGAGACTTTTTGCTCTTCCAAGATAATTGATCTAGCAACACAAATGCCTGAATCAGAAGTTAAGAAAGGTAAGTGAAAAAATGGCTGATATTTATTTTTAGCCGATGTTTGAAATCATAGAAGGATTGCTATATTTATTTCAACATCTCATTTATAAATGTGATATATGTCCATAAGGGCTAACGTGTGTAACCGTTGCCACGAGGCCAAAGCTAATAAGCTGACCTAATTTCCCCAAATTAGTATCATTGTTTTTAATGTTACTAAATAATTTAAAACCTGTGAAGGGTTCCAGGTATTTTGATATTTTGGTAAATTTGGTCTAAGCATAGAGAAACCCTTAAAAAATCTGTGAACTCCTGTGCTAAATTTTGGCCCGCTAATTGAGCTAATGCAAATCTATAAGTATTCAGCGAATTATAAGAAGCACCTTTCTTAAATTGAATGGTTAGAAACTCTACAACGATTACCCTGAGCTTGAATAAGGATCAAATTCTTAGAAGTACATTATTCCCATCATAGTTTCAAACCAGAAATATACTTTTTTTAGGTCGAGTCTCTAATTAGAGTCATGCATATTTCCATAAAGTCGTCTGATACTTTACCTAATTTAAGTGCTTCCTGGATAACCGTCCCCCATCAGGGAAAAGCTCTTCGATAGCAGGTGTGGAATTCTACCAAATGATAATACTTTTGGTTTAGGTTCCAGAATTATAGGTTCAGAAACAAGCATAGAAGAAACCGGATGCCGTGGCTGTGCTGGCCCATTGGGTACAACCATAATTTCTTCCGCATGACCATTAATAACTTTTCCTTAAAATTATTGAAAATGGTGGGAAAGCATAAATGTGGATCGTAAACGCATTTATTACCATGGCATCAGGTTCTTTAAACCATGAGATATATCTCTTTCATTTATTGTTTATGCAAATAAATCAACTTCTGGGTGACCTAGTACTGTGCTATTTTTTTAAAAGCTGAGATATGTATTGACCATTCTGTGTCAGTCATTAACACATTCGATGCTCTATCAGCATTTACATTATCTTTTGTTTTTATATATGTTTTTTATGGCAGTGGCACACATACTAAAGGGAGATCCCATGGCGCTCGAAGAGCGGTGTGTGTGCGAAGATGTTAATTGACACGGTTCTTGAATAGGTTGTAATTAGTGGGAAACAGATGTCCTGGAAGTAAGTTCCGCAGTGATGCAGTGCGCCAGACAAAGGAATTCTTGTCAAGCGATGTTCTAGGTGTTTCTACACTGATAATAATGTGGAAAAAACCTTAATAAATATTTCTTTGCTTTTTATTTATTTGCTTTAAATAAAAAATACTTAGATTAAACAAAATTTCTTTAATTTGAATAATTGGGCGTGTTTGATTTTTCTTGGTTATTTCTTTGCCTTGTGATAGCAAGACTTTTTTCCATATTAAACCAATATTTATTCGCTTTAAAGGTTTACAGATACGAAACCTCTCCGTTATTTAAAACAAGTAAGGGTTGCTTTAAATTAAAGATTGCGAATATTGGACCAAATATTATTAATTCATCTGAGTCTCGTTCAACTCGTAGCAGTTGGGCAGCCGCATCGACGCTATACGCTCCTCGTGCAGTTCAGTTTCATTTCTGCTGTCGTCCTATAGGGAGATTTTATAGAGTGTATCCGCCCATGGTACCGCTATTTTTAGTATTTGTGATGGAAAATACATTAATTAAGTGGGACTTGGGTCATTTGTGCCCTCATTTCAAGGTAAGTTACGTTTTTATTATACTACTTAGCTAGGTACATAATTAATCGTTTATAAATAAAGAAGCGTTCTCTCATAAGCAAAATGGCGTGAGTTTTACTAGTAATTAAAAATTGTTTTCTGATGTTACTACCTAGCAATGCAGTTGAATTCACGCGATATTCGCCTTAATAGTGTATAACAGTACGCAGAGGCAGTTTGGCGTACGGTCTTGATGGAGTATTTTTGCTTTTTACGTTGTACAAGTTCAATGACGTCCTTTTCGTTCCTGTACCTACATAATATAATATGAATTGATAGATATTTCAAATAAATGGTTGATCCATGGAAGTACAGTTTTGAAGCAAATTGTTTTTTATTTCTATTAAATCTAATAGTATTTAAAACAAAATATTAATTATTTTAGTAAAGTTTTTGAAACAAATATACCTCAGATTTCAATCAAAACACCAAGGTTTTAGAACATATATATGTTATATCTGTTCCAAAAGCTTTGTGTTTTAATTTAATTAGGCCGGATATTTAAACCAATGTTTTGGGTATTTGTGCGAAATAATTTCTCGTATTTGAATCAAAATAATTTTATTTGTTTTAAAGTTATTTTGGTTTGATGTGAACAACGATTATAAAATGATATTGTTTGTTCGCAATAAATATTTATTTCGAACAAGGAAAATGTTAAAAATCAATCAAATAAATATTATTTTTTATTCAAATAAATATTTGTTTGGCCATTAGAAAACAAATATTTGCTTGAATAAAGTCCATTTTTATTTGGATCAAATATATTTTTTCTTTTTTTGGTGTAGCTGTACGACAAACTGGTGCGCTCCTGCCGACTGTCGTGACTGCCAGACAGTAGCTGCCAGGGGCGGGATGATGCGGGCCAAATCCTGGGAACATCTGCCGTGAAATTATTAGTAAAATAGAGACATCTCGGCCACAAGTCTGCGGTGTTTCAGACTATCCAGATTCCGGGTCAACTTCGGGTCGCCGACGAGACGCACAGCTCTCTTCTGAATGGAAACCAGCAGCTTTAGGGTGCGCTTTGGTGCGGCACCCCAGATATGTGAGTAATATTCTAAGCACGGTCTTATTTGTGCTTTGTACAGCAAGAGCAACTGCTGCGGTGTATAGAGTTTTTTGTTGCGAAATAGCGCACCAAGCTTCTGGCAGGTTGATTTTGCGATGTTAGCAACATGGTCATGCCATGTCATATTGCTGTTGACCGAGACACCCAGCAGTCCGATTGACGAGGATGAAGGAATGATCGATCCTGCTATAATGATGTCAGGGCCCGCTGTATTGGCCCTCTTGGTAAACGTTGCTGCTTGGGTCTTTGCTGCATTGAACTGGACCAAATTTCGGTCGCTCCAAGTTTGAACTTTCTCCAGGTCTTGATTAATAGCTGTAATCTGCTCCTGTCTGTGGTGGTGAGTCTCAGTTGCTGGTAAGGGTTTTTCTGATCTAAAGTGGGAGACAAGGGTACTGTCATCTGCAAAACTGTAAACAGGATTATTCGTTTCGATCAGCAGGTCATTAATATAGATGTGGAACAGAATTGGTGAAAGTATTGCGCCCTGAGGCATACCCGCGTTGATGGTGAATGTGTCCGAGATGTGTCCATCGACTGCAATGTTTAGGGATCGGTTCTTAAGGAAACTGGCCACCCAGCTGCAGAGAGAGACTGGCAGCACCAAGGACGGCAGTTTGTTGAGCAGCCCGTCATGCTAAACTCTGTCGAATGCCTTTGAAATATCCAACGCAATCGCTCGAGACTCTTCGTAGTTTTCAATTGTCCTACTCCATATATGACTTTCCAAGAGGATGAGTAAATCCCTTTTCCGTAAGAAGGACAAAAAAGCCTGGAAAAGACGGGTGTTAGTTCGTTGGCGCAGTTCTTTAGCACGATGGCAGGTATTCCGTCCGGTCGTGATGCCTTTTGCGTATCTAGTTCTTTAAAGATTGTGCCAGTTTTGGATATTAAACACTTCCCGTATGATTTATATAAGATAATGCTGTTGCGTTATCTACTCTGCATAAAATTAAACATTTTGTTAAATTTTCTGCAAAAGACTTCAGTTCCGTGAAAACGCCATGAATATTTTTCTCTTTTACTGACCAAAAATCATGTGAAGTTTTATTAACGCAATAAATTTCCCAAGCCGTAGTAGATGCATCTGAGAATATTTCCTTTTCAACCGTCGATTTTTAAAATCCTTTAATATATTTATTAATTTTTGACGTTTCTCTAATGGAATTGAAAGAGTCATGTGCAACGAATTATATTTAAATCCTAAATAAATACACGAGACAGATTAGAAGGCATTGAGGCACTTCTCGTAATATTAATAATAAAACGCCAAATTCAAATGGTATTAGACACCTTTA
Source organism: Pissodes strobi (assembly GCA_016904865.1). Lineage (NCBI taxonomy): Eukaryota > Metazoa > Arthropoda > Insecta > Coleoptera > Curculionidae > Pissodes > Pissodes strobi. Next base: position 407,764 of record MU182055.1, read on the forward strand.
ATAACCAATTATCATGGGTTAAAATCGCAAATACTTTTTATCTATATTTTTTATATGAACACTTCATAGCCAATTTTGTCATAAAATAATTTTGAGTAATTATTGATTTTTCGATTGCCGGGATAATTCACTATAGGGTACGGCCGACAGCAGGCTGAACATGACCCTTCGCATATAAACGAAGACTAAGGCGTAGAGTTGGATGTGTTTTAGTTTGAAATATATGACCGATTCGCGACCGATTCGAAGATACTACGTATTTACTATTTTTCGAGACAGGGCCGAATATAATTTATATTATGTGGCACTTCATCCAAAATTAATTTCTGATATAGGTTTCAAAATAATCTTTAATCACCCATTTTTTTCCAAGTTAGAATACTACTCTATGGCGTCTGATCAATTTTTAACTCGAATTACAGTGGCGAAACTACTACCATGCCACAAAATATAGAGCAGCGGGGTGGAAGGTACTCCAATTATCTGCCTACCTCCACTCTGTCCGTTAATATGTAACGGTCAGAAGATGAAGGTATACTAGTTGATTGCGAATGAAAGTTAAAGTTAATCTCTCCCTCTGCTGTCAAAATTTGTATTCACCATTTTTGCTACCGATTTTTTTTCTGAGATTCGCCATTCAGGTAAAAATGGAGCATAGCTCATCATCATACGGGATTTCTTTAAATATTGAACACATTTCGAAATGAAGGCACACCTA
>MU182055.1:436997-510901 GCA_016904865.1 Pissodes strobi
TACACCCAGAACAATGTCAGGAATATCCCAATTCCTGGTTGGAGACATGTCTTGAATCACGTCAAGTTCAATGCTCCATGTCCACGATGAAAACACCACGACAAGAGTGAGACTCCTGAAAATCCTACCCCAGATGGTTTCGTCCTTTCGGGACTCATCAGAGGAACCTGTGTGGGCTTTCACCCACTAGAACCTGACAATCTATGATGTTATCGATAGCCTGATGTACCTACCTGAGAGAAGGCATTCACCAGCCGTCACTCGAACCGAGAATGCTCCATCGTCTGGACAAGCCCCGTGTTGGGCCATATGTGGATCAGCAGAAACAATTACTCCGACAGCTAATACCTCTACCGCCATTTAATTATACTAATTATAATTCAATGCCGAATACTATCGAATACTAATGTTAAAAGCACAATTTGTTGCATTCTGCAAAAGAGTTAGGATAGCCGGCCCAACGTAGATAAACGTTCAACCGTTACTATAAGAGGACCATGCAAGCAGAGCTTCAATCATTGTCGGGAGAGATGTAGTTGGAATTGCTTGAACCAAGAAGCAAACGTTTTTTAACTGAAACTTCTTTAGCTAGGAGCGTCAGAAAAAATTCGTATTATCAAAATGAAACGCCCCTTTAATTTAGCATGGTCCATTATAGCTAGAGGATTGATATTTCGAGGGGAGAAGAAAAAAATAAAATAATCAAAACGGGAAGAGCTACGGGGTCGAAATTTTTATGGTAGGTGCGACTCATGGGGGTGACCTTTGACCATATGGGGGGACCGGGCTTCAAAATTAAGGGGAAAATTTAGGGGTAAAAAACCGGTTTTTGCCGATGCAACGGAGTGTGGAGGGGGAGGGAATTACCAAAAATGTTCGAAAAATTGGGGAAAAAATTAGAAAAACGTAAAAAATTGTTCGGAAAGTTCATATGTGTTATAAAATGAAATAGGAAAAATAAAATTAATAAAAAAAGAGTTAGAGAAACGCGGTTTTCGGCAAAAAAAGCGAAGGAGCTCAGCTACGAGGTCAGGGATAGCAAGAATGGGAAGAATATAAATGTTTTATAAGAAATACATTTTTGAAAAAATAGAACATATGTAAAATAATACATAAAAAAATGGAAAGTTAATAAAAGTATTATAAAACGGACTAAGAAAAAAAAAATAATAAACAAAAAAGGAAAAATTGTTAGAAAAGTTAATAAGAAACAAAGAAAAAAAGTAATAAAAATGGGTAAGAGAAAAGCAGTTTTCGGCGAAGAAAGTTGAAAGAAAAGAACAAAAGTGTCGAAGTCGGTGAAAAAAGTTTATTTAGTAGAAGGCATATGCAATTTGCCGTTTTTCTTTTAAAGAGAATCATTTAATATAATCGCTTAAAATTTGCATGAGTTATGGCGATTTTTTTTTCACAAGGGAAAATGCTACATAGGTACTTTTTCCAAATAGCGATTAAAATTAATCAAAGTAATTATTATACCAAATTTATGTCAATGTCAATTTTGAATCTCTAGCTTGGGGCCCAAATTTTATGGCACAAACCCCTTATCAATGTGTTTTTATGGCTGTGGTACACACACTAAAGGGACATCCCTACGAGCGGTCGAGAAGATGTTGATTGACACAGTTCATGAATAGCTGTAGGTTGTAATTAGGAGAAAAAAGATGTCATGGGAATAAGTTTCACAATTTCGCAGTGCGCCGGACAAAGAAGTCCTTTTAAAGCGATGTTTTAGGTGTTTCAAGTTGTACGACGAATTGGTGCGCTCTTGCCGTCTGTCGACAGTGTCTGACAGGCGTTGCTGGGGGACAGTATGATGCAGGCCAAATCTTGGGAACATCTGTCGTGAAAATATCTGTAAAATTGGGAGATCCCGGCCACTTGTTTGCGATGTTTTAGAATGGATAGTCTGGAACACCGCATACATACATATGTCCGAGATCCTGGGTCAACTCCAGGGCGCCGACAAAGGGCACAGATCTCTTCTAAATGGCCTCCAGCAGCTTTAGGATATATCTAGGTGTGACACCCCAGATATATTTGCGTTTTGTAAAGCAAAAGCAGCTGCTGCATATATAGTTTTTTTTTTGTGACAAAATAGCGCACCAAGCTTCTGCGAGGTTCATTTTGCAATATTAGCAACGTGGCCATGGCAGTACATAATATTGCTGTTGAACGAGACACCCAATAGTCCGATTGATGAGGATGAAGGAGTGATCGATCCTGCCATAATGATGTCAGGGCCTGCCGGCCGTATTTGATTTATTCGTTAGCGTGGCTGCTGCTTTGATTTCTGCTGCACTGAACTGGACCATATTTCTGTCGCCTCAAGTTGGAACGTGCTCTAGATCGTGATTAATTGTTGTAATCTTCTCCTGTCTGCGGTGATAAGTCTCAGTCTCTGGTAAAGTTTTTCTGATCCAACTTGGTACTGTCATCTGCAAAACTGTAAAAGGATTATTGGTTTCGGTCAGCAGATCATTGATGAGTGTGTCTGAGATATGTCTATCAAATGCAACGTGCGGAAATCGGTTCTTAAAGAAGCCAGGCTGCAGAGAGCCGCTGGCCGTCCAAAGGACGGCAGTCTGTTCAGTAATCCCTCAAACGTCTTCAAAATATCCAACGTAAACGCTCGAGATTCTTCGTAGTTCTCAATTCTCCACTTCCGTATATGAGTGGCATAGGCCAATATATTTTTGTTGATCTCTCTCTGCGAAAGCCGTATTGGTTATCGCTAATTATTTTGTTCGTCTTGCGGTATTTAAGTAGCTGATTGACTACACATTCCATGACTTTGGAGATTATTGGAAGCAAGACAATCGAGTGGTAATTTGCCTTTTCTGAAACACGTTGCACTCGATCTACTTTCCAAGGTAAATCTCATTTCAGTAAGGCAGAGGAAATAGTTTATTGGTTAGGCATACCGTATCATTTAACGCTTCTTACGAAATATTTGACTCAAAATAAAACTAAAAGTAATTAGTATTTCTTTGTTTTTCTCTGCATACAGAGCAAAAAAATTGTTGCTGCCTATAAAACATTGGTCTCTTAGTTACGGGTGATTTAACAATATAATTGTAATCAGTATTTTTATTGCTCAAAAATAGTTGTATGTCCGGAGAGGTCTCCATTAAATAGTTAATTATTTACTCATACCTCTAAACAGTAATTATTGAGTGAATAGAACTGTTGACGAATAGTGAATAAATTAAACAAATTAATAAGTATTTATGCCTAGAAATTTTTCCACTTAATACCCGTTTAAAAACTAATTATATCGATGACACTATATCCCATTTTATTTACGTATTTGTGAAAACAATGTAATCTAATCACATACCTATTTTATTTTATATCATAGATTGATGTGTTCGAGTTCAGATTTTAGGTCGAGTAGATTAGTTGTTAGATAACACCTTCGTTACAAGAAGACGGGATTTTATCAATAACAAGCCGACTTTTGAATTTCTGAAAAACACACAATAAATTTCTCGAGAACGCGAAATTAATACCAAGTGGCTTGTTAACGCTACTTATTACCAAGAGCAATTACGTTCATAGACATCTGATAGCGAATTTCGTATTATAGCAATTTTTGCTAAATTAATCTTGGAAGCAAGTACGTAGTTAAAACTTTTTGGCATTAGGCTCGGATAAGCTTCGGGCACATTCTGCAAACTATTATAGATTTTTATAATGAAGTAATTAACGTTCTATTTTTGTATAGGTAAAGTTAAATATGTGTTGCTAATAAATTGAACTTATATCTAGTTTCATAGTCATGGTTTATTTTAGCATCTTGAGACATATAGCTCATGTTGCGTAAAAATATAAGAGTTCAAAATATACATACCTTCTATAGTTAAAATTTTTTCACAAATAAAAACGTCTCTAGAGCTATCCATACCGAAAATATTGCGGATATATATTTTTAGATTTATCACTTTTTCAATTTCATCTTTCTTATGGAGTTTTACTTTGGTGTAATTAATCATCTGTTATATGAGCATTTAGGATGCAAAAAAGCAATCTCAAATTATGACCAATGCCAATTATTATGACCACTATAAACCAATTTTATAAATATTTTGGAGTCATGCCGATATCTGCCCTGTACTTTTAGTACTAATGAAAATATTTTACCTGAGACCGTGAATACGCTAAGTAATTGTACATTCAAGACCACCAGCATTAAGAGGACCCTGCGGAGTAATTATTTCTATTCGTTAAATGTATACATGCACACCTCCAATAAAAATGTATTATTCTAATGGATTTGTTTTTATCGCATCTATATTTACTCGGATCTTACTTAGTAATTTGTGATATATTACTAATATTAGTTGATCATTTTTATATATTTTTTACCTCTGACTGGTTGCAATTTTCAATACCTTGCAAATAGTGGTATTGTCTATTATCTATTAACTTATTTCGAGATTGGTCACAAATTTGGATTTGTATATCTGAAAACTTTGTCGGAGCAAATTTGAACATACCATGGCTAAATACTTGGCTGGATAACATTTATTAGAACGAAATTCGCATTGCAGTACGAGGTAATTGATAATGAGACACTTAGCATAGTGTTTCAGGCGAAAGCGTAAGCTGTAGAATACTGCACTAAGGAAATTATTAAGAATACTCAGGTCATCAACAAGACGGTTTTAATCTACAAGCAGAACTATAGGCACTCAATGCTACTAGTTGTAGTTGCTATGAACTTACTATATGTCACGAAGTGAGCTAGGCAGTCAAAATAATCATACCCTAGCTTAAGTTCCAGGGCATGTAAGCTACATAGGAAACGAAAAGTTGATTGAAATTGCTCGAGAATGCTTCTATAAGGTAATGCAAGGATCAGAACCTTTCTTTGGGGTGGCTTAGCCTACGGTTAGAGCAGCCATAAAAAATAGGTAACAACAAAAAGGGAATGAACTACTTGGAATATACCTGCTAAGAAATTTATTAAGAAACCCTCAGCAAACCTTACAGCATGACTACTTAGTCATAGTAGAGAGGCTGTTCGCGTTATTCTGTGATAATTTCTCACTGTTGATTTAATAAACACTTAACTCTAATAAGGCTGGCAGAAGAACCCTATCCAGATTTTGCTAGAAAGAGGAGGAGACAGCAGTATATTTCTAGTGCCAAAGGTATCATGAGGTTGTGGTCTAAATACATCGGTATAACCAATCCAAAACCTACAAGCTGCCATGGAGAATTGTTGCAAAACTAAACAAAAGGCTTGGAAGGTCATAATAAGTCATACAGTTAGCAACACACCTCTTAACTTAATCTAATATTCTTGTTTCGGTTTAATAGCCGCATGCGCCGACGTTTTCTTAAGCAAAGAATAACAAAGAGGCACTTAAAAAAAATAAGTGACGCTTATAATTTTACTACTCGCACCAACGAAAAACGAGACATTCTTTGTTAAGTATGGATTACCCTGCTCCAGACTAAATAGGTTTGCTCGAGAGCTATGCCTGTCTCACTTTCTACGTAAGTTGAGTAAGGAAGGTAATATTCCGGAACAAAACCATACAAAATTGCAAAAGACGGAGGAAAAGAAATGACACGAGGAAATCTTTCCACATTACGAAAGTGTTTTTGAATATGAATTATGCCTTGTCCTTCTAGCCTTTTGACAAAAGTAGGAAAAGATTTTGCAATAGCTTTTGATACATTTGCCACTATTCTTGATTAGGTCGAAGAATCCATGCCTTTAAAATTTGCTGAGCTTGCGGCTTAAACTGGCATAAAATCTTTACACAATGTTGTTTCTGAAATAATTGTGTCGTATTAGGTATGAAGTTTTATTAATAAAGGTAATACACCCACCTTTATAAAGGCGGTAAGAAAAGAAGTTTTGAATATAACGCTAGCTACCCCATGTATAACAAACTATAAAAGCAACTGGCATGTCTCAGTCACTTGTTCAATGTCCGATCACATGCACATTCCCTTCGACATATCCGGTGAAAATACTAAAATGGTTAGCAACCGAGTGCCCAAAGTTACCGATTGGATTACCTATAAACATCATCTAAAGTCGGAGCTTGAGGCGAACCGGTATCAGCTTTAACTACTGAGGAACTTGATGTAGCCTCGATACACTTAGAAAGTGCTATAATAGCCTCTTACGACAAGTGAAACAGGTGACAATCCAAAGGGATGTGCCATGGTGGAACAAGACACTAAACAGGCTAGAGACTGGATCGAGAAAGGCCTTCAATGAAGCCAAAAGACTGGGAAATTGGAAGAAGTATCATAAAACCCTAGCCGAGTATTACAAAGAGCTTTGGAGATCCAAAAGAAGAACATTCAGGTCCTTTTGTGAAGGGTTAGATAAATTGCTATCCAAGACGCACTGAAATAAAATCGGCCTATTAAAAAATAGGGCCCAAGACACCTACGCCTGTTCTCACAGTGGTGTAGGGATAACGAACTCAGAGCGAATCCCAGCAAGGTAGAGATGGTCATCTTTACCAAAAAAAGTCAAGTATCTGGGTGTCTGGTTGGACTCCAAACTGACCTTTCAGGAACACATTCGGCTCAAGACCGCGGCGGCGCTCAGTGCCCTGTGGGCTTGCCGTAGGGCGCTGGGAGGGACCTGGGGACTTGGGCCGAAAACTATGCTATGGATATACAGGACGATGATTGTTCCGATGCTCATGCACGAATCGGTTGCTTGGTGGCCAGGATCCATGAAAATGGCGTCCAGACTAGTGCTGGACCAATTGTAGCGACTTGCATTGCCTCTGCATCACCGGGGCTATGAGGACGGCACCCACAAGGGCCCTGGAGGTGCTGGTGGGGTTGCCCCCGTTGATGGACCGGGTGAAGCACGAGGCAGCCAGAGCGGCCATGAGATTGGCTGACGTGGGGATGTGTAGGGACAACGGCTCCTGCTGGGGCCATTGTGGTCTATAGCGAGGGGACCTAGCCATCCTGGGTATGCCAGGTTCCTGAGATAGGCTTCCCCGAGGGGCTAAACTTCCTCTTCCCTACAAAGGAGGACTGGACGGAGGGAAGGATGGGAACCTGGGATGGGCTAGTCTGGTTCACAGACGGGTCCAGAATGGGAACACTGTCCGGAGCAGGTGCTTACTGTGAGGCTCTGGGGCGGGAATTATACGCTTCACTTGGCGAGCACACTACGGTTGTCCAAGCGGAAATTCTTGCGACCATGATGGGAGTCTGGGAGTCGTTAAGGCTCAATGTCGGTGGCAGGAGGATTTTCTTCTGCTCTTACGGCAAGGCCGCACTCATGGCGCTGAAATCGGTCCGTACGCGATCTCTGTTGGTAAGGGAGTGTAGAAGCTGGCTCGTTAAACTTGCAAAGCGAAAAAAGGTTACGCTGGTCTGGGTACCGGGACACTCGGGTATACCGGGAAACGAGACTGCCGATGCCTTAGCCAGAGAAGGCTCCGCACGCGGGTACTTGGGGCCTGAACCCTGTGTGGGGATCGCTCAGTGTGTCCGCGAAGGAGCTTTGCAGGCCTGGATGGAGGGTCGGGCGAAGGAGGTATGGCGGACGGCTCCGGGGATGAGACTGACTGAAGCAGACTTTGAAGTCCAAGGTTACGTAGAAGACCTAGTTATAATAATAAGAGGTAAGCATGACAACGTTCTCTCAGAATGTATTCAAAGTGCCGTGTCAGCACATGGTGAACACAGGAAAGACTAAATTTCAACCCAAGCAAAACCGTAGTGAAAGGAATGAAGCTGAACTTTAAAGCACACACTTTGGGAGGAACAACGGACGGTAGAGCTTTCAAAAGAGGTTAAGTGTCTTGGCATCATTTTTGACCAGAAACTAACCTGGAACCACACCTGGAAAGAACTATCAAAAAACCGACGGCAGCGCTATGAGCTTGTCGACGACTCTTTAGAAAAACATAGGGGCTAAAAACCCCATCTGGTGGTCCTATAACACTATTGTAAAGCCTATTATAACATACGCCTGCTTAATGTGGTGGGTAAAAACAAAGGAAATAACAACACAACCAAAGCTAACAAGAGTACAAAGGCTTGTCTGTCTGAGTATAGTAGGGGCTATGAAGATGTGCCCCACAGCAGCTCTGGAAACCCTACTTGAACTCCCTGCGCATAGAGTCATTCAAACACTGAAGTCAGGAATACTGAGTGGTCACTTTAAAATTCTGATCCAGATAGAGGCGATCACCTGACCAACCGACAGAATAGAAACAAAACCCCATTTTGATCGCTCCTTTTAAGTAGTAATTGAAGACCGCAATACTACAGGGGAAAAACCAAAACAACTAGAAAGGGGATCGCTTGTCTGGTAAACAGATGGATCAAAGATGAAAGGAGTGGGAGGAGTTTGAGCACCCAAGTGTCGAATTTCTGCATCTTCAGGAAAAACTCTCACATTCTTTCAAGCAGAACCAAATTATATCAATATACTCATCTCTGAATGTACCAAAAAACGCGTGAGAACTTCCAAGATCTATATCCCATCAGAGAGTTAAGCGGCCTTAAAAGCGCTAGCATCTAGCAGAATCAACAACGGCTACTGTGGGATTGTGGGATGGCTGCAGATCAAATGGCAAACAGAAAGTGACTCACCCCATTGTGGGTATCAGGGCACAAATGTGTGGAAGGCAACGAAGCCGCTGCAGGCCTGAATCATTATGTGGCATCACTAGAGGGCACGTAATGAATGAACTTAGAACAAATATCTTGAGCTACAAAAAAAAAACGAGACAAAACTGGTCGTAGACCTTCTCACGGGAATGGCTGCACCTCAAGAAAATGGAGAAAATCACTGACGAACAATGCAGATTCTGCCAAACTATGGCCGAGACGTCAGGGCACCTACGCTACGAATATTAGGCACTGACTCGCCAAAGGCTGAGACATCTCGAAATTGCCCACCCCCTCCCCTCCATACCTGGAGATCTACAAAACTCAAAGCTCTATGCTCAAACCTCAACCATAGGTATAATGTCAAACTTTTTAATCAGAGATCTTTTACTTTTATATTTTATAGATGTGATAAAATAATATCATTTTAAAACATATCAAATATTTATCTTGAATATTTGGTATCTGATGATAGTTGAGTTTATTCAATTCAGTATGTCGTGTTGGTTTGTCAGTTTAAGCGCAGATCTGTGCTTAAAAATAAGAACCCTTTAAGCCGCCAAATTTGTAAGCTTGGCAAAGTCACGCTTAAGCTGCTCTTAAATTACGGTGCATCAATTTATTAAATTTTCAACTTCCCTTAACCTAAAGCGTCGCTTTAACTTGTTGGTGCACATCGGTAAAAGAACATCAAATTTTAGTGACAAAATTTGTTATTTTCTTGGTACGTTTTTAAAACATATTTGGTGTTTACGCTTTTGAAGATTAAGGATCGCAGAAATTGAATCTAAATGGTAGTCAATACTGAAATTAAATGGTTCCATTTCGCTACCGGCAACTCTCACGGCTGGCAAATATATTTGCGAGTTGCAGATATACTGACCGGAACCACGACAAAGGCAACATATCACACTTTTATTTTTTTATTAAATCCAAATGTCATAAAACATTTCAGTTAAAACATTTCTGTGTAATTTAATTTAGAACTAATTGAAAGAAAAATATCTACATTTTGGCAAATAATTTTAAGGTCAGTAAGAGGTTTATATTCGAAGTTTTAAAGACTGAAATGGAAACTGTTTGTCATTTTAACGACTACTTAGATAGGACCTTAATTATAACTCTTTCGGGCACGATGTTGACAACGAATACATTAATAATTGTCTGACATTCCGTGTAAATATCTTTTTTGTTTCACCAGTCGTTCGGGAGGATATTGTCAGAATTACTCACTGAACTATATAGAATTACTTCAAGGTTGAAATCTTCATTTTCGAGTGGTAACGACGACATTTCAAGTAAAATTTTAAAGCGAGTTAAAAACTTAATAAGTCTACCGTTGTCGCGTATAGTAAACTGCTCGCTAGAGACAGGAGGCGTTCCAGAAAAATGTAAAATTGCCACCGTTAAGCTTTTCTATAAGAAAGGTGATCCGAACAATGTTATTATACATTTTCACCCCATAATAATGTATAATGATCTCTACTCATTTCTCAAAGAGTATAATATTATTTATGTCTCACAAAATGGTTTTGTAAAGGGTAAAAGTATGGAGACAGCCCTATTCTCATTTCTTTATGAAGTAAATACAATATTGGACAGAGGGAAAATTGACGTCGTACTTTTTATTGACCTGAGCATAGCATTTGATTCCTTGAGTCACGATATGCTACTTAAGAAGCAAAATTTTTATGGCATTAGATGTGTAGCTCTGCGCTGGCGTCATATTTGCGGGGTCGTACTAAGCAAATCACAATGTCCTCCGGAAAGTGGTCCAATTTACTCCAACACCGTAGGCTGTTGGCGTACCACAGGGGCCGGTACTTGGGCCCTTACTGTGCATAATTTATGCTAATGACTTGCATAGCGCATTCAAGAACTTACCTGTCATTTTAGTGTCATATGCAGATTACACAAATTCACTAATCAAAGTAATGGTGTTGACGGCCTAGTCTCTACTAAGGTCAGTCAATGAATGAAAAAAAAATTGCCGATAACGCCAAAAAGACTGCTTGTATAGTCTTTCAATCGATTCGGTCAAATGTTGACGTTGAATACACGCTTTTGGGTTTTTGCATTGGTAATCAATTGAACTGCAATATTCATATCGAACATTTGTGTAAAAAATTGTCATCAGTGTGTCTTGAGCTGAGATCAATGTCTGGTGAGTGTAGGGAGATTCTTTCTTTCGTGGTATGATGACTTCTGCTGCACATGCGCAATTTGCCAGTGTAGGGAGATGATTATAAAAGCTTTCTATTAGCCGAACTTTTATTCTCGCTTAAAATACGTCATAATTCTGCAACACGTTTTTCCTATTGAAGTTAAAAGTAAAGATTCTATTTAAAAACAAACCTAGCACCGGAGAGTCGTGTTTGCAAATGCCCGGCCCCGGTAGTGGGGTCGTAACGTGCCATTAGTTTTTACCCAACTAACCAGAAAAAGCTCCGCTGGTGTTGTACGGGGTCGCTAAGCGCGCTTATTCAATCAAAGGAACTCAATCTTAACTTAACAAGAAAACATAATCTATAATTTACGGAACAATCTATTTGCTACTAAGTCTTTTTTTTAAACACAGCAACAACACTACAGTAAAATGGCAAGTTAAAGACAAAAGAATGTCAAATGTCTATTAAATTAACTAATAATTGGTACAATATGGTGATTGTACCGAGACCAATTCTATTGTTAACACTCGGTACTGTATGCCTTACAACCAAATGCACTAAATACTACAATCCGAAGTGATCACTTTGATTTTACCTAAGCTAATTACATATGTATGTATGCGCACGCTGGTTGCTGCACCAATTATACAAGTAGCAATAATAATAGGTAATGTTAAATGGCCACAATAATTAAATCAATGGACCCAATAAATGAATGAAAACAATAAAATTATCGAAACTGTCTTATGCTTTATATTAAAAGGAGAGAAAATTCAGAGCGGTTATATTACCCGATAAATGAACGAAAAGAATACAATTATTGAACCTGTCTTAAAGCCCGACTGTCAATGCTTGATTTGTATTAAAAAGAGAGAAAATTCAGAGCGATTATATTAATCGGTCAGATAAACAAGTGAATAAATGAAAAATAAATGTAATGGGAGCTATCTACGAGCTTGGCGATCAATGCTTGATTTATATTAAAAAAGGAAAATTTAGAGCGATTATATTAATCAGTAAGATAAACAAACGAATAAATGAACAAAAGCTTATGTACGATACCCAGAGCCGGTAGTCGAACTCTGGTGGAGGCGCAGGGCACCTGTAGGAAACTCAGGTACTGCTGCTCGATGGCCCCGAGTGAACAACTAGCCGAGAACTCGATAGCTCGTAGCTCGATGTTATGATTGGCTCTAATGTAGCCTGGAGCTAGGATCTGTGTCCAGATGATTGAATTGGCTCGGAGACAGGACTTGTATCCCGGTATTAAAAGTTGAAGCCTGGTAACCAAACTGGTAGCCCGGTATTTGACCTGCTAGCCCCGTATTAGAAATTAGAAGTAGTCTGGTAGTAAAACCCTGAAATAACACAATACGCATTAGACAATTAGATAGCCCCCTTACATTAATAAAAAAATTATAGCCCCCTTGCATAAATATATTTTCTTTATAAATGAAATTCCCCCAAAAAATTATCGATGGACTTCCATGACCATCAGCAAATAAAGGAAATACTAAGGTACAGACAACTTGAATATAAAAAAAGATAGGTATGAATCACCTCCAAAAGAAAATATAAACTTCCCCATATGGTCAAAACTAAAGTTATATTAAAATAAAAACTCAGATTTGATAAAATGGAGTAGATAAGATAACACATGGGACGCAAAGCAAATGGTGGACTATGCACAAAAAAGGTTAACACAGATAAAGCAAACACATCGTTAATTTTGACAAAAAAAACTGTAGCAATAATTATCTCGTTAGTGTGTCAGGGTTACTGGAGATTCGACGGTCTTATACGACGAACTTGAAAAGCCTCTAGAAATAAGGGAAAACACCATTAGCGTCATGGCGTCGTTTGCGTGCTTCACAAGCAATAGAAAAAAAATAATTCCAGAGAAAATGATTACCTAGTGCAGCAGTTAAATCCCGATAAATCGGTCGTGTCATAACACAAACAGAAAACACAATATATCCCCAAAGAAAGGGTAGTATTAAATCACAATACTAAATGTTGAGTCTCTATGACTGCACTAACAGCAAACCTTCTTTTCGCCTCGAAAGATATTCTTAGAAGGACTCTCTATTCGTTTCCGTCAATTTGCCTTTCTCCTTCCACGCGATCAAAACTACGTCAGATCAGCAAGTAGTGATGGGCTGAAACATGCCCAGTGATTCGATACATGGAATAATTCCCAGATAATAAACGACTGAGTTCTCATTTATTATGGGAAATAGCCCATTCTTACTACCCAATGCTATCGACAGAACTAACCGAATATTGCGAACATTGCAGCATGCCGCGTGGAAAACATAGAACAGAGGTCCCAAAAAGATCTCAGAAATGACCAGCCGGCGATTGGAATGTGGCAACCGTGGGTCCCAAAAAGTTATGAAATATTCAAACCGAAAATAAAATATTAATTTGACGAATCTAATGAAGCGTGAAAGCAGGTTTTATTAATAGAATTCTTAAAAATATAAAACGGTTTGCTGGCCGTTCTACGGTAATGTAATATAAATTAAGCAAAGCTATCCTAATATCAATAATATCCTATTTTAGTGATTGGATCAAACCTAAGCGAACTGTGCTTTGCTTATTTACTAAAATAAATATAGTCACAAAGTGTTATAAGATCTAATATAAATATATCGTTTACCTAGATTTATAATAAAATTAATTTACATTGATAAATGCGACAAAAGCTTATTGACAGCAAATCAAATCAATAAATTTAGAATTAATTAACCGATGAATATTGACCTCTTTTCAATAATTCTTACCGCAAAACACAGCAATTTTTTGCTAAATGCAGCGTATAAAATGAAATTTAAAAATATTTTACACTAGCAAAATCGGACTGTTACAATTCATTGGGAGAGAGCCACGAATGTAAATAGGTTTTTTGTAATACAAAAATATGTTTTACGTATTATTAAAAAACTAAAACATATGGAATCTTGCCGTGAGGCTATTAAAAAGCTAAATGTTTTGACACTTCACGGGCTTACTACCCGACTTTGCATCGTCAAAAAAATTGTTCAAATGGACCTTATAAAACTCGAAATAAAGATTATTTATGCAGCGACCAACGTGCCTTTTTTAATGGATGTTTATTTTTCAATGTTTTACAAAATGAGGTCAAGTAGGCTCCTTCAATTATTATATATAAGGCCACAGTCAAAAAAAATGCACATTGTATCAGTCCTTACGAAATATTAGATTTTTTAAACAAATTTAATTAAGTGGTCACATGTTGTATGTAAGTTTCATTGTGTGTGCTTCTTATAACATTGTGCTGCTTTATGTATTACCTCTTGCCTGTGATCTGAAAATGGTGGCTCAAGTCCTTAAGTCCTTACTATTTTACTTTATTTTAGCTTTAGTCTTTTATCATTACTTTGGATTTTAGATATCTGTAGTTTATATTTTTTGATTCAACTTCTATGTGTAGCATACATAATATGAAAATAAAGAATATTTCTATTATTTTCTGTCAACTATTACACAGTTTTATTTACAATTGCGAAACGCAATTTTTGCACCTGAGGCGCATTTCTGAAAACATGGTAGCAAAAAAACGTGCGGTATTGTGAATAAAACTATGTTGTAGTGCATTTTGCCGAATGTTCTAAGCCCGAACTTATCGCAGGTATAATAAACATTTGTTTATGTTCCATATATATTTATTGTGTTGATATGAAGTTCTGAATATATTCATGTTTTAGGTGTAGAAACCCCTTTCCAAAATGGGGGCTTTATTCCGAAGCGAGGAAATGGCCCTGGCCCAATTGTTCGTCCAGCCTGAGGCAGCGTATCATATTGTCGCTGAATTGGGAGAGAGCGGATGTGTCCAGTTTAGGGATGTAAGTTAAAAGATATGCATCTATATAATACAATACCGTGAATAAATGTATGTGTAATCACTCTTTCGCGTGCAATGCAAAATTTACTTCTTCAGTAGAATAATATGCGAGAATACGAGGACTATATTCAGATAGGACCTTTATGACAGGAGTTCTTTGAAGGCAATGCTAACTCTTGTTAGTTATTAATATATATTATTTTTCTAGCTAAACGAGGAAGTGAACCTATTCCAGAGGTCATTCACAACTGAAGTGAAGAGAATTAATGAAATGGAGAGGCAGCTCAGGTATATCGAATCCGAGATTAAAAAGAGCGATATCAGGATTCACGATATTTCCGACTTACCCAAGGCACCGAACCCTAGGGAAATTGTATTATTAGAGGTAATTAACAATTTTATGACAGAATCAGCTTAGGTACACGATTTCGCTTATGTTTTTATTAGAGGTAACTTGCTCTTAATCCAAGGATTAAGCAAATCGATGTGGAAAGAATTTTTAACTATGACAATTGTTCTATATAGTGTAGTCCAAAGCCTGAAAACGTCGAATTATTTCAAAACTTTTTAACGAACGTTTTAAAAATTCTATACCATAAAAATAATATCAAAGTTTCCAAAACCCTCGCGGGTTATTTCCAATATTACTAAAGATACAGGGATGCGTTTTTTTTGTGAAATGAAAAATGTTCCGAACAGATTTATCATGGTTCTCCCGGTTTTTGAGAGACAGGCTAACATTGAGAGTGGTGCATTGTCAGACATCCCCTGTATAGGGTGATCCAGGTAGCTTTTTAAATGGAAATATCTTCATTATTTTTGAAACTAGAAAAATGTATTTCGAACAAAAGTAGTTTGAAAAATACCATAATATTTAAAATCCTACGATATAATCGTTCTCCTCCTGAAAGCAATATCCCATAGTTCATGTTTTAATAAATTTTGATTTATATGTATGCCGTTTTTAATAACCATTCCAAGATTTGTCTTCCTGTCTTTGTAGGTATTTCTTGTTCTAACTCGCATTGGTAGCTTGCGTTATCCGTTATTAAAAGAGTCGGTAAAATCTGGTATTATGTTAGATTTAAACCAATTCTCCAAATGTTCAGTGTTCATGCTGTCATCATATTGACCGGATTTTGGTTATATTTAAATATCAGCGATGCGTCCTCAATAAGCCCACTTCTGTCTCTAGCATTAACTACCACGTACTTTAAACCACTTTCCACCTTGGTGCACGGTGTAAATTTTGACCCATCTTGCCAGACCCTTCTGTTACTGCTACTACTAAATACCAATGTTTCATCTATAAAAAACAGGTCGAATAAATTTTCATTTTCCTTTCCATTTCCAAAAACGAAGTTAATGTATGTTTGGAAGTTCTAGAAGAAATGTCTGTTATTTTTTCGCTGATATTCGAAACCAACATTGATAATGCACTTTCTGTGGGACGAAAGACAGAATTTAAATTCTGGAAATTCTTTCTGTATTGTTTTATGAACTGAGCTATTTTTGAAGTAACCCCTTTTCATTCTCTCGATATCTTGTATATGATATCACGAATATGATGCAACATCCCTGTTTGTATGTATCAACTTTGGATTTTACGGCTGCAACTTTTTGAGCCATATTTTTCTTGTATTCGGTGTCCGTAAACCTGGAATTTTTTATTTGTAAGTCCAACTTTTCCAAACTTTTACCTTTCATAATTGCCTTGTGTTGATTCGTTTCTTGTTTTTGAAAATATTCTACCACATTTAAAATGAGTTTTTGGATAAATCTGAAATCCTTCTCGTTTTGGCGAAACAAAGTTTACCCGATTGAACGTGCTGTAGCCGAGCGTAGCGCATCACATAGCCGAGCGTGACGGCCTAGTCTTATTCACTACACTGAAGAAAGTGTGCAAACCGCGCCAAAATAAGCTTTCAATTAATCCAAGGTACCTTGCCAGTTTGAAGCTTGTTTTAAAGAAAAGTTAATTTTAATTTTGCGCAGTGCCAACCGTTATATATTTTTAAAAAGCTATTATTGCTTAGAATGCAACTATAAATAAATGTTTGAAAGACACAACTTTTCTCTATTTCTCAAATAAGGTAGTGTCTGGAAAAACTGTCAGCGCCACTGGATTCTACGCAAAAAATTGCATAACAGATCCCTTCTACCCATTCGACAAGGGGTATTTGAAAACGCAGCATTTTCAATTTCAGCCCTTATTTCAAAAACCAAGAGGATCATGATAAAATTGCTTATGCCGCGCCGCGCCCTCTTCTTTGAAATATGGCGAAGCTGGCAAAAAAAAGGATTCAGCTATTTTCATTGTTGCTTCAAAGCATTTCTTGAACGAAAGAAAAATAGAATAGACTTATTCGATTTTCAAACAACACGATATTTTTCAGAAAGTTCAGTAATTCTTATCAACTGGTATTTTACCCGTATATTCTAAGCAAATTTTAAACCAAAATTCAAATATTCCGGTTGAAAATTGATATTATACTCAATTTGACTGAACAAAATCGATCATACCCTCCTATATATTATAGACATTTTTAAGTCCTTGGAGAATATGCCTTTACACATTCGTTGAATAATTTAAAGAACCGAACGGAAATAAGATTTATTGCATTCCGTTCTTGTTTGCAGATCATTTCTTTATATTGAAAGATTGGAGCCTCTGAATGAATATTTCTATTACTCTCTTATAGTTCGTCGATTCTTTCAGAAATATTGTTTATATGATGTAGTAATTAATTGGTTATTACATTTTTTGCTTAAAAAACATCTATTTTTATAATTATTTTTAGCTATCTCGTTTAGGAATATACCTTTCAAATTTATTTTTGGTTGTAAAAGTTCTAAGTTAATTATTGTTTCCGCATTTTTAAGATAATGATTGCGAATAATTACCCGTTCGGTTTAACATAAATATAATTGGATTTATCGTTCTTTAGCTGGAGTGACTGGGGTATAGCGAATAAAACAACAAATTCTAATACTCAGTTACTCGTTTCACAAATCGGCTGGCATTGAATACTGTAATTACAATAGACCTTGCCAACCTCACATCCAAGAATATCATTATTTTAAGATTTATACCACTTTTTATATTACTTCATTCAACTTTACCTCATTATAGATCATTCTTTAATATTTTTTTCCTGGTGGAAGATACAAATGTGCATGCAAAAACAAATATGCAAACTGTACTAAACATTTAATTTAACGATAATAAGTGCACCTCATGCTCTTATGCTTATGACTGCTGCAATGCAACGTGGCATACTTCGAAGGAGCAAGGAGGAGGGGATATTAATCCCCTTTCCCTCGTATTGAATGTTACTTATCGCGCCTGCGGTACTGTTGCCGTATGTATCATGGAAAATCGGCAGCTGATTTTTAAAAACGATACCTATTTTCGGGTGCAAAGCACTTTAGCGCCGCAAAAAGTTGCAGTTTTTGTTGGAAAAAGTATAGTTGAAGTTTTATAGAGGCATATAATGTTAAAGAAGAGGAACATTTGAAAATTCTAAAATAAAAGTGACAAAATACTAACCTAGGTTATTACTAATAATATTTCATTTCACGCATAACCAACAAAAACTAACCCAAGGCCAGCCCAAAATTAAGAAAAAAACTTTTTGAGGCCTAGACGCTTCTAGCTATGCTAACTCAATGCATACAAAATAATCAACAAATAAAAGAAAGAAGCAGAACTGCCGAATGTGACAGTACAGCCCTTAAAAGTAGTAGTAATGCTTCGGTCTCGACGAGACTAATCTCGATCTCGTCTCGTACCATCTCGAAATTTGAGACCGATACTGAGCCGAGACTAGTAATTATAACTCGAGATCGAGACCGAGACTTCCATGTTCGAGACCGAGAGCCTCGTCACGTCATTCTCGATAGTATACCTAATACATAAGTATGATAGTACGAAAATAATGGTTTGCTTATTTTAAATTATAGGTAACGTACAAAAAAAAACAAAAATATATATAAGTACACGAGAATCAAAGAAACCTAGAAAAGCATGTACAGAGTGGCTCAAATTCGAGTCTATGGGGAAGTCGAGAATGGCAAGAGATATGTGTCTATCAAATTAGGGCAAATTTGTGCATTTAGGTGCCTAACAATATGCCGTTTAGTAAGTTTTCAAAATACGAATATTTCCGGAGATATCCGAAAAACCTGAAATATTATAAAATGGATTTATTTTTGAAGTGAAACTTCTTAACGCGCGCCGGGAGTATGTCTCGAAAAAGCGTTACGATATTTTATTGTGATATCTTTTAGTTTGCAAGCAATTATATGAGATTTTCTCTATTACCTTGTCAAGACATAAGCGAAACTTTTATGAAGAATATATTTTTTTAATTTAGGTCTTCCCTTTTTGTTAATTGGTATATTTAAAAAAACTACTTTTTAACCAAATCCGTTGCGGCTAGTGCGTTTAAGTTTAAGAAGATTCATTTCAGATAGGCGCACAGGGTGCGGGGTGCGCATCCTGAGCGGATTTCAAATTGAATAGCACTTTTGCATTTCAACTTTTTCCGCTCTATGTGGATACTGGATACCCCCAGTATCCAGTTTAAAATCCGACGTTTCGTATTCACAGGGTCATCATCAACTTTCTTTTTCTAAAACTTAAATTTTTTATCGTTTTTCAGATAATATTGGCATTATAAATACGAATATGCGTTTTTAATTTGTTTTAAGGTTTTTAAATTTTATATTTAATTATTTGTTTTGCTTTGGGGTAAAAAAATAATGAATCTGTTTAATTTAATTTTGCTATTTTTTATTTTTATTAAAAATAAAGGTTTCCAAACTGGATGCCACCCATCATTGGATAGAAAAGAAAAGTGGCAATTCAAAGGTGCAATTCAATTTAAAATCCGGATTAAATAAGCTCAGGAAAAAAATAAATTTTTCAATATTCCTTTTTCAGGATATTTCCGGAAATACTAATAATTTTAGAACTTCCTAAACGGCACATTGTTAAGCACCTAAATGCCAAATCCGGCCCTAACTTAACCGACACTGTATCTCTTACAGTTTTCGACTTCCCCATACATACACTCGAATTCGAGCTTCCCTATATACATATCTAAAAACAATTTACTAATTACCTACCTATATTTATGAGTAACACACAAAAAAAAATATTTTCAAAACAGTATAGTTTAAAGTAATTTCAAATTTACCCAAGAATTTAGACATAGCAAGGATCACGCTGACTCATTGTTCAGAAAATTTCTATGCTGACTGATAGTTAAACCAGCCGTATAAAACAACCTTCTTCTAGCCAACTTTCCTATCAATTTTTTATCTCTGAAGATTTTTTGTGATTTTGTTGTTTAAATTAATTTTTCTTTGAAAAATGGACGCTTTGTGGGGTTATTAAAATTATTTATCTGAAAAAATCCAAATAATCTAATTATTATTCATTAACGTGATGGTACTAGACCATACGAGATATACACGGTCTGTTAGTCGTTCTTGTAGTCTGAGAGCCGTCAGCCTACCGCAGCACGGGTTTGTGGGCGGACGTCGCGGAGAGGTTATGCGGGCTGGCGGTTTTGGGTAAGGTCGTCATCGGTGGTAATGACGATCTAACCGGTATGTTGGTCACCGCTAGCCCCCCTAGTTGGGGGTTGTTAGATATGGGCCGAGGACTCACTTCAATAACGGAGGTTTCGGAATCCGTGTTGGGGTCTAAAAAGGTTGTACCCTTGGTGCGTGACGCGCTTGTACCGCACCTCGATGGTGGGGCCTTTCTTTGAGAGGGATGCATTGCTGCACCTGAGGCAGTAATCGGCAAAAAGCGAGACTGCGACCGCAAGTAAGCTTAGGTGGTGGAGAAAATGAGGAGTCGGGGAGGATGCGGTCGGGGATCGACAGGTGGTTAGACCCGTTAGCCGCACTGACCTTATATGCGTGGCCTAGTTGTCGGCGTGGTGCAGGACCGTACACAGGGAATGATCTCTTCGTCACACACCAGCCAACGGAACAGGTTCCGTGTCCACGACTAATTGCCAGCTGTCGTTGCCCACCCTTTATCGAACGTGGAGGTCGACTCTATAATTTCCGGGGAAGGTCCTGTCCGGAACGCACGGAAGGTTGGCTTGCGGACGCGTGACATGTTTTAAAAATGTATTTGTCTATGCTTTCAAGTGCACGAGACGATCGGCAAGACCGAGACCAAGATCGAGACCAAAAAATATCTCGCCTGGGCGAGACCGAGACGAGACTCGAAAACTTGAGACCTTACCAGACCTAGACCTCAATAGTCTCGTCTTGTCTCGGCGAATCCGAAGCACTACGTAGTACCTACTTTATATAATTATAATAATTAAAAAAGTTGATAATCCAGAATTTTTTTTCACATATTATAATAAATTAACTTCCGTTTTTGATATACCTTAAATTAATATAATAGTATTTGAGGCGCTAAAGTGCTCTGCAGCCCTATTTTCCGCTAGAAACCTTATGTAAACAGGGCTCTATGTCACTATCTTATCATCTGACATTGTTCACGAAATCAGCAATACTCTCTCTTAGCATAGCCGGCATTGGTCTAGAAGGAACTAGCCACCATGTTCATGAAAACAGACTATCCAATCATTTGAACCCAAATATTGCATTCCATGCGTAAGTAAATAAACTCATAGTTATACTCTGCGAAAATTATTTTGGAAAAGTAAGTACCTCTTATCTATTTCATGTTTGCTATTATATGTTTAAAGTGTCGTGGGTTCATAGAATCTGATGCTTCTTTGTCAAAATTATTAATATGGAAAATTAATTATCGTTTCAAATTTAGTTTTTGATATATGTCATGCAGCAGAAAAATAATAATGTATCAGTATGGAAGGGGTGGCCCCTAGCGCGCCTTGCACTTAGGCCACCAATTGGACCCGTCGTGCCCCAGCCCGCATTAGAGAACCTCCAGGATGCCGGTCCTCCTTAATAAAGCTCGCATCTCCTTCAGACTAACACGATGCACTGAATCTGGCTCGGTCGACGTCACGCCAAAGATTCTGAATCTTGCCCACGCAAAGGCGGGGCATTCCGTAAGTAGATGGTATGGAGTCTCGTCGTCCTCCATGCACCATCTACACTCCGCCTCCTCTGCAATTCTCAGCAGGGTCAGGTGCCGTCTAAGCATACAGTGCCCGGTGTAGAATCCTACCAGGGCCCTGCACTCCTTCCTAGGTAGGCACAACAGCCCCTTGGCGAGACTCTTCGCAGGCCCATGTATCATGAGCCTCGTCTGTCTCATCCCCGGAGCCGTCCGCCATACCTCCTCCGCCCGACCCTCCATCCAGGCCTCCAAAGCTCCTTCGCGGACACACTGGGCGATCCCCACACAGGGGTCAGGCCCCAAGTGTCCGCGTGCGTTCTCCGGCTAAGGTGTCGGCTGTCTCATTTCCCGGTACACCCGAGTGTCCCGGTACCCAGACCAGCGTAACCTTTTTTCGCTTTGCAAGTTCAATCAGCCAGCTTCTACACTCCCTTACCAACAGAGAGCGCGTACGAACCGACTTCAGCGCCATGAGTGCGGCCTTGCTGTCAGAGCAGAACAAAATCCTCCTGCCACCGACATTGAGCCTTAACGACTCACAGACCCCCATCATGATCGCAAAAATTTCCGCTTGGAAAACCGTAGTGTGCTCGCCAAGTGAGGCGTATAATTCCCGCCCCAGAGCCTCACAGTACGCACCTGATCCGGACAGTGTTCCCATTCTGGACCCGTCTGTGAACCAGACTTGCCCATCCCAGGTTCCCATCCTTCCCTCCGTCCAGTCCTCCTTTGTAGGGAAGAGGAAGTTTAGCCCCTCGAGGAAGCATACTGCAACATACTAATAATAAATACCATAAGAAAGTTGCCTATCACTTTTTTGAATAATCGTGCATCGATGGCCACTGCCATGAGTTAATAAAATTCGTCTTCAGCGTGGTGTTTATATTCCCAACGCGGTGTTCAGAAAATTATTGAAGCTGAGCTAACCCAAAGGACCGAGGCATCGCGTCAAAATAGAATACGAAGTATGAACATCAAATTTATTTCATTGCGTAATGAATGAAATTTGTTTTTTCTTTCGTTTTTTGATATAATTAGTATTATTCCCTAGTCGACCGGCACGGCGGCTAGCGACACCCTATAATCCACCTGTAATCAATCCTCTAATCGAACTGTAACTTAAAATTATATTTTAGTTATGTACATATTTCAAAATTATTCTTTTACGTCATTTTCATTTTTGTAATGGCTTATTATCTTCTGCTTGTCAGCAGGGTTATTTCAATGTTACCTGACTTTAAACGGTGTCCTCTAAAATGTTACGCCTCTGGAGTGCCGCCGGGAATACAAGACGAAGGCGCGTTGATCTGGGCGTAAAAGAATTAAATGATTGATGCCCCTCTGCCGCCATCTTCATCATTTTCATTCACTATTTTATCCCCTCTTCGCGATAATATTTCTAATGTTAGCATGCAAACATTTGGTAATTTATGAATGACCTGCTCTGTTGTGTTTTATACGTCTTTAGCCCCAACCAAATAGCGTCCTATGGGTTATGCAGCACTATGCAAATTTAACTAGGTATGTAGTAATCTCGCTGGAACGTCAGTTCTTGATCGTTTAATGTGGACTATTTAAGGTGGAGCCTCCTACTTTTGGTAAACCGTACTCGAACCGTCTTATTCGAATTAACAATTAGTTCTTCTTTGTGGGCCCAGTTTGTGGTAATATTAAGAGCTATTTGAATTAAGCTAGAGATAGAGCCTTCATGTTTGCTCTTTACTGTAACTTCTAGGTTATCTGTATAGCCTTGAATATTGATCCCAGAGTTTGCTAATTCTGTTAGTATACCATATACTACCATAGACCAAAGCAGAGGGGACAGCACTCCTCCTGGTGAACAGCATTTTCCAGTTACGGTACTTGTTGACTCGTTTGCGATTTCCGTTGCCCTGAATCTGCCTTTTACAATGCACTAAGACGGAGTTTTATCCACAATACCGAAACAGAATTATTGCACTTGACGCGCGTTTCGCTAACAATGTTAGCATCATCAGGAGATAGTTAAAACTGCTGCTGAGTTTTAATCATCTCCTGATGATGCTAACATGGTCAGCGAAATGCGCGTCGAGTGCAATAATTCTGTTTCCGTATTGTGGATAAAACTTCGTTTTAGTGCATTTTGCCGAAGGTTCCAAACCCCAACGTACTTTTACAATGTGTTGAATCCATTTTATTATATACAGTTCAAATCTTCTACGAACGCGTGTACTCTCTTTAATTGGAAATGAGGAATTATCGAACACTCTCTCTATGTCTATGCATATACAAAGAGCAATATCTCTTGTTAGAAGCGTCTCGTCTTTTCCATGTCATATGTTAGTGAGCTTATTGCACATATTGTCGATTTGCTCTGTTGATAGGCAAATTGGTTTACGTGAAGCTGTGAAACAGACAGAGTTCCGCTTCTGACGTATATTAATTTTTTGCATATGAGATGAAGGCTTTTTTCATTTATGTAGTACTTAAGCTTTTTTATTATTTTGATCCCCGGAAAACTAAAGTTGGTGCATTAGAGAAAATTGAATTTGCGTGTGCCAGATTTTATGTACAAGAAACATAGACTAAAAAATCCTGCAATAATATTTTATTATATTATAACTACAAACAAAAATTAATTTACTTCAGAAGTACACTTCATGAAAAAACTTTATAAAGTGTGTTGACGTATTTTAAATAATTCTCATTTCATTTAATATGTTATTCAGGCATTTTTTTTATCAAACATATTAGAGCCAACTATTTTTAATTTTTCAAACAAAAAAATCGGCATTCATTAGCTGTATTTGATAGTTTAATCTCAATAATTGGTAGTTAATTCGAAATTCTCATTTTAGGCACATCTAGAAAAAACAGAACGCGATATTCGAGAACTGTCGAATGGTGCAAATAACGTAAAAAAGGAGTACTATGAAATGATTCAGCAAAAATATGTTTTGATTAAGGCGCAATCGTTTTTCCATCAACAAGAAGAAGCTATCCACCATGAGTATACTCCCGAAGAAAAGAGGAATGCATCGCAGCTGGGTAACAAAGTTTTAATTCTAAATAGTTTCGTTTTAAATAAACCATCACTACGCGATTGGATTTATCATCAAAGTGGTGCCTAGGGTATTAACGTATGGCAAAAAGAATATTCCACTAATATGAACCATTATTATTGAATTTGCAAGTGAAATACATAAAGTAAGAGTCGTCACGTAGTTTAATTACAAAGTAAATAGTGTTCAAGGGTGTCGCCAGATGGTGAGCGGGGTGCTAATCAGCCGAAATGAAACTTTTAAATGTTTATTAAGTTAATATAAATGATACTTTCTAGTGTTGCCCCCCTTCCGACGCCCTTGATAGTGTTAATATTTAGTATGACGGTAAGAACACAGTGATAAAGTCGTATTATTTATTTTGAAAATCAGCTCTTCCACTTTGGAATAATCTTCAATATCTTATTTTTTCTCTTTCTATGTAGAAATTGGCCCACCGATCAACTTCTATTTTACTTATGTACATATTGAAAAATGCATTAAATATGAGTAATAATATGTCTTTGGCAGAGTACAAACGATATCGAGTAGAGCCACTCAACAAAATCGTTTGATGCAAAATTATATCCTCGGTTATTATTTTTTGATACATGAGATTTTAAAGACCGATTGAGGTGATTTTTAATGCGTGATGCAAATTAATAAAACGATGTAACAAAGTTATACAAAATTGTAACGTATACTGAATCTAAAATTATTATAAATAAAGGTAATAAGAGGACCTATTAAAATAATTTATTTGGCAGTTTGTAATTTGATTTATTTATTAAAAACATATATATAGTACAAGGTTCAAAATACCTGACAAATATTGTGGGAATGTAAATTTAAAAAAGCTCATATTAAACTACATTTATAGCTTCTTAAAGGTCTTAAACCTGCATTATTGGCGCTACAAATATTTTGCTCCCATTTTTTGCGAAATCGCCAGTTTTTGGAGGTGACTTTGCGAATAGACTATCTTCCACTCTAGCTGACTTATTGGCTGCATTTGTGTGAATTTCTCTCATCGCGCTACGTCTGCCATAGTACTTTTTGGAGTTGGTAAGTAAACTATGTGCGGAATTGCCAGTCTCCCATCGGGCGCCTCCCCAGGTGGCGGATAGGGAAATGCTTCTCAGATATATATGAGTGGTACCGGGGAAATCAAATACCCGGGGCGGACCAAAACTGGCACAGGACACGTCGGATTTCCAGGTCAGGAGCGGTACTCCACAGCGTCTGATTTCCAGGTTAGAAGCGAATGAAAATTTAAGTTTTCCAACTCGTCTGGCGCGGAAATCTTAAGGCCAAATTATCCCCCTATGGCGAATTTCAAAACAAACGGAACTGGTCCCCAGGTAGGTAAAGAAAAATCCCACACCTTTGATAAGGTCACCCTCATGGAATCTGGGGGAGGCAAAAATTCGCTAGCACACAAACCCCCTTTAAAGACCATAAATCTGTCAATTGACACTTACAATATCAGAACACTAAGAACTGAAGATCGCATGGAAGAACTGGAAGAAGAGCTAGGTCATATCAATTGGGATATAATTGGCCTATGCGAGACACGACTGTCAGAAGAAAAATGCACGGTTCTTAGGTCGGGCCATATGATCTATCAACATAATAGCGGGACAAACCACCACATTGGAGGAGTAGTACTACTCATCAATAAGTGGCTTAAAAATCAAGTAATCAAAATGAAATCAATTTCCGACAGGGTCGTCTTTATAATCGTTAAATTATCAGAAAGACATAACCTGCAGATAATCCAAGTGTATGCCCCCACAAGTACAGCAGAAGAACAGCAAATAGATCAACTTTATGAGGATATAACCACAGCAAGAAAATCTGAAAAGGCGCACTTTGTTATAATAATGGGCGACTTTAATTCCAAAATAGGAGATACGAACACAGACAACATTCCGAACAGAGGAAAATTTGGGCTAGGCGCCCCAAATGAAAGAGGTGAAATGTTAACTAATCCTCCAAATAGAAAATCTTTTCTGCATGAACTCTTTTTTCAAAAAGCCAGCTAACCGAAGATGCACATGGAGAAGCCCAGACTTAAAAACGAAAAACGAAATTGACTTTATAATAACGAATAAAAGGTACATAATAACCGATGTTTCAGCATTAAATGGATTCAATACAGGCAGCGACCATAGAGTGGTAAGGGCAAAAATCAAAATTAACCTTGGAACGGAAAGGGAGAAACTAATCCACCAAAAAGATTTTCAATAATTCTGAAGCTTCAACAAAATGTTGACACCTATCAAAGAAACATTAAAAGCAAACTCCCTTCTATTGCCAAGATGTCCGAAATGAACTTGGATGAATTGACCAAAAACTAAGAAACAGCATGCAGACAGCGACAAAACAGATCTGTTCAAGGGAAAAACCAAAATGCAGTAAGATTAAAAAAGAAACAAGAGACCTCATGAATATAAGAAGAAACACACATAGAAGTGACCCTATAGAGAACTTAACATAAACGTTAAAAGGAGTATAAGGAGATACATAAACGATCACAACAACAGCATAATAGAGTCCGTAATAGAAAACAATAAAAATATGAGAGTGCTGAAATCACTTGATAAAAATGGACAAGCACGCATTTATCAAATGAAAAACAAGGACGGCGAAGTAAGATACGAAAGTGACGAAATAGTAAATATAATCGAAGAATATTATAAAGACCTATACTCATCAATTGCACCGGAACTAGAGAACGCTAACACTCAATGTAAGATCATGAACGTCGGCTCAGAAGAAATCCCTGACATAAAATCCACCGAAATTGAAAAAGCCATAAGCCAACTAAAAAGTGGTCGAGCTGCTGGTGAAGATAAAATCACTAGTGAAATGATAAAAATGGGAGGTACAACCACAATAAAATCCATGAAAATCTTAATGAACAAATGTCTTCATATCGGTAATATTCCAAAAACATGGCAAAATGCCCAAGTCATCTTGTTTCACAAAAAGGGACACAAATTAAATCTCATCAACTTTCACCCAATAAGCTTATTGTCCCACCCTTATAAGCTCCTTACCAAGATTCTTACAAACAGGCTTACGCGCAAACTAGATGAATATCAGTCGAGTGATCAGGCTGGTTTTCGCAAGGGACATAGCACTGTAGAGCATCTTCAAACGCTACGGACTCTTATAGAAAAGTGTAACGAGTACAATACGCCTCTCCATCTCGCTTTTATAGATTTTAACAAGGCTTTTGATTCTGTTGAGCTTTGGGCAACAATCCGAGGGTTGAATAATGCTCGAATAGACTTAAGGTACACTAATCTACTTAAAAACATATACAAAGAGGCGACCATCACAGTTAAAGTGCAAGAAGATTTAACAACCAATCGAATACCAATTAACAGAGGCGTCCGACAAGGAGACACAATATCGCCTAAGTTATTTACCCTCGCATTGGAGGACGTATTAAGAAGACTAGATTGGGACAAAAAGGGCCTGCGCGTGGATGGTAGATATCTGAGCAATTTACGCTTGGCCGAGGACATAGTTTTAATCAGCACTTGAGAGAGTCGGAAAAAATCGGATTAAAAATGAACATCGATAAAACCAAACTGTTGACTCCAGATCCCGGCGACGTACACCTAAAAGGATAAGAAATAGAGAAAGTCAACGAATACATATATTTAGGACACACCATAAACCTGGGTAAAGAAAATCAAACAGCCGAAATAACAAGGCGTATTCGACTAACATGGGCTGCTGTAGGAAAATTGGGAACAACATTAAGAAATCCAACACTTCCTATCAACCTAAAAAAGAAGGTTTTCAAGACATGTATTTTGCCAGTCTTGACTTATGGTATGGAAACCATGCCTCTCACAGTTAAAAGCGCGAATAGACTAAGAACAACACAACGGGCAATCGAAAGAACTATGTTAGGGGTAAGCCTAAGTGATCATATACAGAACGAGGAAATTAGAAAAGAACAAAAGTCGACGATGTTATAGAGCACATCGCACATCAGAAATGGCGTTGGGTGGGGCATGTGGTATAACAGGACAATGACAGAAGGACAAGACATATAATACAGTGGCGTCTAAGGCAACATAAAAGAAGTGCTTGTCGTCCACAGAAACGATGGATCGACGATATAAGAGAGATAGCGGGAAGAAAATGGCACCAGATGGCACTGAATCGATCCGAATAGATGCAGCAAGGAGAGACCTATCTCCAGGAGTGGATGCAGAAAGGTTGCTGAAAGAAGAAGAAGAAGTAAACTAAAAATTTTAACAATTTATTGCATACAAATTCGACCCCAACGTAGTATGCAAGACGTACTTTGCGTGCAATGTAACGTCAAGTTGCACAGAGCATACAACCTTCAATTGTTCAACCTGTTCTAGCGTAATCGTGGCTCTTCCATCGCGTCTAGATAGGAACGCGACAGTTGGGTAGACCGGATTTGGTTTGTTTACTATTTAGAGGATTTGTTTTTATGTGTTCACGGTCCAGGCAGCGGCTTCCAGCTGGTCTAGTGGTTATAGGTTGTGCCTGTAATAAGACGCTCCTGCTTCGATTCCCGTCACTGGCAAGACTTTTTTATTATTTTTTTAGGTTATGTTTGTAAAAAAAAATCTTAATTTTGGACATGCTTTGGGTTAGTTTTGTTTGGTTGCGCTCATGGAGCGAGCAGAGGGCCATGCGTGAAGTGAAATATTAGACATTCTAAAATAGTAAACAAACCATCTAAAGAGTAAACAAATGGTTTATAATTGTTGTTCGCTAGAGGCAAGTTGGATCTTCATCCAAATATTTTTCATGGTGTTTGGTAAGTTTTTGTTATTTTTTTTATATAATATTGGCCAGTTCTGGCAATATTATATAAATATGTATTTGAATTTCATTAAACTATAAAAACGAAATTCCCTTTCCATAGGGGTACATAATGTAAAGAAAAACGTATATTTTAAAGAAAATCTTTTAATAAATTATTATACTTAAGATATTTTTAAGGTTATTCTTATTCTTTAAAAATAACAATAGTGACACTGTTGACATTAACAAAAATCACAACTTTCATAAACTTAAGCTAAACCTTGTACAAAAATCGAAGTAAATCGCTCGCTTTTATAGCGGTCATTTTTTTCTAGTTATTTTTTGTTATTAGAAGTGCAAATGTAACTACCAGCAACATTCATAATTTCTGAAATTAAATTCCACATCTCTGGTGCTGTATTATCCTTGTATAGCAATATTTTTTTATCCCACAGACTATGATAACTCTCGACAAGATCTACAAGGGTGCTCTCATCCAAACTCATTTTCGGTCATTAAGTGAATCAAGAACGAAACCACCAATATAAGTATTATACAAAAACAAAATTTTCCCAAATTATTAAAAATTAGGTTCTATATTGTTCTTATTTTTTATTAGACGCATTCTGTTTTGGTTCATGGGTATGCGCACCGTCGGATAAAATTTAAATTTAGAAATAAAAGTTTAATACTAGGAAATTTCAAGGTCACGAATTTAACGTTAAAAACAATAGTGACACTAAAACAGTTACTTAAACCACTCCATAAAAAGAAAAAAACTTATAACTCTAAAATTATGCCCAAGTTTATTCTTATTACTAAAAAAATATTGCATGAACTGGCTTTAAGTCTAGGTTAAAACATATACCATTTTAATTTAAATAACGATAATTTACAGGTTTTTTAAAACAGTTAGTTTAGCAGATGGCTTTCGCGTTTTTAATTCTCTGTTGGCGAATTTTAATATATAGTAGATTCTTACTCTTGTATACAAATTAATGCAATATGCCAGAGGAAAGTTATTACGCAAGGATGGGAAAACGTAACCTCAGAAAACTTACCCTAAGTAATTTTCCTATGCCAACAGTTCCAGCCAAAAGATTAACATTCTGAACATATATATCTTCTCTTCTTAGGCTGCCTATCCACTACTGGATGTTAGCGACCACATGAGCGAATCTCTCTCGATCGGTTGTAGTGTGAACGAGCTGCCCGACGACAGTTCAGATTTCCGTCCACTCTCTAATATTCCTCAACCAGGACAATTGCTTCCTTCCTACTCCACGCCTGCCCTCTATCTTCCATTCCATTATAAGTTTTAATAGCTTACTTGTATTTCGCATGATGTGTCCAAGGCAGTTTGTTTTTCACCTTTTCATTGTTAATATTAGTTCTCTTTCCTTTTTGATTCGTCGTAGGATCTCCTCGTTGGTTATTTTATCTGTCCAAGGCCCTTCCAATATATGACGATATGTCCACATTTCAAAAGCTTCTATTCTTCTGAGCATCGTTGTTTTCATAGTCCATGCCTCCATTCCATATAATGACATCTCTCATATTGCATTACTAGATCTGCATTTATATTTCGAGATGTAAGCACTTTCCTAAATTTATAAAATGCATTACGAGCAATTTCTATTCTGCATTTTATTTCTTTGTCTGGATCCCAGTTTTGGCGCATCGTAAAAACCTTTATCGTAATTAAACAACTATATGTATACATAAGATTATAACAGCGATTACAATCAATATAAAGCTTTTCGCTTCACGGATTGGCTCCATTATAGGATTCCTCATTCAACCAATTTTTTCTGACATTA
Organism: Pissodes strobi; assembly: GCA_016904865.1. NCBI lineage: Eukaryota > Metazoa > Arthropoda > Insecta > Coleoptera > Curculionidae > Pissodes > Pissodes strobi. The sequence continues at coordinate 468,374 of MU182055.1, forward strand.
TTGGCACTCAAAAATTAGAACAAAATTCGCTTCCTGTCCCTATTTTACGCCATCATGCTTTGCTGGGAATAGCTGCGTGATTTTCACCTTTTTTTTTCTGAAGCTCTTGGCAGTGATACTCAATGATGTTTGGGTTGTAGCTATAGATGACATTAGCTTGGGCAAAATTGCAAGGTGGCTAGCGGCTGCATTATTTATCTAACAAAGTTTAATTCTCAAGGAATCTAAAAAAGGTATGATTCGTAAAATATTGAGTCTATAAGTAAAATTTTAGTTCTTTAAAGAAGGGCTCAAAATGTTTGTATTCTTGTTTGTAAAGTCAACATTTTTTAGACCACAAAATTACAAAAGTGTTAAAGGATAATTGTGGGTGGATAATATGTTTGAACGTTTAGATAATAATATAAGCTCTCACACTATATATATCGCCGCCCGAGCATCACGAATCTGAAATCTCCACTGCAGTCTCTGACTATATCATCGGATGGCTGGCCATCCGTAGGGGGCCGAGATTGACATAAACTCGTTATGCACACGTTAGATAAGCACTTGCGCATCTGTTGTGTCTTCATCTGGGCTCTTACGGTATGAAGAAAACGGTTCACGTAATAAGCAGGTAGATAAAACATATAATCACTATGGTTATCAGTTATGAACCAAGAAAACTAAATACATAAATATCAAATAAATACAAGATTAGAACACCAGCCTAGAAGCTAGTTATGTTCTTGATACAATTCGTTTTAAAACACACAGTCTTGAAAGTTTCTAAGTAATTACCCGAAAATGGAAACAGAAATATGCTTTGGCTTGACACTATTGCTGTTTCAATTTTCCTATAACACTAAGGCAGCCGAATAGCTTGAAAACTCTGGCTAGTACAGATAACTAAATCTTATTTATTTGAATGATATATGCAATTAAATTAAAAGTCCAAATATCGACTATAACAGTAAATAATGATTTGTTCTCCGGTCTCCGATTGCAGCTTTATCGTTAGTTCCACCACAAATCAGAAATTGATCTAGAGGCAATGAACAAAAAGTGCCACGCCTTGCAGAGCAGTTAGAATTTATCTTTTAATTACATGATATTCGCGATGAGCAGGCAGCACCTTCTAGGAACAAAAATAATAAACAATTATGTTTCTCATGCAGAAGTTTTAATTGAAATGAAATCCAACTTTACTGAGGTTTAATCGATGCCTGGAAAAATGTTAAAGCATGTTACACGGAAATCATTAATTAATGCTGCATTTAGGCTATATGCGAACAGTAGGAGGGAACAGTAATGACACTATAAACCAACTAAAATAGCATACGAAGCCAGTTGATATAAATGGATAATTCGATTTGCCATTGATTCTAAATTTTAGGGGAAATTCTTTCTAAAGAAAATGCAACCCATCATCTAAGGAAACAAATCTTGGCTCTAAATCACCAGTCTGGTTTTGGAAGTAAACATTCTTAATAATATTGATAAAGAACTGCAAGTTTGTTCTGCAAATTTTCTAGGCGTGGCACAAGCAGTTGATAAGATGTGGAGTGGGGGACTACATGAGGAGCTAAAACATATCCGTTCTCAAAATCTTAAATAATAGAGGCAATTTCAGGATTAAACAAGAGGATTCTTACCTTTACAGGTAATATCCTGGGTCCGCTTTTCTTTCTGCCCAACACTTATGACCTTCCATAATTAGAATATACCTAATACGTTATCCAGCTTCAGTCATTTCACTGCCATCATAGCTCTAGAAAAAAGAGGCAAAAAAATAGAAGTAGCCATCAACAAATATCAAAGCTGGACAAATAAAGTGATATACGTAGCTTAGCAAAACAAATCAAAATGAACCCATAGTACCGTACGCTAAATTAGCGAAATGCTTTGGCTTGACACTAAGTGTCACTGGAAGCTGAGAAAAAGAAAAGAGAGGATTTAAACATTAGATATCGAAAATTGAACTGGCTTTTAGGACGAAGCTCTGCTTTATCAGCACATAGCTAAGCTACAATTATATACGCAAAGGTTAAAGCAAATTTGGACCTAAAAAGTGGAACTTTTGGTGTTGTATCTAAAACGGCAGCAAAATCCATAAATTTGTAAGAAGGCACGAAGGAAGACAGTATGGGAATGTGAAGGTAATTCAGCGCCTCACCAATACAAATCCAGTGAGAAAACTTAGATTATTATGAAGTCCCTTGAGTGGGTGCCTTGTAACAGTGTGTGACAAGCAGAATAGTATTAGTGCAAAAGATGAACACGACTAAACCACGCCGCGCAGATATGCAGGCTATGCAAGAGTACCATCGTTTTTCTTGGTAAAAAATGTAATATACCATTGCATTCTCATTGTTATGAGTATCAAGAATTAATATTATTAAGATTAATATTATTGATATATCCCAATGTTGCGTAAGTTGCGTTTTTTTTTGTACCATTCTAGTATGTTTATAAATGTAGAAAACTATATATTTTGTTTATATATAATAAAATGATTTTCTGCTTTTTCTAATAGGGATTAAATGGGTTAAATATCTAATTTTATTAGACCCTTCATGCATTAGTTAAAATTCTTAACGAAGACCATTTAAAATGGCCACAAAAATGTTTTGATATTAAATGCGTGTATGCAACCTCTGAATATTTGTCAGCTGTAAATCTACATACAAATTTCAATTTGTAACTGCTATTTATCTTTTTTTCTATTTTTAGGCAAGTTTATTTACATATTTTGTCCTTACTTAACTGCATATATTTAGTGATACTGTATTATGGCACTCATCATTATGTAGAGAGAGCATAAAACTGACTTACTACAATTGTAAATATTTTGGAATCGTTCTCAAATAAACGATATGTCTATGTCTATGCTGATGTCTAAATATTTTCGAGCTTGACGAGAGGAAATATATTAAAATCGAACTTTTAATATATTTTTTGCACCTTTCAAATATGAGCTAGTGCGACCTATGGGAACACAGGTAGTTAGGTAAAAAAGCTTCATCTTTCAAGCTTAAATACCTTCGTGATAGTCTACAGGAAAATAATAAATTCTTAATCTTCTAAAAGAAAAAAGGGCAATACGCCAACCTGACGGGGATACATTCAACTAGACGTCCCCCTCTATTTTAAATATTTTTTTATGTTTCTATTAATTTATTTCTAAAGAGCAAATAATTTCTAAAACAGCTAACTCATTCTATACCGACGGCAGGCGAAACATTTAGCACTAATATTTAAATGGCTGAGTTGAAGCACAAATTATTCTGTGTTAATTTGTGGTTTAAGTGTGATTCCTGTAAAAGAATCGTCGCAGAAAATGATAAATATAAACTTCGCTGTAGTGGGGAGTGTCACCGGAATTTTTGTATGACCTGTACTGGGCTGGATAAGGTAACAACAAAGGTGCTCTACCTTTAAATGTGCCATAATATTAGATTTTTCTGCAGTATTTGTTACTCTCCTACGCTAAAATATCTTCACGACACGGTATCACAGCTACAAGGATCGCAGATATCTTTGAAAAATGTCGAACCTTCATCCAATAATTTCTGTAATTTACGACACTTTGAGTAATCATGACTCCAAATGGAAAGTTTTATGCAAAAATATAGATGACATTCACAGCCTCCATACCAGATTCTCTGATAATAGACAAGAAACTTTATTCCAGTCGATCAAGGAAATGAAGCAAGAGATTTTCAATCATCATCTATTTTTATGGACAATCATGAGGAGTCTGTTAAAGTTCAGACTCGTCAAAGGAAAAGTTATTGAAGGAAATGGGCGATATCCGAAAAAGTGTAAATCAAATGTCAATCACGATAGAAAATTTGGCTGCCAATTATTAGGAGTAACCAACCAACAGTAAAAAAATCGATTTCGACTCAGACCGACCATACAGATAACCATGACACAGTGATTATTACTTCTCCTAAAGTCAATGCTCCCACACCTCACACATCCGCCATAAAAGAAGACTGGCTTTATGTGGTACTGTCCAAGATCCCACCCCTAAGAGCTGGAGCTTGCACACTAAGCCAAAGAAAAACTTGGAACTACTGACTTTATCCGATCCTTTCCAATACTAAAGAATAAGGACTGTTCACACTCGTTCAAGGTTGGTGTGCAGAAAAAAGCCACTAAAGCAGCTTAAAAACACAAGTAGGTGGCCGCCGGGTATTTAAATAGTCACTGACAAATAGATCTTTACTTCGACCACTGGCTCTCAACTTTTTGTGCCAAGCACTTTGGACGGCCGCAGCCTACAACCACGCCCTGATTCAACATCTTCACTTGTACCTGGGGTGGAGGGGGTGGGGGAGGACCATTGGGGTTGGTTCTGACAGGGAAGCTTTGGCTGCCTGTAAGTCTCTTGCACTGGAAAATTTGGCAGTTGTTGTGGAGAAAAGTGCGGAGGGATGATGGGTTGGATAAGGACCCGATGACTCCACCTACAGTGCAGTTGTCGCGAGATTCAGATGCGGCTATTGGTCGTTATTTACTGGCTTGGATGAGGAACCCCTCCATATTAAAGGCTCTTTGGCAATTCCTTGCCTATCTCCATGACCGACCCTTCAGTGCGTGTTTTGAAGGGCACACCAACACTAGCATCAAATTGGCTCTAGCTTCAGACGGATGTCCTAGTGACGTGTACTCCTTGCGTAAGTTCTATTATCTTCCACGACGCCTAGGGTATTGGTTCGGCTGAGGTTGAAATGGATATCTCTACCTTCAGGGCTTTCTTATCATCGGAGAGTCTTCAACACCTTCAGAATGTTAGAAAAAGTTATAGCAATTATTCATCTACTGGCTCTCCGGTTAGAGGGGGAAATTTTTAAGTGGATTGAAGCGAACAGAGGATCAATCACCCTCTGAAAAATTGGATGATTGCTGAAGATTAAATTAACTCCATAACTATTTCTCATGATCCACTTTCATATATATCTACGCCTGTAGCATTTGCTGAGCTTCGCAGTACAATTAAAGACCTTAAAAACAAAAAAAGAAAATCCTCATCTGGATGGGCTTACTCTGAAAATGATCTCAAACCTGCCGGAATGCACATTAAACCATCTTACTACTTTAATTAACAAGTCATTCCAAAATGGAATTTTTTCCAAACTGTCTTAAGACGGCAATAATTACTCCTATGCATAAAAGAAGGAGATAAAAACCAAGCTTCGAACTATCGCCCAATTATCAAAGATCATTGAAAGATTGGCTAAAAAAAGGCTTCTATCTTTTCTCTCTAAATATAAAATACTTACTACCCATCAATTTGGATTTTAAGTAACAAATGCACAAATGGTGCTTTGTTTTTCCTCTTTAATTATGTATACTTCAACCTGAACAACCATCACTCTACAGCAACAATTTACTGTGATTTCTCTAAAGCTTTCGATTGTGTAAATCATAATATCTAAATTAACAGATTGCAGTACTACGGATTCGGCGGAGTGCCTCTCGAATGGTTTAAGTCGTATCTTAATAAAAGAAGGCAGCTTGTGAGGGTTGATACGTCGATGTCTCCTTACAAGCCAATAGATTGTGGAGTACCCCAGAAACAAAATAGGGCTTAGTACTCAACTGCAGGGTTGAGTACTAGGCCCTATTTTGTTTCTGCTGTTTATCAACGATATTGCTTGTCTATCTCTTTGCGGCCGATACTAGTTTCACTTGGAGCAACCCGGATATTACGGTGCTTCACAGAATTGTATCTAGTGGCTTAATCACCATTAATGTGCCTCAACGTTTCTAAAACTAAAGTTTGGTCATATAAATGTACGTTGCAATCTTTTGTACTTAATAACACCACTACTGACGTCTTTGAATCTGTGAAATCCTTGGGGCTTGTTGTGGACAACCATTTATAGTGGGACTTGCACATTGATGCCTTATTAAGTTCTGCCTGTTTTGCGCTAAGAACGGTTTCCAGGGAGCTTAACTTGTCAACTGCTAGAACAGTCTATTATGCCCTTTTGAGTCGCATCTCCGATACGCCCTTCCATTCTGGAGTACGTGTTGTGCGACTCGATTTGAGCGTATTTTTAAACTACAAAAGAGAGCTGTTCGATACTTAATGAGACTAAATAGAAGAACTCACTGCCAAGATTTATTTAGAAGATTTGAAATATTAACCCTTTCTTCCAAATTCATTTGCTTAATCCTCAAGCACGTATCTGCTATTCCAGAAAGGCCATCTGACAACTATGCACTTAGGAATACGGAGCATGATCTTTATCGGCCAATGTACAATGCAAAAAATGCTCAATTATCTGCCATTTGAAATGAAGTCAATAACATCTTTTCCCGCATTTCGCAGAGCTTTGAGATCATACTTACTGTACGTAGTAAACGACAATTTTATTAACATTTAATTTTGAGCATCTTATACACTGGTTTAATGCTTAATGTTTGGTGTTTAGTTTTTAGTATTTGATGTTTAACTAGTTAAATATTTTGATATTTAATATTTTATATAATCTTTTGACCACGTACAGTTTGCACAATTGTATAAAGTTTTGTTTTCTTATTCTTTTCATTGTTAGGTTTAGGTTTTCTTATTCTTTTCATTGTATGTTTTTATTTCTGTTTTTGTTTTTGTTTTGTATGTTTTGTACTCTATCTCTAACATTGTCTACAAATTGTGAAATTTTTGACAATAAAGCATCTTAAAATATTATTATAGCACTACGTTTATAGAATTAAAAGCGCTTCCAAGCAGTTTAAATGCCATTTAATGTTTTGAAATATTCAAGAGCTCTCTCAAAAAAAAAAGGATAAATGACTTGAATTGTGTCTGCTATGTTGGAATGTTGGAACACGTGGATGATATTTTTTGTATTAGATAATTATAGATAGATGGGCGCTTTGCATTAAAATGTGTCTATAATAGACATATTGTGCATTATTTGAGTCAAGATAATATTCATCTTGCTAAGGCCGTTAAAACTTTCAAATCGAACATTTCAATATTTGGTAGGGTATTATTGGTACAACTAACTATCAGTATTAATGTATATTTTACAAATTTCAAGTAACATTGATTATGCGATTTGTTATACTACAAGAACAATCGAAATATTGATTTTTTCTGTAACTTCAAAACATTGCATTTGAAAAACTGAAGTTAATTTTATTGATAGTATTGCAAGCTCATTTGTTATACCTGATAACAATTTCTTTAGGTTTGAAGAAAAACCTACAACTTTCCTAATTTCAACGTATTTCAAAAGCTATTTATAGCTCAAAATATGATCAATTAAATACGTAATTACGTAGGGTAGCCAATAACTTCCTGCAATTAGCTGTTGTAAAATTGTTATACTATATAGTTTAATCTGAGACTCCAAGACATCTGAGAGAGCTGTGTTCGTCGATAAATTTCGCTAATAACAAGAAACTTCTTAAAATCATTATAGGCGGTGGTTTCCATTAGCAGCGAAAGGCGCCCACGCCTTGCTTTTCCGAGTTGTGCCCCTTTAAGGTATCAAGTATCTCTAAAGTATAGTTTTCCATTATTTTCAATAATCCGCATTAAGTAGTCTGTAACGAAGTGCCTGTCGAAGGAAAATTACTTTGGCATGTATTTAAATACTAAATATGCAAAAAGAGCTTGTGTAGCCTTTTAAAGGGTAGATGAAAGGTCCCAAATAAAAAAAATAACATTAATTTCAGAGTTAATTCTTGTTCTTCTTGTTGTGCCATATGTTTGTCCTCCTCAAATTATGTATAGGGTACTTTTTTTGAACACTTCGAAATATCGTGACTACACATTATGTTTTGGAGCAAGGAGTATTGTTTTCGTACTGATCCAAGGCGCCCTTTTATCTTTCCCAGTAAAATTAGTTTTGACATGTAGTAATGTCTAAGGTATAATATTTTTCCCGTTCGTATCGTCCAATTCCTGGTACCTTCTCATTTGTAATATGGGCAATCCATGGAATGCATAAAGGTCTTCGAGTGACCCACATTCCAAATGCTTCGATGAGGGTTAAGGTTTTAACCTTGAGAGCCTATGTCGCCGCATGATATAGTGTAATGGGCTATTATGAGTTTGATAGCTGGCAGTGGAAGTGCTTAGCTTCAAAAATATTGTTTTGGTTTAATTTACTCTTAGTTTGACTTCCGCATCGTAATCCCATTTCTCATCGATCACGAATCAAGATACTCGTTCGACAATGTCTCCGTCGACCGTCAGTATTGTTAGCATCAATATTAATTCCAAAATGTTTACACTTAACATTAATTCTATCTAAAGTATGTTGAAGATCCTTTATTGAAAGACCTTTTCCGCATATGTGTTGAATAGTAATGATGAAGATACGCAGTCCTGATATCAAAGGTATTCTTTTAATCTTTTCCCTGCAGTTTCATTCCAATACAGCTCTTGGATAATCGCAAAATTCTTGGCATCCATCTCTATCTCATACAGTTTGCTTATGAATAAATCGTTAAATTATAGTCTTTAAGTTTATCAGGGCTTGACCGCCAAAATCGATTTCCTATCATGTTTTAGGGATAGGATTGGAGCGCGCCTTGCGGTTCCAGAAATGTGTTTTATCTTCTGATGAAAGTTTGCAGAGTCGTTTAAGCGTTCTGCAGCTAGCCAGTTCTCTTTAGGTTGTCTGCATTTTGGCTAAATGATGCTATTTATTGCGGTATATTTTTTCTCCTGCTACTAGAGTCTGTGTTGTTGGTTGTCCTAGAAAAGTATCAAAGATAACTTAAGTGTTTTCGTCTTTTTAATCAATATCTATCTCATACAGTTTGCTTATGAATAGATCGTTAGACTGCAGACTCAAGGTTGTCAGGGCTTGACGCCAAAATCAGTTTCGTGTTATGTTTTAGGAATGGGATCGGAGCTCGCCTTGCGGTGCCAGAAACTTATTTTATCATCTTATGAAAGTTTGCAGAGTCGTTTAAGCGTTCTGCAGCTACCCAGTTATCTTTAGCTTGTCCGCATTTTTGCTAAATAATGTTATTTATTTCGGTATATTTTTGTTCTATTTGCTGTTCTTGCTGACTCTGTGTTGTTAGTTGTCCTAGAAGGGTATCAAAGATAACCTCGGTGTTTTCTTTTGTGTAATTACACATGTCATCGGGACAGTCGCTATTCCGTGGATCGCTAGCTGTGCACATTTCGTCTAGTTCAGCTATCATTTTATTTATAATATTAAGTGGTTTAAGTTTCTCAATGTTGAAACGATGTTATTTTTCTTTTACTTGATAAAAGCTTGAGTTTAAATTGGACGTCCGTAATTATAAGGTTGTAGTCAGAGCCAGTGTCAGCACCTGGATAAGCGGCAATCATTTTGATGTTATTTTGGTAACTTCGATTAATCAGGAAATAGTCGATCTGATCCCTTACGATGTTGTTAAACTACCCGCTGGGGATTTCCACGTACATAGCCGTCTAAGGTGTAGTTTATGTTATGAAAGAAAAATAATTATGAGCATTGCCAAAATTCATGGACAAATGTTTGTGCTCAAAATCGGAATTAATTTGCAGTTGTTGACATACTTGCATACAGAGCGAGAAACTCGCAAGTTAAATAGTTCAATGTACTATTTAATCATCCAGCATTCAATCCTTGACAAAATCCTCTTTAATTTCCTTTGTATACCTTTTCTGTATTGCCGGTTTTTTATTATGTCGAATCCTTCCCATTGCCATTTATTTGGGTTAGTGTTATATGAGTTAGCTACGTTAGCCTTTCTCCAGATGTACTTGGTACTCAGTCCAGCGATAAGATGGTTCCTGAAACCTCGACTGAAGCAAACCCTCGGCAAACTAGGTAAAAGAAAGGTCTAAATAATACTGATCATTTAATTAATTAACAACAAAAACAACACAAATAATTATTTGATTGATTAAACTTATTACGATCTGGTATGTGACTAAGAAGTACCTTAATTCGATTACTAAGATACTCAGCGCCTCCTCCAGTTTCCATCGTGCCTTTTAATTACAGGCCCAACGTTGTCCAAACGTGATGCAGGTGGTAAGGACCCACTGGAACCGCGGCCCCACTAAGTAATAAGACCCCGTACAAATTCAGACTTGAAATCTAGCCGCAAAATAGGACTGTCTTTATACAGGCTTATACAACTTCCAGGAATTTACCACAGGAGAGTCTATCGAATTAATGAATAATGGCCACCACCAATTTTTGCCACTAATGTGCATTCGGTAAATCGCCACTGTATTGTCATGCAAGTCCACACCGCCCATGTATTTGTTGCATATGTGGTGGTTTTATTAAGGTTTCATTTCTTTCTTTTTGATTGTATCGCTTGACAAATATCTTAGGTTGTACTGTTACACAATTTGGTGCAACCGTAACCACGCGATTATCATTTCGACGTACAACATTTATTTCATTTGTATGGTCAAAACGTAAATCCATCGAACTCGATGCATTTTTCCTATGGACTATCTAGCTTCCAGGGGACACCTCAGTATCCTATTTTCGCTTAGTGTGCCTGTAACAAAATATCCTTCGGGCTTTAAATGAACTTATAACAAGCAAATAAGTTATCGACATAAATTTTGTGAGCAGATTTTTTCTCCAAAACTTTCGAAAGAATAACAACAACTTCTTCACCTAGATCAAATTCTATGCTTGCCTGTTTAGTGGATTTTCCAGCATAAGGCTTGAACTTGAATAAATATCCGTCGCTTGATGCATTTTGTAGTATGGAATCATTTGGTCACCTATTGATGAATGATTTCTGATAATTGTTGCTTAGCTGATTTATCAATGACGAACTTTCGCAAATTAATCTTCCTTGTCTAATAGATCATTACCCCCCATTATTCTGTTTTATTTAAAGGACTCTATTTCGAGACATGGCATTTGTTACGAACGGGACCTCTGTGTTTTCATCAGATGTCCAATACAATTTTACTAGTGGGAGTGTGTGATGCCCACTCAGAATCAATTTCTCCACAGAAATTTCAATGCAAATAACACATATTCGTATTCAAAATTATATCATTTGTCCCAATGTTGCGTTATCGCAACGTTACATTTTAGAACCAATTATAAAACATTTTGCATTAAAAGTTGGTTACTATTTGTTCGTTATTTACTTAGATGTACAATATTTTATTTCAAACAGGACAAATTCTTAAAAATTGTAAATCATGGTTTTGTAAATAAATATATCTTTATTCAGAAAAAGTGGCAGATTTTAATATGTGTTTGCAAAAACTCCACTTGATATTGTCCTATTCAAGAATACAAATATAGCTAGACCGAACCTTTATTAAAACATACAATTATATGGCCATTTACGCTGAATTACTGTTGTTATGACTCATCTTATTATTCATTTTAATGTATTAGTCATATGCAAGATCAGCAAAATCTGGAACATTATATATACGCAGCATGTAGCAATGTAGGTTAGTCATTAAGAAAGCTTTCTACTCACTTGTAGCTCGAAATAAAACGTGTTAAAAACAATCGTTTTCGGAAAGTAAATATTATTGGCGCAGTCGGTAGGATCCTTTCGGAGTGCGTTTATTAGATCGGAATCTCGGAGTACAGTGCGATACCCTGTACGAGATTTATTAAAGTGATCAACCAGTGCGCTACCTTTTGTTTCAACGATTAAGAAAGACCACGCTTGACCTGGCAAGTGGTTTTCACCAGATTGAAATGGATCCGAAAAGCATTCCAAAGACAGCATTTAACGTAGAGAACGGACATTACGAGTACACACGTATGCCGTTTGGATTAAAATATGCTCCTTCCACGTTTCAACGTGCAATGGACAATGTCTTACGCGGATTACAAGGAAAAATCTGCTTGGTATACATGGATCATATTATAATCTACTCTACTAGCCTTCAAGAACATATAGCCTCTCTAAGATTAGTATTTGAACGACTTATTTCTTTCAATATGAAAATTTAATTGGATAAGTCAGAATTTTTGAAAAAAACTGTTGAATTCCTTGGACATGTAATCACACCAGATGGAATAAAACCAAATCCAAGAAAGATTGAGGCAATAAAGAATTTTAAAATTCCAAGTACAACGAAAGAAATAAAATCATTTCTAGGACTCGTTGGATACTATCGGAAATTTATAAAGAATCTTGCTAAGATCACGAAACCTCTCACTCATTGCTTAAAGAAAAATGTTAAGATAACTCATGATAAACCATTTATTGATGCTTTTAACCTATGTAAGCATATCTTGACTAATGATCCAATACTCCAATACCCGGATTTTACCAAACCATTTATATTAACTACAGACGCCTCAGACTACGCAATTGGCGCTGTTTTATCACAAGGAACAATTGGAACCGACCTACCTATTGCATATGGTAGTAGAACCCTTAATCCTGCAGAGAATAATTATTCAACTATTGAAAAGGAACTCTTAGCTACTGTCTGGGCTACAAAGTACTTCCGACCATATCTGTTTGGCAGAAAGTTTACGATCGTAACCGACCACAAACTCCAATGCAGACGCCCTCTCCAGACCACCAAGAGAAATAAACCCAATAGAAGAAGTAAAATCACCACCTACACACATGCCTGCTATATGCGAAAAAGACAAAGAAGAAGAAGAAGATGATCAACAATTATGGCATGAAAAAATCAAGCACTTTTTCGATTCGCAGGAAAACCTCTTTGAAAAACCAAGAAGAGTATATCCAGAAAAAAAGCCTGACGTTAAGAAAAGACACCTATCGGACATTCAGATTAAAGCTCCGAATAAAACAAATCTACCCAAACCATTCGTAGATAAAGATAAGTCAATCATAGATAAGCCAATCATAGATAAACCATTCAAAGATAAACCATTCTTAAATAAAGATAAACCATTCGTAGGTAAACCATTGACAAATGATCAAAAACAACTATCAGTCAAAAAGACACCTCAACCATCAACTAGCAAAGAGAAAGAAAAATCAGAAACTGATACTGCCAGTTCATTAGAAGGAACCAAAGAAGAGGACAATGTAAAAGAAAACTACTCAGATACTGATACAGTACACACATCAAGGGAAGATCCAATTCTTGGCGCCCCATATGTAAATAAGTCTGTAAATACCTTTAAGAACCAGGCAATATTTAAATGGACCGCAAAAGAAAGATCTTACGTAACGACGATGAAATTATTTAATACTAAAATGAGATTTTTAATTTTCATCAATCAAAACCCTTCAACAGAAGAAGTTTAACGACTTCTTAGAGATCATTTACCTCCTGATCTGTACTGTTTACATTTCCCAAACAAAGAACTGGAACCACTAATAATAAGAGTTTTTCAAGAAACATTTAAACATAATGCCTGCCAACTTGTCATCTCAAACTTACTACTTGATGACGTCATAAGTGAAAACGAACAAAAGGAAATTATCGAACGATATCACCAAACAAAAACATCACATAGAGGAATGACCGAAAATATAAAAAATATTAAGCAGCATTATTATTGGCCAAGCTTAGAAAGAGATGTGATAAATTTTGTGAATACTTGTGAGACCTGTCAAAAATCAAAAAATGATAGACATGAGAAAAACTTAAATCAAATACAAACTGATTATATACAGGAATTAGCGGAAACGTTTAAAGAACTAAACGATAATATCAATACAAAACTAAATGCAAAAAAGGCAAATGTTCTAGCTAGACTAAATGAAAAACGTGAAAATGACCCAGAGATACCCGAAGCTAGTAACCAGTGGATAAATACACCCCGGAAACTAACAAAAAATATATAGCCTAAATATAAATCAGCTGTATTTAAAAATCAGAGACACCCCAAGGATATCATCCTGATACTCCTTCCACTGACTGTTAACGCCCAATACAAGATAGAAGAAATAACCAACCCACTATTACCTATCTATCAGGGAACTGGATATATAGTAAATAATTACCATCACGTTTATTACCATGTAAACCTAACATATATACAAGAGTGTATTGAAGCGACAGAAAAGACTCTTCTACAAGCCACAGAAACTTTAAATAACTCAAATACACCCCTAGACCGCCTTCTTATGACAAGAACACACGATCTTATTAATCAAGTAAAGTCAATTAAGTCATTCGTAAATCATTATACAACCCCAGCGAAAAGAACTAAAAGAGGATTACTCAATTTCATTGAGAAGGCCCATAAGTACCTCTATGGAACCCTTGACGCTGATGATGGAGAACGATATGATAACTATATCAAAACACTCCAAGAAAATCAGGAAACTCTCCATCAGGATACTCCTGATACGCAAACAATCGTTAAACGATTAACTAAAGATATTGACTCACAGCTGACTAATGTCACAGCAAATCAACAAGAAATACAACACCGTCTAAATTACCTTACACGTATGACTCAATCCACGTATACGACAACGTACTTTATTGCACTCGACAACTTAGCAAACAATGTTCGCGTAATAAGCGAAATTCAAGCAAATGTACAAACCGCTATCAACTTTGCGGAAATAAATATAATGCATCATAGTATTTAATAAACTACATCAAGAAACAAGAATACCCTTTGATAATATAATTAAATATTATGAGGTAGCTCACGCAGATGTAACATTTAAAAACGACTTAATAATATTTTATGTAGCTATTCCATTAATAACAGGAAAACCGTACATACTATTTCGTCTGTACCCAATTCCAATGAATGATCAAATAATAACCCTAAATAACCCTTATCTATTAGAATCACCCAACGATTCTTATAACCTAAAAGAAGATTGTCATAAAATCGAAGAGATATTCTTATGTCCAAAAGAATTACTCAATCAAAATGAACCTTGTATAGTTCAAACGATTAATTTGACAAATCATTGTCCAATGATACCTATTAAGTACGAAAAAACATCTACTACCCAATTTGATGATAATTCTATCATAATAATACCCAAAAATCAAGAAAATGTCTATTTTCAATGCCCTAACCAGAATACAGTCGAGATTGTAAAACAAGTATCTTTAATCTTGCCCGCACAATGCGTAGTTAAGATACAAAATTATCATTACGATTCTCAAAAGCCTGATACGGTCAACCTAAGGTTAAAATTGCCTAAAATAAATATAGACGAAAATTTAGTTCAAAATATTGAACCCCTACAATTAAAGGAAATAAATCTAGATAAAATACCAGAAGACGTAGAAAATGCAAAGAAACTAGTGTTGCACCCTTTGAGAAAATTCGATATTGTAAACACTAGTATATCAGTAACTATACTTGTATTAATAATTGTAGGAATAATATATTACCGATGTAAAAAATCACAGCAAAATGTAAAAATGGACATAAAATTGAAACCCTTCGAAAATAAACCCCAATTTTCTCAGACTTAAGGAGGGAGGAATTATATGGCCATTTACGCTAAATTACTGTTGTTATGACTCATCTTATTATTCATATTAATGTATTAGTCATATGCGAGATCAGCAAAATCTGGAACATTATATATACGCAGCATGCCTAATGTGGGTTAGTCATTAAGAAAGCTTTGTACTGAACACTTGTAGCTCGAAAGAAAACTTTTTAAAAACAAACGTTTTCGGAAAGTAAATAAAATTATACCGATACCAAGAATGTTAGTAAATATTTGAAAAAAAATATATGTTGTGTTTATGTTGAGTTAACGCAGCCATGGGAATAAATAGGTTAAAATTTGTTTTTAAGATTTAGTAAGTCTACTTCTATTTGGCCGAATTAATTGAGCAGATCTCGGGCCATAGTGGTGAAAATCAGAATTACATATAAAGCTGTCTGTGCTCTTGTGGATTTCTGGTAATTGATGGGAACATATAGCGATCTAATAGCCATTTCTTTTAATCGGACAGCCTGCTTCTGCATTCTGAAGACGTACAGATGCCTGAACGAGTTTCGCCACATCACATTATAAGAGATGTGGGAGTGAAAAAGGGCATGATAAATATTAAGAGCTGATGGCTGATTTAGAGCCGAGGATAGTTTGCCACGCAATTATTCAACATGGAGAATGCACGGCTATCATTCAGTGTCAGGCCTGACGCCTTTGCTCTATTCCCCCCTTACAATGTGACGGGCCGAAAAGAATTGCAATCCTTCAGCTTGAGCAAACGCAAGAGAAAACCAAACTGAATTACCAATTCTAGCCACTAGTGTGATCTTGACAAAAATGTTTGGAATTGCTAAAACCCAACATATGCGTCAACGTCTGAATTATCTAAATAAAAAGCATGAAGCAGAATTAATTGGATTAAATATTTGTTTTAATGTTTTATTTAATATTGTTGAAACTGCCGTCAACATCGATGTATTTGCGCAATTATCTGGGAAAATTACTATGACATATCTGATGTTAGTCTGAAGATCGCGAATGTCTTATGAAGGAGTCAACTGGTATTCAGTACCAGTATCAATAACAGAAGAGGTGGCCTCTAGCGGCCCTTAGAACGGCCCTAAAGAACCTCCTGGATGCCGGTCTTCCTCGAGAATGCCCACCTCTCCTTTAGACTAACATAACGCACTGAATAGACTCGACAAGCGTCGCGCCAAAGATTCTGAGTTGTCCCCACGCGAAGGCAAGGCATTCCGTAAGTAGATGGTATGAGGTCTCATCGTTCTTCATGCACCATCTACACTCCCTCTCCTATGCAATTCTCAGTATAGTCAGGTGCCGTCTATGACTATAGTGCCCTGTGTAGAATCCCACCAGGGCCCCGCACTCCTTCCTAGATAGGCACAACAACCCCCTAGCGAGACTCTTCGCGGACCCATATACCATGAGCCTCATCTGTCTCACCCCCGGAGCCGTCTGCCGTACCTCTTCGGCCCAACCCTCCGTCCAGGCCTCCAAAGCTATTTCGCGAATACTTTGGACGATCCCCGTAGAGGGATCAAGGCCTAGGTATCTGCGAGCAGAGCCTTCTCTGACTAAGGCGCCAACGGCGTCTTTTCCCGGTACACCCGAGTGTCTCGATACCCAGACCAGCGTAACTTTTTTAAACCTTGCAAGAGCAGTCAGCCAGCCTCTACATTCCCCTACTACAAACAAGCGCGTGCTGACTTCAGCACCATGACTGCGGCCTTGCTCTCGGAGCAGAAGAAAATCCTCCCGCCACCGACATTGAGCCTTAGCGACTCCCAAACTTGAAAAACCGTAATGTGCTCGGATCATTTCCGCTCCAAGGCCACACATTACGCACTAGCTGCGGACAGTGTTCCCATTCTGGACCCGTCTGTGAACCGGACTAGCCCATTCCAGGATCCCGTCCTTCCCTCCTTCGTCAGGAAGAGGAAGTTAGCCCTTCATGGAAGACTATCTCAGGGACCATCTCGTCACCTGGCATACCCAGGATGGTTAAGTCCCCAGACAAGCTTTGCCATAGATCACAATGGCCCATCACATGGCCTCTCTAGCCGCCCCGTGCCTCATCCAGTCTACCAACGGAGACAACCCCACCAACGCCTCCAGGCATGGCCTCGATAATGCAGAGACATGCAAGTCGCTGTAATTTGTCCAGCACTAATCTGGTATGGATCCTGGCCACCAAACGACCGCTCCGTGCATGAGCATCGGAGCAATCATCGTCCTATAGATCCACAACTGGTATTATAATTAACTAATTTTTTTATCTAATTCATCTACTACGCCTTTAATACAGTTATAAAAATCTGACATTTCTGGTTTTATTGTTTCCTCATAAGTAGGTTCTGAATGATGCATACTAGATTTAAATAACATCGCTATGTTCTGTCTTAAATAAAATATACAAGCGAGATTCCAACAAATGTCAGACCTTTTTTTCGAAGCTTTTGGGCAAGCTGTATGGAAGTGAACCAATTATCTGCAGTAATATATCTATTTGAATTATGTTTTGATTTTCAAAATCATATAACTGATTAAGCTGGAATAACAAATCGATGCCCTTCTCTACAGACAGCCTTCTTCCGTCATCATTGACCGGTAAATTGTAGCCATAATCTATATTTTCGAAGTTAACTTTTCATATTAACCCTAAATTTATGGCTCCCAAGAGATCCAAGCAACATCTTGTCAATACACATCTATTCACCAACGGCATAGGTTTTTGACAGTTCTCTGTAAGCTGATTAAAAATGTGTGGAAATTGTGCTATGAAATCGTCTTGCTTCCTATCATTTCTGGTGGTCACATCATCAAAACTCAAGATTGTAAGAACATCCAACTTGATTTGGAGTAACATTACTGCTCGAAAACTATCTTTTTCATATCCATCAGTTGCAAAAGAGAACTTAGGCCATCGCGATTTGGCCATAAACATGTGATGAAATTCAGGCCTAGTTTAGTTTTTATAACGAGACCTAACGGTAGATAACATTTTGTTGGTATGGCTAATATTGCCACGCTTTTTCTTTCTTCTAATTGGCACAAACCTTAACCTCGTCTTAGAACTAGGTACGCCAATAATAAATGATACCTTGGACAGTGGATTAAAATCAAATCAGTAGATTGGGCGCTGTCTTCGTTAATTAATTATTAACCAGACTCTATCTGACCATAAAGGCACTCTTCTTAGAGACTAGAAAACTTGACCTGGAACTAGGCATCACAACGCCAAATCTACCGAAAGGAAGCGAGAGTTCCCTAAGGTACCTGAACAAATCGCTATTCGGAAAAATATTTCGCGTCACTCGTCGCAAATTTCGTGAAATTATACCCGAATATTTTAATAAACTACGAGCCTGTTTTGGCCAGTTGAAAATGTTAAAAGTATCGACTGACAAGATTAAAGCAAGCTGAATCTTAGATTTTGATCTACAAGAATAAAATAAGTGAAATTTAAGTGTCGACTTAATAATTAAGGTAAAGAAAATTATCTTAATTAGCAAAAGAAAAAATAATTTAGTTAGAGCTTAATTCTTGAGCAAAGAAAATTATGGTTTGGCGTATTTTCGTCAAGGAGATAAATTTAAGTTAAATCTCGGATTTATTAACCAGAGTGATGAATAATACGGTTCGGCGTTAGTATTTAAAGAAAGGAGAGAAAGGGTAGTAACAAACACTAATAGTAAAGATAAGATTGCTCACATTTAGTTGGTGGCTTCTCGGCTGCTAAATAAGCAAAATAAGACCTGAGACTCTAGAAATTGGTCGGTTGGAACAATCCCACGAGGTATAACAAAAAACTTCCAACACGGCCACAGTGCTTTGAACCAACACTCTCCGGTAGCAGATGCTTCCTTCCAATATTCCCATCACAACTGCGTCTGATCAATAAGATTATAGTCGCCCGTCACGTGGCCACGAGCTGTCATACCCAATAATTTATCTAGAGCGATTTCGAAAGGAAAACGCAGAACTTTGATGCACCCAAAGCCCATCTTAAGTAATTGCGCGAACTAGCCAAAACGAATAAACCATTCGACCCACCATATATTAGGGAAACATACAAAGGTAAATCACAATTTCCGCACAACACAAAAGAAAGAAAGTCCCTAAACGGCACGCACGTTCAGGAGCTGGTACCACAAACCGCTACAGAAAAGTATTCTAAAGATAGCCCAGACGATCCTAATTTTGAATTTTCGGCAGAAGGCAACTGCAATTCGCTTCCAGCACTCCATTCACCGGTCGGTAGAGGTCATTACAGCACCGAGTGATAGTAAATAATAAAATGAGCTGCAGGAGTTTGTCAAGAATAACCCCATAAGATATATCCCTACGTGACTAGGAGCAAACATTCATTCTGGCGGGTCCGCCATTTAGTCAAGAAGTACTCTTCAGACTTAGCTTGATGCTGAGGGAAAGCCGCACATTACAATATCTCATGCAATATCTCTTTAGTTTTAAATTACTTATAGTATAAGCATCTAAAAAGTATACTTATATTCTTTACTATAAGTAAGTGTCCTACCTGAATCTTCCTTTCACTTTCCTCGTTTTTTACTTTCCAGGACCTCCGTAATCGAATTGTATCCAGACGTTTCAATTTCAGAGTCAATATTGTGATCACTTTGAACAAAATCGTATTTAGCATCACTAAAATCACTCTCTATTTCTTGAATGAAACGGTCCAAAGCTTTCTTAAAATCATTCTCACCCAGGATCGCCAGTTAAATGTGTCATTTTAATTTCTTTTTAGTTTGGAATATTTTTCTTCAATATTACATTCATAATCTTGTGCCTTGGCTTCCACAGTTGCCTTAATGTCAGCGCCTGATTTTTTAGCTCAAGATTGATTTTTTTTTGTCAGTGGCAACTTCTCGTTAGTATTCCAGAATAACTTAGTTTCATTTTATTTATTCTTAATATAATTTAGGTCGTGTTTTAATCTTTCTTGCTCCAACTCTTCATTGAATAAATTTGTTTTCATTTTTGCAGTCTGAAGAGGTGATAAAAGGTAATCTTTCCATTTGCTTTTACCACTCAATTCTGCTCTTTCGGATCAAAAAATGTGTTGTGTGGGGATATATTTACCTTTTCAAATGAATATACAGATTCGTGATCTTTACGTTCATTCAGCTGATCATATTAATCTACTAATTTTGGAGAAGTTATTTTGGAAAAAGAAGCAATACCAACCATCTAATGTGCTCGATGTCAAATTATTATGTGATTAACTATTCTGAAGTCAAATGACTTAACTCAGAGATAATATTGTGCGGTTTACTTTTAAATGCTTGAAATATATTGTAAATAAATATATTTGAGTTTTCATCGTGGTCTTCCATAATAAAGAATGTGATAATCTTCTCCAAGCTCACTCTTCGTATAAAAGCAATTTATATTGCATACATTCATTTGGCCTTTCCCAAACATTTAAAATAGTTAACTGCCGAGCGATGCTATCGATATAAACTCGAGGCTCTAATTCAATTTCTTATAGACTCCGCTTTTAATTCAGTGCTGCATTTAAGACCAATTATTGAAGCTTTTCCTTCGTAATGACGGAATTCAAGTTTCCTCTTCGAAATTTCAATGCAGCTTTATTCCAATCGTTTCTCAGGACTCTAAAACCGATACATCTGGGGGTTGAATTATTATTATTCCAGTCGCATTCGGATAGAGTGCCACTACTATGGTGTTTAAATTCAGGCATAATTCGCAAGTTTGTTAAGCCAAGTATATTTTATCGACTCTATTAATGAATAATATGATGGAAATTTTAAAATACGTTTCCCATGTGCTTGAAAAATAAATCAAACTAGATCAGGCCAAGCACCATCAATTACAGATCATAAAACATCTGCTAGTAAACAATAAACATTTATACAGATAAATGATCATCGGTGCTGACATATCCCCCGGTAAAGATAAATAAATATTACAGTTAAAAACTTTGGGTTATGTTCTTTTTCATACGCATTTTTTCTTTTTTTGCTGTAAAAATTGTGCCCACTAAAATGCCCGCTAAAGGGGCTATAATATCATGGAATGTTAAAGGCTTGCGGGCGCGAAGAGGAGAAGTCGAATTGTTACTGGAGGAACACAAACCAAGTGTGGTAGCCCTCCAGGAAACAATGATGAGTGAGGCTGCAACAATGTCATTTCAAGATTATATAATATATAGACAGGATGAGGGTACGCAAGCTGGAAATGGACTAGCCTTTCTAGTCAGAAGGGACTTGCCATCATATGTTATTGGAAAACAGAACTTGGATATTGAAAATTTCACCATTGTGGTTAAAATAAAAAAGGATATTAAAATCACATCAATCTATAGGAAACAAGTGAAAAGTTTAAGGAAAAACGACGTAGTGGAGTTATTTAGAGGAAACCTACCCACAGTGTTAATAGGTGATTTTAATTGTAAATCAGACATGTGGCACAGTAATAGGAAATGCCAAAATGGGAGAATACTGGAGGAGACGATCGAAGAGATATCTGCGACAGGACATGGACCTGAGGCACCAACGTATATTCCCAGCGCACAGGGATTGCCAGACATTCTAGATTTTGCTATTACAAAAATAATTCAAGGACCAATACAGATTGAAACATTGAAGGAGGGGGCATCAGATCAAGAACAAAACAGTAACGAACTGAGTAGGATACAAGAAATATCTGGACAGGAATATCCCACCACCCAAAATTAAATCAGCCGAAGACATAGAGGACTATGCGACTAAAATACATGGAATCATGGTCAAGACATACAAAGAAAATTCTATGGCTAAAGAAGTCAGAGTGGGATCAATAGAGACACTTCCGAAAAGACTGCAAGAAATAATTAAGAATAATAGAAGACTTCGGAAAGATTACACTAGGAGGAAGACAGAGGACCTGAAAGGAATACTGAATGAACATTCGAAATGAATGAAGAACGAATTAAGGGAATTCAGGAGTCAAAAGTGGAAAAATAAACTTGAGAGATTAGAGTCTGAAATCGGCTCGGTTTGGAAGATGGTGAAGGCAGTTAGAAGACTACCACTACATGGTAGAAACGGGATGGCGTACACAAGTTATGATAAGGCGCAAGCAATCGCCGACACGTTGGAGGAACCGTTTAGAATGAACATTACAGACGACGTTGACGAAGAATATCAACAGACGGAAGACAGGGCAGAGAGTGTGTGGAGATGGATTAAACAAAATAAAGGGTTTTTAAAAACTGAAGAATTTGTTACCCCAAAGGAAATCAAAAACATCATAAGATACATCAAAACTAAGAAAGCGCCAGGATTGGATGAAGTGACAAATAAAATGCTAAAAGAGATTCTTAAGAAATATTACGCTTTCATAGCAATGTTGGCAACGGCAGTCATAAACTGGGGTTATTTCCCAAATGTATGGAAGCACGCAGGAGTGTTTTTGATTCAGAAGCCAGGGAAAAATGCAACATTTCCGGGAAATTACAGGCCGATTAGCCTGATGACAGTAATGGGGAAAGTTATCGAAAAAACGATTAAAGAAAGGTTGGGGAAGATCTTAGACACCAAAGAAATTAAACCAAAATGCCAATATGGGTTCAGGAGAGGCCACGGAGCAGAACACCAGCTATTGCGCAATACCGAGTTCATCATGGAAACTCTAAACATACACATGGCAGTGGGAGCCATATACATGGACATCGAAAAGGCGTTTGATAAGATATAGCGACAAGGACTGGTGCTCAAGATGCAACAAAGAGGCATTCCCATATACATGACCAGACTCATTCTCAGTTATATGGAGAATAGAACATTCCAGACAAGAGTAGACAACGAATTATCAACTATAAGGGGAACGGAGGCAGGCGTTCCGCAAGGGACGGTGTTAGGGCCTATACTTTATAGTATTTTTACAAGCGACTTTCCAGAATCTCCAGTGGTGATTAGATCGCTGTTTGCCGACGATACCGCCTTTATGGTCAGAGGTTGAAGCTCAATGTTCATTCCCAGGACACTACAAAAAGAAGTAAATTCATTCGTAAAATGGACAGATATAAATAAAATTAAGATTAACTCAAAGAAAACCAAGGCTGTGCTATTCAGGAAGAGATTCATGAATCCAGGTTCTCAACTAATCATAAAAGAACATAACATACAATGGGAACAAGATGCTAAATATCTTGGATTGCTATACGACGCAAGAATGAACTGGCGAAAACACTGCAGAGAGCTGAGGAACAGAGTAAGGATAATAAAAACACAGTTAATACCAATGATAGGAAGAAATAGCACAATGTAAATCAGAACGAAACTACTATTGGTGAAGACAGTAACAAGAACACAATTGGGGTATGGGTGCCCTAGCTGGGGCATTGCAGCAAAAACTTATATAAATGAATTAATAAGAGCCGAAAATAGGGCATTACGAATGGTGGTCGGGGCTCCGTGGTATATGAGGAACGTGGATATTTACAGAGAACTGAGCTGGTCTCCGTTAAGAGTCTACATACAGAATCGGATCAGGAAAATCATCAGCATAGCGGAGAGCCATACAAATGAAGATCTAGTCAGGCTTGTGGACTATGTACCAAGTCAAACAATTGAAAGAAGAATTTATTATAGTAGACCTAGAGACGCTATAGTAGCATTAGAACAAGAATGATTGTATGTATAGATGTAAATACACGTTAACCAGCAAGGTAATGTAAATATAAATAGTTAATGTAGTCCATGTAGAGAGGTTAAAGTGAATATGAAAGAAGCTGGAAAAGATAAAATGTGCACTCAACATTACGGAGCAATGATATGTAATTATATGTAACCAGAAATAACAAGGGTGTAAATTGGACGATGTAAATATGTACAGAAGAAAGAAGCAAGGCTCAAATTAATGGTCCAGAGGAGACCAAAGAGACAAAAGTAGAACAGAAAGGAGAATATAACCGAAGATATAGTGGCAAAAAAGTACAACATCACAAGTCGGCAGCAATGTCCTAGGATTAATTATGGCGTGTCTATACAGGCCACTGCCCGTAAACACATAAGCAGGGCAGTGATGCAGTGACCCTGCCCTGGTGGAGGTTTAGTGGGTATGCCTGAGGGAGAGCCCCACACTCCCCCCGAGAGCCATACTGGGATGCATAAGGGAGCATTCCTCCACCTCACCAAAAAAAAATAATAAAATCTGTCCCATTTCGTATTTTTAGGTAATTTTAATTGCGTATTATGTCTATATTTACTCATATATATAGTGTTACTGTATTTTATTTATAGAACACATTGGTTTGTATGTCCTTTCCAAACTTCTTTCTTAACGTTGTTTATATATTTTTTAACTAAATGTTTAATAACGTATTCAGCTTGTATTATTGGAAACAAATTAGTGAAATTTTTTTTACTAATCCGTATGAGCTTTTATTAAGAATATGACAGAAAAATTGGTTTTAGAACTTATTCTAAAACCAGTTTTTGAAATTTTAAAGCAGAATCTGAAAAAACGGAATAGGGTTGCCAATTTTATGGATTTTAATTAACGAATATAGTTTTGGAACTTGAAAATTCATAATGGACTCTTCACTTCTCCCTATCATTAAACAAACTTTAAAACTTTTGTAATATCGATTTAATAGAATGCTAAAGGTCTATAGTAGGGTCCCTATTTAATAGTTTATAACTAAACAAAATATTTACCCAGTGATCAAATAGAACTAAGCCACTCACTTCCCCTAAACTTGTCTAAATAGACATAGGTAAGTATTTTGATAGATAGATAGTAAATTATTTTGTTTTTATCATTTAATGTACCTTTACATTTTGACACTTACCTACATATATCAAAAAATGATAAATACAAAAGTTGCAGGTATTGTCCTGAACCGCCAGGATTTCTTATCAAATTAAACAAACGAATACCGCAAATTAGGAAAATATGATAAGTTATAGTTTTTAAGTGAAATACCTTATTTTTTAAATCAAAGTCCTAATTTTTCTGAGATTAACATTAATATGTTGATGTTTTCTTTAGAAGTTTTGAAAATATTTTCATTTAAATTCGTTTACACCTATTAAAGTAACGCCCCGTAATGCAATCCTATAGATTCTGGGGTGTGATAGCAGGTCATACATTCACAGGCAAAATAATCATGCAAATTTTCCACGAATTTCAATAGCAAATAACTTCTTTAGTTGATACTGGATTTAAATGAATTTTGAACAATATTGCAGATAAATTAATGGAGAATCGCTCACATGTTTTGAATTTACTAAAAAAATAGAATATACAGGTTTAAACAAAAGGATGTTCTTTACCATAAATTTAACACTCTGTTGAGTAACGAAAGAGTAAATTGATCTAAATGTTTAATGATCAAGTCATCACATCTATTCTTAATATTTCTGTTTTTGCTCAACCTGATATCTTTATTTTTGTGGAAAACATTAATTTTGAGAGAAACGTTACAATTTTCAATAATTGTTCTGTACGAAAAAGTAAGGTTGCTGTGGAGGATGGCAGTGACAGTTTTGTTGAATCATCCTATACTTGGATATGTCATTTACGTCATTCGTTGTTTTTGTGAAGGAATGTGTGTTATTTCTGAGGTGTCTTCTTACTTTTTAAAATGGATATGTCTCCGACTGATGTCAGGGCCATTGCTTTAATCCAAGATGGACGACCACAGTATTACGCGGCAAGCATTTCAAACGTCACAAGAAGTAAAGTACAAAGGGCAGTATGACGAGTACAACAGTAGAGGGACTCAGTGTGAAAGAAAGAGATACATGTACGAACGAACGAGATGATAGCTTTATTGCACTAAATGTTTGTAAGAGGAGTAACTTTTGTGGAGGTAAAACAGTGATTGCAGGACCTACGGCAGGTCCAAGTAAGCGAGAGAACGATGTTATACGCAAGAAGATCTGCAACCGCTCCCAAGTTGCAAAGAAACCATAGGGTTGAATGCCTTAGATTTGCTAGGGAACATCAAAATTGGGGCATTGATGAGTGGAAATATATCCTATTTGGCGACGAATCTTAAAATCACCGGACGACCGTGAAAGAATCTATAGAACAGGTGAACTTTTTGAGCAAAACCATTTTTCACCTAGAGTAAGCTATGGTGGAGGCTCCGTTGTAGTGTGGGGTGGCTTGCAGCTCGATGGAGGAACGAACTTGGGAATGGGGGGGGGGGGGGGGGCAATGACAGCGACTAGATATATTCATGACGTTTTAGAATCACATGTTGTTCCCCTTGCATGATAACTGTCGACCGCAGGTTGCAATAAGAGTTGTTAATTAATATTTATATGAGGTGGAAATCCTAAAACTAAATTGGCCCTCTCGCAGTCCCGACGTAAACCCGATCGAACATCAAGGAGTTTAGTGAATTACTCATTGAAGAATGACAGCAAATTGATCAAGACCATTCTATATGGAACCTTATTGATGATATATCAAGGGGTATGGAGGCTGTCATTCGAGCACGTGGAGGAAGCATTGATTACTAAATTATTTGTTACTGTTATTGTCGTTGTTTATTGGTATTGCTATTTTTTAAGTGTGTTTTTAATTTATGCCATTTCTGGGCTTTGAGTTTAAAGTTTTATATTGTTTTAATAGGCGATTAATTAAATTTTGTTATAAAGTTTGTACTGTATTGGATCATTCAACAAATCTGTCACTGCCATCCTTCATAGCAACCTTTGTTCTTCATACAGAAAGCTTATTGAAAATCGTAATGTTTTTCTTCTTAAATCCAAATTTTCTACAAAAATAAAGATATCGAGGCGAGGCCAAAACAAAAATGTTTAGAATAGGTGTAACCTGATAATTAAATCTTAATTTAGAACAATTTATTGTTTCACCACTACACACAGTGTCTTAACCTTATGGTAAAAAACATCACTTTGTTTAAACATCATGTACGTCCATTTTTTAGTAAATGTCTAACATGTGAACGATTCTCCAATAATTTATCTACAATATTCTTCAAAATTCAATTAAATCCGACATCAATTCAAAAAGCTATTTGCGATTGAAATTCACCGAACATTTGCGAGGGGCGTTTATTTTGCCTGTGAGTGAAAATATAGAAATATCATGTCATTTGAATCTATTGTAAAAAGTAACAGGTTTTTATATAAATCATAATAATGCTAATATAGATATTGTGAAAAGGTTTGAAGAAAGGAAAGATCTAAAACGAAAGAAAAAAGCTTTTACAGAGAACAAAGATAAATCTAATATGATAACACAATATCAACATTATGCACAAAAAGTTATTTTCCTATAAGTCCTTCATTATTGAACATTTTCTCAAAGTTATTATTGATTGAAGCCGATATCGATTCACAGTAATTTTGATTTAAATTATCTACTTAGTCCTAGTTTTCCGTTCCAGATTAACAATATTCCTTTTCCGATCATAATAATTATAATAATAATAATAGTAACAGACTTAACATTGTGGGGTGTCATATAATGGCAATGTATTTCCTTATTGTTAATCTCCTAAATAATTTTCAGTTTGGATTTGTAGCAATTATAAATATCTCACTCAGTTCAAATTGTCATGAAAAATTATTTTCCCTATAATTTTGTGACCCAACATGTCGCACCATAGATTGAGGAGAACACCTTCCTTAAGTCTTATGGTGGCTTCCCACGGCCCGTGATATGGCAGGCCGGGCCGCGCCAGCTCGGACGCCGTGGGAAGGGTGCCGTCCGAGATCGCCCGGAAAGATCCGTGATGGCGCGCCCGATCCGCCGCAAGTCGGTAACTTCAAAGGCGCGACCTGGCCCGACCTGTCGGCGTCTGTTCGTCTGTTGTTATCTGTGATTCACAGCAAGTGTGCTGCTAATTATTTAGCTACCTCCAACAGTTTTATATGCATCCTTGTGGTGTGAGAGTGTGAGGTTGTATCTATTACTCATTCTTCTTCTTCTTCAACTGCCTTCCCACTACTATTGCATATTGGCGATCACATTTCCTTACGCTCCCCTATCCACTGCAGTATGTACAAGGTCACCAATATCCGAATAGTCCTGAGACCCGTCCATTCTCTCAAATTTCTAAGCCAGGACATCTGTTTCGTTCCCACTCCACGCTTGCCCTCTATTTTACCTTCGAGGATCAATTGGAGAAGTCGGTATTTTGGGTTTCTGATTAGATGTCCAAAATAAGCCGTTTTTCGCTTTTTTATATGCAAGAAAATTTCTCTGTCTTTTCCCATTCTTCTCAAGATCTCCTCATTCGTAACTCTATCAACCCATGGTACCTTTAGCATTCGGCAATAAGTCCACATTTCAAACGCTTCTAACTTATTTATACCATACCATAAAATAGTACGGACCACACATAGCATTTTGCGTATTTCATTCTTAAGTTTAGACTTATGTCTTTGCTGGTAAGTAGGTATACGATTAAAATTAGTTACGGGCCACTTCTGTTACTCATACTTTACTCAAAATCTAGTAATTAAAAATTTACCTTAATCGACCTTTATTAATTTAATGGTGACATCCACCAGCGCCTTTTGGTCTTTTTTTCTTGTTGAATAAATATGAGCCACTAAACAAATCAATAGCTAGGGCAGCAACTCTTTTTCCTTCACGTGATATTTTTATTATTTATAAATTGAACTCTAGCTTCAATCAAACTCATGAATAACAGGCTCATGCAGGCCGTGGGAAGACCTCACGCGCGGCCAAGCCCGATCCGTGCTTTACCTGTGCTTGTCGGCGGTGCGAGTCTGGCCTGTCCTAATACAGGCCGTGGGAAGCCACTTTTAAACTTTTGTTGTTTTTTTATGTAGATTGGCGGTTGCCCAAAAAACTTTTTCCAGCGGTGATACAGGACGAGAAAGTAGCTACGTCCGTGAATAAGATTTTCATTAAAAAATTAGGATTTCAAAGATTTCATCGCAAAATTCAAATCGTTGAAATTTTTGCATATCGTAGAGACCTTGAACTATGAAGTCTATATAAGGGCGGTATTTATAGTGGTTGAGAACTTCCCCAACATGCCATTTGGAATTGTTTAAAGAGAACCAGTAACCTAATACTTGCTGATTTCCAGATTTTTTAAAAAAATAAATATTATAAGAGTGCTTAATTTAAAATTAATTTTCTACCTCCAAGTAACAGTAAAATTTGCAAATAATTTTCTTCATGTCTTGCAAAAGATCTTTTCTTCCGTTTTGGTTCATTCCTCTCTTCAAACTGTTTCACCATATTTCTAACTGTATTTAGTGGCGTTATTACTCTGTTGGGATATAAATGATGGCAATAGCGTTTTGCTAATCCTAGTTACGGAGCATTACCTTAATAGATGTACGCAACTTTGTTTGGAAATATTTCCAAAACTTCAAAAAAAAAACACATATTTATACATGTTGATTTCAGCAAAATTAGGATTTCAACAATTTTATTAAGAAATAAGGTGCTCCATTAAAAAAACCTAACATAACACATTTTTTTTCTCTTTTACGATGTTCGTTGATTTAATTTGACAGGAAATCCTGGCTGAAAGTAACCTTCTGGGTGGGAATCAAAATATTAACGGACACTCTGTATCCCGCTTCTAAGGAAGTTACAGTGTTGTGTTATCGAAACATGCTAAGATATAATTACAAATTGTGGAAATAATAGTATATTTGTTTCTTACCAAGTCATAAATTTGAAAAAAAGATGCATTGTATTCCTATTTTCTACTCAGAACAAAATATTTAAATAATTGGAGAAATGGCCAATAAATGGTGACTGACCATCGACTCATACTCTTTAACCTAAATGTGAATCAATTTCGATAAATTTGCTGGAATATTAATTCGTTCAAAAGATTGATAGTTATGAGGTTGATCGGTGGCGAAAAAAAATCATACGCTGTTGCGTGTTGGGCAGCGTATAAACGTGTGCTAATTCAGTCTGAGAAATTTTACTTTTGGGTGAAATAAACGAAAAAGTTTCTAGGTTCTTTAAAATATATATCTTTACTTCAAATTTTATATGATTGGCTGAGTAATCCATAATTAATTTTACTTCTAGGTTATGTTGCCGGGGTCATCAACAAGGACAAGATATTCGCCTTTGAACGGTTGCTGTGGAGGATTGGTAAAGGAAATATTTTCCTTCGGCAAGCTGACATCGACGAATTGATTGCAGATCCACTCACAGTAAGTGGAACCACAATAGTATTTTAACATTTATAGAAGCTTCTTTTTACTTTTAAAAACGTATTTGTGGAATATTTTAATGTGAGTAAGTAGCGTCTGTCTTAGAATCTCACCGAAGGGGGGCTTTAACAAAGTTAAAAATTAGTCGCGATTTAATGCTACAGGTTCGTAAGGTGTCCAATGTGTGGGTTAGTTAATAAAAGCCTTGTGATTATTGTGAAAATGAACCAATTGAATATATATCGGGATTCTAAGATACTAATCGTATTAATTTATTAATAAGTGCGGTGACATAGAATTAATTTCACTAGTGTTATTCATTGCCTAGTGGATTAAAATGAAATATATGCATCACAATAGATTCTAGATTAATAAGGAATATTGTTCAAATTATTCTCTAATTTTAAGGGTCAAGAAAATAGAAAAGTTGCTTTTATAGCTTTTTTCCAAGGAGAAAACCTCGGTACCAAAATCCAAAAAATTTGCACTGGGTTCAAAGCAACTATAATTGACATTCCAGTGGCGACATCTCTGAAAAGTGAACGTATCAAGCATGTATCAGCAGATGTGCAAGATATCAAAAATATCATTAGTCAAACAGAGGAGCATAGAAGAAGACTTTTGGGTAAGTATATTTAGATTAGGAGAAAACTTGGATGTAAAGTTTTGTTAAAAACCGACCGAGAGGCGATCGATCATTTACCCATAAAAATAAGGTATGTTTTTGCTCCCTTGCTTCCTAATGACTATTACAGATTTCCTAACGCACGTGGAATCCGGATGATAGTGTCCTATCATTACACTAGACAAAACACGACCCCGTTCTTGTTGATCCCGGTTTTCTTGTTTTTCGGACCAAAACTAAACGAGCTTCGCAAATACCAGGCTCTCGTCGAAAGCCCTTTCATGCATGGAACGAATATGTGAAATCCTATTTCAGTGAAATATGTTAATAAATTCAATGTTACTATTTGTAAATTGTATCTCTTAGTTTTCCTTTTCTACTGTCTAGATTTGAGTACTATTTAATTTATATTTTTACATTTTACATTTTCACATGGTGTGTGAGACATTTCAATATAAGAGGTCATCTTTGCGAAAGTACCAGCTAAATAAAGCCGCAATTTTGCATCTGTTAAATTGAAGATTCTTTAAATTTAGGGAGGCAATTTAGAATCAAATCATATAGCTTTAGGATAAGGGACCTCTCGATTTCGCTTCGAAATTAAGATATGGTATTTTGATTCTTATTAGAGTACGCCGATTTTAAATTTTCTGAATTGAGAGATTAATTAAATGTGAAAGCACTAAGGGTTAGATGGATTAAGCGATTTAATTAACTGAACTGGTTATTTTCATTAAGAAAAGTAAGATGTTTGGATGTATTTTTTTTTTATTTTAAATAGTTAATTCTCTCTGAACTCATTAATGATGTTTTGCATATTTCAAATAATTTTAAAATGTATCTTTTAGTTGATGTTGCCAAGGACATACAGAATTGGAGTATAGTAGTATGTAAAATGAAAGCCATCTACGATACATTAAACCTTTTCAGTCATGACGTTAGTAAGAAATTACTCATCGCCGAAGGATGGATACCCACCAGTGACCTTCAGCTAGTCGAAAAGGCCTTAAACGAGGGTTCAGTAAGTTTTAATATTAATTTAAGGTATAATACTTAAATTTGGTTGAATTTGGCTAAAGGGTATAAAGATGTGTTGCTAATGCACATGTCAATGTGTGTCAACTATAAGGTTCGTGTGTCAAAGCTTTTTTAGATGGCCTAAAATTAAATAGAAAATACACTCTGGGATAATAAAGTTGAATTATAGAAAAGGAAAAATGACGTGTGAACAAAAATAAGCTGGATTACCCGAAATTCCTAATTAAAGTGTACTGTAACTGAAAAACTATGAATATATTTTTTATGCCGTATATGCTAATAAACCTAATGGCTATTTTTATAACTTCTGAGTTATAACGATCGAAAATAAAACCGACTGCTAAAAATAGTATTACACAATGCGACGACGTTTCAAAAATTTCCTCACCATGACCCAGATAAAATTTATCTGGGACCATGAGTTACATTTCGAGGGGAGGAGTCCTCATACCACTATATAGGAATTTGTGATAGGTGGAGTCGCCTAAGGAGGAAGATACTGGGAGCACCAACACTTGCTCGGGAAGATCTAAAGGATCTGGACTGGGAGGACGTCCTCACCTTTATCAAGGTGACGGGCCGTTTCAGTGCGGGCCGGGTGTTCGAAGTAGCAAGGTAGGGAAGGACGGATCGGGGATGGTGAAAAGGGACTTATAGGCCTGCTTACCGGGCTTCGGCCCCCCATCCTTACTATTACTACTACTGCTACATTTCGATTTTACTTTGCATTTTCCTTTGTAACAGATTTGGCTGAAAAACTGATCATAATGCTTCAAGCTCCTCACATATTGACAAAAATATTATTTTTAAAATTTTTTGTATCAGTTTTGAAACTTTTGTGCGAGATGCTTATTAGAAGTTCGTTAAATTGCAAATGGTTCATACGTTGTCTCATAAATTTAAAGTTTCATAAGTTTTACGATTCTTATTTAGAAAAATACATGAAAAAGAATCTCGGATTTTCTTAGAGCCCTAGTAATATACTTAAGAGCTGTGCTTTTCTCTGAAACTTGTTGAAAAAGAAACTTTGTTTGTGGACACTTCACCGGTTTCAACACTCAAAGTTAATTAAATTCTGGACCCATTGGAAAATGTTTATTTCCCAAATATGATTACACTGTTCTTGGGGGAGATTTGAATATTGCTTTTTCACTCCTGATAACAACTAGGGCTCTTTATTATTTAAAAATATATTAAATAAATATGATCCACTTAAATATATTTGTGTGGGATTCACCACTAGCATACCCACTAAAAACTCAGACATGTTCTGGCTTTTGCTTTGACCCAAGGGATCTCTGCTGCAGGCCGGAGGGAAGAACTTTCGGGATTTGCTCCCATTAAGTCCTGGTTTTCCTGTTGTAGATGCCTTGCTGTGATTAATAAGATCAAGCCGCACGTAGCTTGTTCTCTGTTTCTCTGCTGTTGAACCATGCGTCAGATGAGACGTAGCTATCGTCTTTATCATAGTAAGCTTAGTCTTCAGTGACATTTGGCTATGTCTTCCCATCATGAGGTTTAGCATAGACATTGCTCGCTTGATCTTGTCTCTTACCGCTTGGATGTACCTTTTCCATGTCAAGCCACGGCCCATGTGCACTCCAAGGTACTTGACTTCCGTGTTACAAGGTACGTCGATGTTATATATCCGTATCTGTGGTCCAGCACCCATTCTTTTTCGCTGTTCTAGTTTATCGTGCAGTTTATAAGCTCGTCTGTTGCATCCTGTAGCACAATGCTTATCCTTCTTGTGTCGGTGCGTGTGGCCAAATTAAATCATTGTATCGTCAGCTTACTCTCTCCTTCGGGAACTTCTTTCGAGTTATTTTCTTCCTGATGTCAAGGGTGACCTACCCCCTTGGTCTATAAGCCTAGAATAAAGAGGTATATTGCACACCTGTGAGAACTGGCTTAAAATTATTAGTGATACTTTATTTTTCCTTCCTTTTATTTATTAGGTATAGGCATTTGTGAAATGAAAATCTAATAACATCAGTACTGTGGTCGTGGATGAAAACATGTTACCATTGACATTGATCTCTATTGATTTAAGTGGTTGAATTAATAAACTTACTCTCTATTATATTATCATTTCAATTTCAGATTGCCTGTGGTAGCTCGGTTCCTTCTTTTTATAATATTTTGAAGACAAAGCAAACACCTCCAACTTATAATAGAACAAACAAGTTTACCAGAGGTTTTCAAAATCTGATATCGGCATATGCTTTTTCCACCTACAGAGAATTAAACCCAGGTTAGTAAAACATGGTACATACACCGTGACTTATGTTAGGTGGAATATCATTACCAATAAAATTTGAAGACGATGCCTGAAATGTTCCACCCACCCTGAAACACTATTCTTTAGATTTCCAGGAAAGTAAAATTATGTTAAATCTTGGGTAAAGGCTGTGCGCATAGACCAAACATACCAATTGAAAAAAATTGTGTATTTCATGCCATTCTATAAATGCATAACAGAGCGCTATCGGTCTAAATCATCATCAGTTCAGTGTTAATTGTCAGGAAAAAACGAGCAACATATTTACAAAGAGAACAAACAACAATTGACAAACATCACATTCAAATTTTTCAGGATTAAATCTTTTTGAAAAAGGTTCACATAGTTTTATTTAAAAAAGGGAAAAACGAGGGCTGAGCCACGTTTTTCGGGTTAAAAGCCAAAGGTCAAAGAATATGACCTTTGTTAATTGATGTTTGTTCTTTTGTGGATATGTTGTTTGATTTCTACTGACAAGTAACACTGATAATGGCTTAGCCCGAAAGCGCTCTGTTATGCTTTAATAAGAAGAATTCCTTTTTGGATCAAGTTTTGCATGGAATACAAACATTTTTTCATTTAGTAAAATACATGTGCACTAATAGTAGAAAAAAATGCATGGCAATTCATTTATATATCTTACAACTATTTTAGCTTTATATACGATTATAACTTTCCCATTCCTATTCGCTGTTATGTTTGGCGATCTTGGTCACGGCATAATCATGGTGACCTTCGCCACATGGTTGGTACTTACCGAAAAGAAGATAGCCGCACAGAAAAGCAAAAATGAGATATTTTCTATATTTTTTGGAGGAAGGTAAGAGATTTATTATATCGAAAATTTAAATTAAATGTAGTGAATAACATTAATATATATTTTCTTTAAAATAATAGTCATCTTGACTAGAAATACTTATCAAAATTTCTAAACTTATTTCTCTAAACATTAATTACTTATTAAAACAGAATGGTGAAATTTTAAATAAGTTATTATTATATTCTAAATTACATAATTTTGTTTTCATTTTAGTTTTTTAGAAAATATCGATTAAGTATGGAGCTAGATTAAGTGGACATATTAATTTTAATTTCAAATTAACTATTTATCGGCTGGAGCAATGTAGGAAAAATATGTTAAAGGCTTGTGCTTTTAAAAATAAGACGAAGGGAATTCGATAACGGAATTTAAGTGACTTCGTAGTCTTCTAGCATATATCGGTATCTTGTAGTTAGTATATTTGCTTTCAATTATAACATAACAAACCAACAAAAACGCTCGAGTTCTTATATTATATAAAAACACGAAATATCTAAAACCGTGTTTTATCCACAATACCAGAACAAAATTTTTGCACCCGACGCGCGTTTCGCTAACCATGTTGGAAACATCAGGAGATGATTAAGACTGAGTCTTAATCATTTCCTGATGATGCTAACATGGTTAGCGAAACGCACATCGATTGCAAAAATTAAGTTTCGGTATTGTAGATAAAACTCTGTTTTAGTGTGTGTTGCCGAAGGATCCAAACCCCAATATAACACGAAATATAATTTACATTTAAAAAAATTTAAGATGAAAACTGGTTTATAAAAAAAATACTACACTACACTACTCCAGAATACACATTGCAAACAAAGTTAGCATATTCCAAATACATAAACTTATGCAATATGCTAACTTTGTTTGCAATGTGTATTCTAGCGTAGTGTAGTGTAGTATTTTTTATAAACCAGAGGTGCTTAAAAGGGCAATAAATCAAATACATAAACTTCCGGCAACCGAAGATAAAGAAGAAGAGGTTAAAGACGAATACTACGAACAACTGGAACAAACAATAAGTTCGGTACCTAAACAGGGTATGTTAATCATTCTGGGATACCTTAACGCCAAGGTTGGAAGAGAAGAAGGGTTTAGACCACATATTGGAAGACATAGCCTCCATGAGCTATCAAACTACAACCGCTAACGATTGGTCAACTTACCAGTGGCCAATAACCTGAGGATTGCCTCGACAATGTTCCCGCACAAAAACATCTACAAAGAGACATGGATATCCAATGATGGGAAAATACGAAACCAAATAGATAATGTAATGTCATAGATGTAAAGAGCCAAAGATAGGTGGATGCAGAAACGGAGCACTATCTGGTGCGGATAAAAGTACCATCAAGGATTAAAAGAACCGTAACAAAACAAGAAATATCAGCACCAAAAAGTGGAACGCAGATAAACTAAACCAGGATGAAACATGCAGACACGAATACCAAAAAGAACTAGAAACACGACTAGATAAGAATATCACACAAGAGGCGTCGGATGTAGAGGGGCACTGGAAACACATCAGAACATCACTAATCAACGCTGCAGAAAGATGCCTAGGCGAAAACATAAACTACAGAAGAAGAAAACACTGGTATGACGAAGAATGCCAAAGAGCCTTAGACACCAAGAACAAAGCCAGAATACAGATGAGTGTCCAAGTGATAGAAACATCCAAAGATACAACGACCTCAAAGCGGAGACAAGAAGGATGATAAGAAAGAAAAAAAGAGAAGCTTACAATAGAGAATGTAGAAAGGGAGGCCGGATCAACAAACAGCCGAAACTTTTTCAAACAAGTATAAAATATAAGGAATGGTTATATACCAAAGACCAACATCTTAAGAAATGAAAACAACGAGCTCATAACTGACATAAAAGAAGTAATGCAAGCATGACAACAATTCTTCGAAAACCTGTTAAACATAGATGCAGTAACTAGGAACACGAAGATGGTATTCCAAAGAGCGGAGGAGTATGTACCAGAACCCACGCTAGAGGAGATTAAAAGGGCAATAAACCAATTAAAGAATAACAAGGCGCCGGGTGAGGACTACATAGCGGCGGAGTATATAAAATATGGAGGAGAACATCTATATACTGCCATACTAGAGCTACTAAAAACATATGGAAAACGGAAACCCTACCAAAGAAGTGGAATGAGGGTATGTATCACCATCCCCATTCAAAACTATAGGAGAAAAACCCTGCTAAATATAACATACAAAGTCCCGACCCAAGAGATCAACAACAGATCTAATATTCACCATAAGACATCTCCTAGAGAAAAGCTGGGAGTTTAACAGAGAGGTCCACCAACTGTTTGTAGATTTCCGCCAGGCATACGATAGCATCACCAGGGAATGTATGACAAGCGTTGGAAGGCAAAGGAGTATCAGAAAAGATCATAAAGTTAACCAAGGTGTGCGTCGAAAAATCTAAAGCCAAAGTTAGGATAGGAACGAGCAACTCTGAAACATTCTCCATCAACAATGGCCGAAAACAGGGCGATGGTCTATCACCATTGCTTTTTAACATAGTGCTGGACATGGCTATCAAAGAAACGAATATTGGTCTGGAAATATTTACAAATAAGGGTCCAGAAATTATCTTGGCATATATCGACGACATTGACATGGTAGGAAGCAGTACGATTAAACCAAAAGAAATGTTCATGAACATAGAGAAGGAGGCCAAGAAGGTAGGCCTCACGATCAACGAGGACAAGACCAAATATATTCATGTCAGACAGAAAGCAGGAAGGGACAGAATAGGACAAAACATAACCATGAACACCTACAATTTCAGTACCTAGGAGCAGTTATGACCTCGGATAACGATATCAGTAGCGAAATAAAAGCAAGAATACAAAAGGGCAATAAATGTTTCTTCGCCTTACAAGACCTGTTTACGTCCCGACTGAGATCTAGGAACTCTAAAATACGCATATATTCGATAGTAATCAAGCCAATTATTATGTACGGTTCGGAAACATGGTCAATGACGAAGCAGAACGAACTAGTGCTGAGACGCTTTGAACGAAAGATGTTTCGGAAAATCTTTGGGTCTATAGTAGATGAGAGAACGGGTCAATATCGAATAAGAACGAATGAGGAGCTCAGAATATGTGCAAAAGACCGAGTATCACAAAGTGTGCGATAAAAGCACAAAGGCTCATATGGGCTGGACAGTGTGGACACGTACAGATATCGCCGAATGAACGTCTTATCAAGAGGATATGGGAGGAAAAACCAGTGGGAAAGAAACCTTTAGGAAAACCAAGTTGGTTGTGTTGGATAGGGATATATGGAGACGAGTCGTACTAATCCACGAAGTGTTGTGACGCTAGGAGAAGAAGAAGATAAAGTTATCGTAGCAGGCCTTAGAAAATAGTGGCATCTACCCTTCCCTGTAAAATTTATATTTGCGGCCTGTTCTTCCAGAATTTTGAGAAGTTCTCTAATTCCTAGTTTTAGAATTCGTGGAGGATTTGTAATTTGATTTTGAAGTAATGAAAGACCTACGTTTTGCAAAAAATTTCGGCTCAACGTATATTTATTCTCGATTTTATTTGCGCTATATATAACCTGAACGTTTATTTCATTGATATTTAGGCAGGCCAAGAATATAGCCATTAGTCACTATCTAGTGCTTCTTGCACAATTATATTAGGGTGCATAGTTTGTCAACTATATTCCCGCCACTTGCAGTAGATTGCCAATACTTCTGGTTTATAGAAATCTCCGCTTTTCAAGTCGCTGCCTCGCTATACATGCTTGATGTCAGAAGTATAAGAAAGAAGAGAGCATTTCCTTCTAAAAGCAAATACGCCAGATTTTTCTGGACAATTTTTTCAGACAAAAGGGGGTGAGACGGTTTCTTTTTCTTTTCGCGCAAAGTTCCTATAGTAGCCAATCGATTATTTTTTAATACATTATAAATACGTATAAACCAATTATCTGTAACATTTCTTCCTGATTTATATATCGGTTGAACCAGCCGCTCAACAACGACAAAGCTGATTGAAAATAACCTATCTGACTGGCAGCCAACATAAACTTGAAGTTTAGCAGTACCATGCAAAAAATAATGTCGTACTTGTTTGGGTTATATATTGATGGGAGGGTCATTCTCCTCGAAAAGCCCCCAAATTTTCAATAATTGTCACAAACTCGGATAAAGTATACTCAGATTTGCAGTTGACGAGCAAATATCAAAGGAATATCTCGTTTTTTTTTTTTTTTGGTCGCGATCACTTTGGTTTTCAGGTCTGATGCCTCTGGCAAGAACCTTAAAACGTTTTATGGATATTGTGAGGTGAAAGATTAGGATACCTCGACTATATTGGTGAAGTTCTCCAAACTAACTAATTGTGATTTTAAGTTCCTAGAATATAGAGCAATCCGACAATGCTTAAATTCCATTTCTATTAGTAGGTGTAGCATCTGTTGTTGGAGTATAAGTTTCAGCTAAGGCATGTAATTAATTATTTGTAATTTCTACTATTATTTCAGACATTTCATTATTTATAAAACACACCTTTTTATCTTTTTTTTTCCTTAGTGTTTTCTTTTTGGTCAGGCAGTCACTTGAATATATTGTGTTAACCCATCTTTATGAAGGAGCAAATATTTTTTATAAGGATCCATTCTTCCTCTTGTAAATCGGTTCATAACTGACTTTTTAGGGGATTATACTGCAACTTATAAATTGTCTTCATTATCAAGTTCCTGTTCTGTGTCGCTGTGACTTCTCTCTTCTGTATTATCTATTTCATGCGTACTTTCCTCATCCTCAATTTATTGGAGTACTTCATCGGCTTCATATGTCTTTTAACCCTTGCTGTTCTTTCTCGTAATATGACCATCTTTTTGCAAAAAGGAAATATTTATATAAAAGTTAAGTTATTTTTGCGTTGATGTTATCGAAATATAAACATAAACCAAATACACCAATGAAAAATAAATTACTTTCTCCTATATCTCTAAAAATTGTTTAATAGTTTGTTTTTCAATAACACCTAATACAACAATATCTTGATGATATGCTAACAAATTAATAATTTTAGAAAACATTCGACACTTAAATTGCATATATATTACACACTATCTTTTATAGGTATATCATTTTACTTATGGGAATATTCTCCATGTACACCGGATTGATTTACAATGATCTATTTTCAAAATCAATGAATATTTTTGGGACTAAATGGAAGATCAACCCTAATAACCTGACCAATATTAATATTAATTCAAACGAGACAGGCGAAGATACTTTAATGGTGCAGTTGATTCCTCGCCATAGTTACGCAGGCAGTCCTTATTTTCTTGGATTAGACCCAGCGTGGCAGGTATGAATTAATCTAGTACGTGTCTGTGAAATGTAAAAAATCATTGAATAATTGAAGGACTTTCAGTTAAATCCCCATTTTATACAATTTTACTGTGAATTATAAATAGTCGACCCTCTTTCTGTCAACTATGCATAATTACCGCTTTTATTTCTCAGTTCACTGTTCTGCTTCAAAATCCTTCGTGCCAAACTAAAGTATTTCAATGCCCATTTAGATTAACTCCATCCTTATTTATCAATCATTAATCAGATGAAAGAAACAATTACCAACAAAAATCAACGTTGTTTACTAATTAGATGTTACATTAAAGGCTTGGTGTCTGTTAATGTCATTAAATATCGTATAAGTACACTACGAAAATGCGATATTTCGATGAATCCAAAAACTTATGATTAATGCAGTAAGTTATTTTCAAAATGATTTTGGATGTCGGTTTAAGGCAATTCAAAAAGCGTTCGATGCCCTAAAAATTCCACAAAGCATATACAACCTGAAAAATCCAAACAGAGTAATGAATTTCGAATTTAGAAGGAATATGTCTGGAATCGTTTCCCGGAGCAAAACTCGCATTACGAAGATTACTTTGCATTATTCAATGGAAGTAATTTACAAAATGTATTCCCGAAAGGAACATATTACTTTAGAAACTATTTACCGGTAATTCATTGAAGAATCATCAGAAATCAAACTCTCAAAAAGTTCTTTGTAATTTGAAAATATGAAAACAGACTTTAGCTTCAAAATGCCGAACGGAAGAGAACATTTATTGGAAATAATGGTACTTTTATTTTTTAATACATATCAAGTTGTTAAAATAGGAAATATATATAAACCCGTTTTTCTGGATGAGACATGAGCTTTTAGCAACACTGAGGGTAGAAGAATGTAGCAAGATGGTAGCAAATACAGTAATTGAAAAAAATGGAAGATGCTAGGTCACGTTATTGTTCATGCCCGAAATAAAAATAGATATTTGTGACAAATGAATCCCTAATTTTTAAATGTAATAAGAAAACACGTGATTATCACGATATAATGAACACCGTCAATTTTGAGAGGTGGTTTAAAGATCAACTTATTGCAAACTTAGAAGAACCATCCTTATTATACTAGATAACGCAACTTATAAAAATCGTCTACAAGAAGATATTTTGAGAAAAAGCTGGAGCAAAACACGTCTTTTAGAATGGTTAAGGAAGAAGAATATCCCTTTTCCAAATAATTTTTTTAAATATGCTGTTTGGAATTTGGTGGAAAAGCAAACAGCGCCGGAAAAAAAGTATTATGTGGATGAATACGCAAGGGAGCATGGTCGTGCGTGCTGAGGCTACCACCCTATAATTGCCATTTTGATGCCATCGACATGGTGTGGTTAGAGACCAAAAGGCGTGGCCGTTCAGAAAAACATCCTTAATGGACCCTTAATTAAGCAGCAGAAAATTTGTATACCTCCCCTGCACTTAAGCTTAAAGAAGGCATGTTAGTTGGTCTGCATAGATGACAAATATTTAAGGACAACAATTTCGAAACTGGAACAGTAGAAAATAGACCCCAAACATCTTACCGGGCTACTATTGAACCTTTTAACGTGAGATCAATCGCAGCGAGCAAACACGAAAAAGACAACAAAATAATTTCTTTGATTTCATCCTTTTTTTTTAAATAACGTATATTTTGTAAACAAATTGTCTTAGTTTCTTTTAATTTTGAAAATCTTCAACCCAAACTATTATGTTAGTTTGCTTATATTGTATTTTATATTTTCCTGATAGACAGGAAAGTGCCAACAAATATCAGGGAGTGACAAAAAGCGTCAAAATGCAGAACAGTGAAGTATATTATATTTAGATAACTGACATAAAGTGTCACTAAAGTGCAACTTTTATATAT
>MU182055.1:511301-552843 GCA_016904865.1 Pissodes strobi
AATTGCAAACTGCACAAAACTGTTTAGGTAGTTAGACTCTGCTGAGACTACTTTAGCTACTTGCACTAAAAAAACAAAGTTAATATACCTGTAATATGCAATATTAATAAGACAAAATCAGCAACAACAAACTATCTGACAAAACCCATTTCCAGTCGGTGCGGGGATAGTGAAAAGACTTTTTTACGCCTGTTAATTAGGGTTAATTTTGCTTACTCTGGTTTAGTTTTCATTTGTCTGGGTTAATTTTGGTTAGTGTGGGTTAGTTTTGGTTAGTCTGGGTTAGTTTTGGTTAATTTGGGTTAGTTTTGGTTAGTTTGTTTTAGTGTTGGTTAGTTTGAGTTATATGTGTTCGGTTAAAAAGCAGTGTTTAATTAGTTTCACAAGTTGCTATTCTACTTTATGAAACATGCACCTGGGCCTGGCAATTTACTTACTTGAAAATCCAGACAGTTAGTCAAGTATAACAATATTGCAAGTAAATTGTCATCATTAACGTCATATTTGGGAGAGTTTTCGCCTTTAAACGTATCAGTAACAGCCTCATTTCTGAAATTTCTTTTAGTTTTTGACGTCAAAAGTGCTTCATCCGCACTGTTTTTTTGCATTCATGTGTTCAATTAATGTAATCTTGCCACTGAACCCAAAAAATTCTAAAATATAAAAAAATCTTGTCTTGACCATTTCTCGAGAGTTGGTGTCTTGTCTTGTCTCAAGAAATCTTGAAATTTCTTCATATCTTGACAAAAGGGGAACCCCCGTTTCAAGTAGCGGTAAGATTGGCTAACGTGATATGCAATATTAATGCTTTATGCGTAGAGTCGAGGTTCAGGCGGCGAGGGCCGTTCGTTGCTTCAAATGCGTTGTTTACGTAGCGAAATTTACGCCACTGAAGCAGACTTTGTGGACTTTGCAAAGTACGTTTTAATTCTAATATCTCAGGCCATAACATATCCAAAATTGATAAAAAATGCTCTGGAAATAAGAAGTCAATAAGCATTAAAAAATTATCCAATTTAATTTCGCCCACAAGACATTTACCAAAATAAAAATATCAATTTCAATTTTGTTTGTATATATGCCTGTTTTTTCTAATGGTCAATGTTCCGAAACCCTTCCAATCTTTTTTGCACATTTTTACATCTTCATTTCATTCGGTCGATTTTTGCAACGACTTTAACATTGGTTTTAAAAAATACCCGCTTTTCTGTACGCCATTGAAGTAGACCCGCTCAGCAATGTACTTTTTTATCTCAATACCTTAAGCCATAACATATCCAAAAATGACAAAAGAAACCTTTGAAAATAAAAAAAACTACACCCAGCGTCAAAAGTCTTAGACCCCCAATTAATTTTCTCATAAGACACGATACAAGCATGGCTGTCTGAAAACATTAATATCTACTTTAATAAATAGTCAAACAAAGTGATTCAAAAAATAATGCTAATATAAGATGAAGCTACAAAGCTTACAAAGTGTATCTACTGCTGTAACCTGTGGACTATATGCAGAGTGTTGAGAGTTTTTAGATAAACATAAATATTTGACTATCCCCGTATGAATCAGAAACTAAAGTTTGATTAAGGTCTTAGGGTGAATAACTTTGCCAATGAATATAAAGCAATACCAAAAATTTAAGTCAAAACTGAATATTTTTCTATACCGAGTGAATTCAAATTTTAGGATTTCTCTCAAAATTCTTAACACTCTGTACCTACATAATCCACTGGCTTCAGCAGTGCATTAATTTTGTAATCCTTTTGAAGTTTCTTTTTTGGCATTTTATTTTTTTGAATCACTTTGTTTGCTTATGTAATAAACTAGATATGCGTGTTTTCAGGCTCACATATTTGCATTGCCTCTTATGAGAAAAGTATTGGGACCCCCAATGCTTTTAAAGTGGTGTGTATTAAGCATTAACTTGGCCCATAGTGTATATGTCAACTTAGGATATCCGGCAAAGTACTTGGTATTATAAAAAAATGTTTGCATAATATATTTCTTATTCATCTGTTAAAAATGTTGCAGTGATTTGTTTTTTTTTTCCAATAAACTAGCAAAAAAATTAGTTTTTTTTTGATAAATCTAGGTTTTCAAGAAATTTCAAGATTTTCTTGATTTCTTTCCAAGAAATCTTGAT
The DNA here is from genome assembly GCA_016904865.1 of Pissodes strobi. Classification (NCBI taxonomy): domain Eukaryota; kingdom Metazoa; phylum Arthropoda; class Insecta; order Coleoptera; family Curculionidae; genus Pissodes; species Pissodes strobi. Next base: position 513,443 of record MU182055.1, read on the forward strand.
CTTGAGAACTAATTTATTGTCTTGTCTTGAAAAATAGGGATCATTTCTTGTCTTGATCTTATCTTAAAATCAAGACAAGGACAAAAAGTTTTCAAGAAAATGATGACCCCTAAAGGTATTGAACATATTATTGCTTAAGTAAACTATGTCTAATCAAAATGAATTTCAAAAAAGCATTTCCGCATTTAATAATTAAAAACTTCTAAAATAGGAGTATAACAAAATTTTAAGAAATTATTTTTAAACAAAAGTCCAATAAGTAAAATAAGGTAAAATAATAAATAAAAAAACACATATTGAAATTATCCATATTAGAAATGTTGAAAAAAAAACATCGCATTGTTTTACACACTGTATACTAAAGTCCTTAGAAAATTAAAATATTTGAGCACTCTATATCTTTTCTGAAAGAATGGATCTATACACTTTTATTTTTTTTAATATTCACGTTCAAAATTACACGAAAATTACTTTTTTCGAAGCAAATGTCAAGCAGTTTAGATGACTGAATTTTCTTATAATCATTAAGTTAAAAAGCTAATTGGTATGATAGGTATGCTTAAAGGAGGCTATTTTATTGTAATTTGCTGTATTCTGTGTTTTTTTTTGTTAAGATTTAAATATGTATACAGGGTGTTTCAGAATTGAATGCTAATCCTTAAGAGTGATAATCTTTGAGTGATTTTAAGAAGAAAATGTTATATGAACATAGGTCCGCAATCGCCTTATTTTTGAGATACAGGGTGTTGAAAATTTAAAAAAAAAATCGGTTTTGTCCCAATATTTCTCCAACCGCTGTAGATATTTCTTTACATTTTGCTAGGTATTAAGTACGTATAAAAATACATTTTTTGAAGCAAAAATTTTTTTTCAACTCCAATCAGTGGCGCCCGTACTAACATGCCCTCTTATATTTTTAAACGAAAAAATGAAACGCCACTGCATTTTTTCAAAATAAAACTTATTTTCGCAAGCTGTTATTATTTCTTAATAAGAATGTCCTCTTGACTTTTTTCTGTCCGACGAACAGTTTTCGATTAAAAAAATTAAATGCATTTATATGCACGGTCCTAATTCCTAAATTTTGAATAATGTAAATTAAAGAAGAATATTTTTCTTTGATTACTTATAACAATATTGAAAACATAGGAATTAGGACCGTGCAGATCAATGCATTTTATTTTTTTAATCGAAAACTGTCGTCGGACAGAAAAAAGTCAAGAGGACATTCTTATTAAGAAATAGTAACAGCTTGCGAAAATAAGTTTTATTTTGAAAAACAGTGGCGTTTCATTTTTTCGTTTAAAAATATAAGAGTGCATGTTAGTGGGGGCCACTGATTGGAGTTGAAAAAAAAATTTTGCTTAAAAAAATGTATTTTTATGCGTACTTAATACCTAGCAAAATGTAAAGAAATATCTACAGCGGTTTGAGAAATATTGGGATAAAACCGATTTTTTTTTAATTTTCAACACCCTGTATCTCAAAAATATGGCGATTGCGGACCTATGTTTATATGACATTTTCTCCTTAAAATCACTCAAAGATTATCACCCTTAAGGATTAGCATTCAATTCTGAAACACCCTGTATATATTTTAAAAGTCTTCTTTCTTTCAAATTATTCTTTGATCCTACTTTTTTTTGAGGGGATTAGGGATCTGCTCATTATCAGACTTCCGGGCTTGGCTCATGGCGATCTTATGTTCCCGGGCTGTGTTAGGGTTCCAGTCCAGGAAGCTCCGACCGACTAAACCCTTCCCTTCTTTCTCTTTGCTCATCGTACTGGGACCGCTAGCGCATTACTTCAGTAGGATGGCTGTCTTTATTATCTTCTGGCTTCTTTTTCCTTAGTCTCTATTATTGTCCTTGTTGTTGTATATACATTCTTCCAGGAGTCTTCCGATCTTACTAAGCCAACCCTATAATTCTCAGCATTAAATACCCTTCAGTGATTTGATCCTCCTGAGACTCTTTACGAAGTGCAATCTATTCCCATCTCCAAGCCGGTGTAAAGAAGTTTCCTCATTCCAATGCGAGACGTGAACACAATATACAGGGTTTTTCACTTATAAGTCGAGAGCCGACCTCTCTAAAGCGAATGGAGATATTTTAATTTTTTAATAAGCTGTTGTTGCGTATGATCAGTTTTTTAAAAGTAACAACACAACTGTCAAAATCTTTTGAAAATTTGGCATGGGTAACTTTTAGAAGTTCTAGAATGCTGCGATAATTTTGTTTATCACGTCGGCCATATATTTTAGTGACCTCAAAGAAAAAAGTTCAACGCTGTTATGTACGGTGAGCTTGCCGGTCATCTTGTAGGTCCGTTGGTACCATGCCATCTACTAGCAAATCTAAATAAACCTTGACAATTGTGGTATAACTAAAAGGTATTTAATTATTTTAATTAATTAGTTGGGCCAGTAGCGGACTAACGGGGGGGCGGTGGGGGCGGTCCGCCCCGGGCCGCAACGCTGGGGGGCCCAATTTAAATATATAAAGTAAAAAAAAAATAACAGTCTTTGTCTCAGTAGCGACCTGCGAAAGAAGTTTTTCAAAACTCAAATTAATAAAAGATTATCTGCATTCGACAATGACCGACGACAGATTAAATTATCAATAGAAAATGTCTGAAAATTTAGATTATGATGAGTCAATTAGTAACTTTAGTTCGTTAAAAGCTCGTAAACATATCATTACATAATTATTTATTTATTTACTCATACATGGGCTAAGTCCATTCGTAGAGGAGTACTAAAAATAAAACTAAAAACAAAACAAGAAATAAAACTAAAATTAGATAAACTAAATCGATGGTCATCGAGTAGAACATTCGGTGGTATAGTTAAAACAAACATCATATATGTATTACTTAACATGTTTAGGAACCTTACAAAAAAACATTAGTCATTAGTACTGTAATGCCTCTTCAAGAATAACTTAAGGCAATTCAGCGATATGCGAGGCGATCTGTTAAAAATGTCCCCCTCAAATTTGTTTGCATTTTTCATGATTCTATTTATGGGAGAGAAGAGTTTTATGCTGACACAAGTAAAAAGTTCGTTGGTTTCTTAAAAACCTAGGAGGAACATAAAGCTGAAATTTATTTAATAGTTCTGGGGAATTTAAATGCCCATATATAACTGTGGGTTAAAACAATATTACATATTTCCCTGCATGTTTTTAATTTAGTTTAAAACTCTCTTCAAGTTCTACATAATTAATATTTTCCATTCTTATGCCTTTTTTAAATGCTACATATAGAAAAAAATTACGTTGTACAGACTCCAATTTATCTAAATGAATTTGGTAGTAAGGACTCCACACACTAGTACAGTTTTCTAAGTGTGATCCTACAAGAGATGTGTAAAGCAATATAATCGAGTTGGTGTTTCTGAAGTCCTTTGTGTTTCTTTTAATAAAACCTAATATTTTTAAAGCTTTGTTACGGCAGCTATCTATGTGTAAATGAGAGCTTTGAGTCGAAAAATACTTCAAGATCTTTAATGAGATTGACACGCTGAATCCACATCTGTTGATTTGATAATTAATAGGAACCGTGTTAAGAGATTTAGAAAAATGGATATATTCACATTTATCAGTATTAAGGACCATTTTGTTCCTAACACACCAGTCACAAAAACTGTCGATGTCCTCCTGAAACTGCACAATGTCACTGTTAATCCTTTTAAAAAATTTTAAATCGTCCGCGCATAAAATATATTCAAATGATAAAAAAACATGGATATATCATTAATATAGATATTAAATAGTAATGGGGCCAAATGTGCCCCTTGAAGAACCCCAGAAGTAACACTTACGACTTTTGAGAAGTGATTCTTTATTTTGACAACTTGTGTTCAACCAGAAATATTTGAATTGATCCATTGCAAAAGAGTGCCATGAACCCCATAAACAGACAATTTCCTCAAATGCAATCGATCATGTATTTTATCAATGGCGTTTGAGAAATCAGTGTAGACCGGGTCCACAATATTGCCTTTCTCCTGGGCCTCCGATATATATTCGGTGTAAAGCAACAGATTGGTAGTAATTGATTTTTTTTAGAAAATCCATGTTGCTTCGGAATTATAATTTTCTAAACGAGTCCTCCATAAAGTCAGTTATTATTGACTCCATTATTTTTGATATAAGAGATATTTTTGAAACAGGTCTATAATTTTTAATACAAGATTTACTGCCAGAGTTTTTATATATGGGGTATATATAAAAGAGTTTCCAAACAATTGGAAAACTCCATTAGCAATAGAGTTATTAAATATTAACCAGATGGGCCTTGAAAGTGAAATAGAACATTCTTTTAAAAATTTAGCAGTGAGTACATCTGGGCCTGGACCCTTATTTAAATCAATTTTATTGGGTCGCGTCAATACGTCTAAAAAGCTGAAATAGTAGAAACTAATATTCAAGTTGGTGTTAGAGCAGCAAATTTCGTTTTCATGAATTTATACAGAGTTCATAGCTCAACTGTATTAATTACATTTTATTTTACTAATGTATTATTCTTATATAATTATAGTATATTTTTTGGGATCACTTTTTTCTTTGGGGGGTTGGTTCTGACTTAAAATTAAAAATGAGACTTGTCACGTACTTACTGTTTTATTGAAGTTTTTTGGTCGTCGTAAATTTAAATTGGAAAAATGACCTTTTTTGGTTGTCATTAATGGAAACATATCCTAAACACATATACAAAAGGGGCCCCATGAACTCATGGTAAAATCCGCTTCGTCCGCTCGTGGAAGGAGTGTTTCTTTAACAACTTTTGGGTAAAAATTTGGGCGTGGATCCCTCAAAATTTTCGCGCACAGACGCACTGACCTCCGGCGGCGCCTGCGGCGAGCGTTAGTACTCCTCCCCTCTCACTCATAGCTCGGAGCTAAATACGCCCTTGAGGGGCCCCTATATAGTTAACCGCCCCAGGCCTCACAAGTTGTTAGTCCGCCACTGAGTTGGGCGCTACTTTGTAACTAATTAGTGTTGCCCACTTTGCGATGAATTTCTAGGTCAGTCGTACTTATAGGAATAGAGCAAAAGTTAATTTATTTACTTTATTTGAAGGCGTGGATTGAACGATTTCCTTTGGTGATTTAAAATTTATATGGCGCCACTTACGGTAAATCAAAAAAGGTAAATTAAAAACAACTATATATTAACTATATGGTTAAATTACAACTTATGGTACCATGTGCACTGCAGTTATGAACATAAGATGAAAATTGACTTAAAATTAGATTACAAATGCAATCAAATACAATAATTGATTACTGAGAATTTAGTTAACAAAAATGGTAAAAATGAGAATTGACTTAAAATTAGATTACAAATGCAATCAAATGCAATTGATTACTGAGAATTTGATTTACCAAAATGATGAAAATTAAATTAGCTTTGGTGTTTGACAAATTTAAAATAAATAAAATCTAGGTCTTTGCAATTCTTTCATATATGCAACGCGTTACCTACGTTCCCAACTGTTCTTATTATCCGCAAACCACGTGATCGTTTGGAACCTCCTCTGAAAACTTCAACTGCCTGTACCTAAGCTTCCTAGCTATAGACGTGTCCAGGGCTTATCAGTCCTTCCAGGACCCCAGTTGTCTGCACGTGCCTGCTATCGGATCGACTGTCACCACAATGATCTGCGTGACTGTTGTCTTGTAGGAACGTTGAACGTTTACATGAAAAAAAGAATTGGGTATCTTAAACCGCTGTACACTGCTAATTATAATTATACAAAAGAGTATCCTATGGACCTCAGTTTGATATACAAGGTTTTAACCAACAACTTGAAAATTCACTGGTTACATAATCATAACTTAAATTTCAATTTAAGTTCAGCAAAAATTATAGATAATTATGATTAAATGACACTATGAATAATTACTGCTACTCAAGGTATTTCGTTTCTTTAATTAGAGATGTGAAATTCAAAGGAAATTATGATTGAAATTAGAAATTTAAAAGAAAATTATGAAACTTGTCCAACAGTGGCTCTCGGCAACTTCAAATAGAAAATCACTAGACTTTAATAAAAAAAAAAGGAAGAACGAGGTATAACCTCTCTTAAACAAGTCTAATGACTCCCAATAGGTACTTAATTTATTAAGATGGCCCTTGGCACATAAACAATAATTGGACGTAAATTACGTCTCAATTAATCAAAGATAAAGATAAGATAATTACTATCTCGCTTTGAGATAGGAACTATGTTTATAGATAAAGAAAAATCAACCAGGTAACTTTACACGTGCTTACCCTCTTTAATAAGCAAATGAATACAGACACATCATGGATCAAACGTTGACACGATAAGCAATAATAATTATAGTTCAAAGTAACAAATAATCTGAAAAAGTAATGAAATAAGTCTGAAAATTTACTATAGCTAACAATATTGCTACGAAAAACCCAGAGAAATTCTACTACAAATTCAATTTACTACCCTCTACAGGAAAAGATAAAATCTGCTCTGCGAATTCTCCCAACAATATCGTCAAATCTAAATGAAAATATCTAAATAATGTGTGTGACCGTTTAAAACGATGAAATAATTCCGCTCTCGACAAATTTGGATTAAACCATTATCAAATTACACGAATTTGACCAATAAGAAACGCAACTATTCACCAAAAAAATCGATATTTAACCTCAAGGTCGCCAAAAAAATTTAGAATTGTTGAAATCGCAATTACTTAAAAATGCAATACAAAAGCCAAATACATCTAACTGAATTGGAAACAATTTTTAATTATATATTTAAAGTATGAAAGGATTATTGAAAAATATGCAGAATGAATAAGATATTTTAAGATCAAAAATTATTATAACTTACCGAGCCGACGCTTCACACAAGATGAGACGAAATTTTTCAAAACTGTATATTCTACCCATTTAAAATACAACGTTTTTTTTTCATTGGCCAGTTCAAAACACGTGACAACCGTTGTTATAAGAAACACGGCGTCAAGCTAAGGAAGCATTCAAGCATTGCCTATCAATATACTAAACATTGAAAACCATTGACAAATAGGTAGAATAAATGGAGCGGAATAGACAAATATTTCATAACATTATATTTAACATATATTCCGTTACAGTGGCATCATGAGCATGTTGCAGCTGCAACAAAATATTCATTATACGCTCAAGAGGTACCTCTAGTAATTCTGTAAGTGTATTTTGAAGGAAATCTGAATAGGCTTCTGCCGCTAAAGTCTCAGTTAAAGGATGTGGGTCAATGAGATATCCATTTAATAAACCGCACGAAACATTGATTCCAAAAACGCGTTGGTTTGCTCGTTCTCTAATTCAATGAGGAGGATTCTGGGGCCGATAGCGACAACTATGTGACAAAATTGCTCTAAAACTTGGACTGTATATTTATCACTTGTAATGGTTTTCCTCCTGTCTATCTGCGACTTCAAAAGCAACCATCATTTGTTAAGTTCCTGCACGGAGCTGTAAAAAATTGGTCATTAGGAATTCTTCTGTTAGGATAACGTTGTACATATGCTATTTGTGCAACCTTAGTATTTAATCTGTATCCTCCGTAAAGTAGAGGGATGTAATTTTGAAGAAAATTTAAAGAATTACTGCGAACAATGATTTTGAATGCGTCGAATTTTTGTGACTTTTCAAAGACCCATACTAATTTTTTGAAAGCTGTGTGTAATTTTGGTATGTATAAACATTGCATTATTTTTTTTTTCAGAGTGCAGATAATAAGATTATATTTCTAAACTCTTTCAAGATGAAGCTGTCTATTATTTTTGGAGTAGTGCACATGATTTTTGGAGTTGTTCTCAGCGTGGTGAATTTTGTGTAAGTAATAAGCTCATCACCAATACATTAAATAAATGAGCTAGTTCGTTCATACTGTCTATCATAACATTAAATGTTAGGTCCAAATAGCTCAGTTGTTCTATACTAGGCACATGTATGGAAATTGTCAAGTATTTCTCCAGCTGCTGACCAGATTGGTTTGTATATAATTTGCTATACAAGTATAAGAAAGCATCGCGGACACATAAAATGGTATCGACAATTTTGACAAGATTTTATATTTTATTGGGCTTATTATGTTAAGTCCCTGTATATTATTTTCAACTAACGTTCTTTTGAATTTTATTTATCATTCAAGACGTTTTGTAATTATGCCTTAAATTTAATTGTTTTAGAGATAATAGGGTTCGAAAATAACATTTTTAATGATATAAATATCGACAAAGTCTAAGCTAGCAAATTACAATATGAAAAAATGTTACTTTTGACATGTTTTTTTTTACAAAATTAAAGTAAGCCATAAAGTTGGCATTACAAAATAAATCTAAAATTATAATATATTATTTTTGACAAAAGTACATGTGCAGCTATATTTTCAGCATATTTGAGTTCGTCTCTGATCTCAGCCTATATATAGCAGTTGTATCATTTTGATTAATGAAGTTTTCCCAATGGAGAGCACATTTCAGTCGATTACGAAATTTAGTTACTTGTTTTCATAATTATTTATAAATTTCGAAATATATACGTAATTTTGCATTTACCACACCTTCGCTTGGGAGTAATGTACTTTTTGTAGAGCTGGACGATAGCCTCTCTATTATTTGCTGATGCATGTCATCTACTTGAGTCTCTCTGCATGTCGTCTCCTAGGTCTTATAATTTGCAAATGCATGTCAAATTGCACACAAGTTACTGGGATTTTCATCTGTGTGTGTTCCAACTATTGTAGCGAGCTTATTTGTTACACGGTCGAAAATGCAGCATTGTTCGGTCATGAGGCAATTTTCTTTTATAATTTAGAAAGTAAGCAAGTAAAATCTTCAATACTTTATGGTAAATTTTTAGCAGTAATTGTAATTGATTCTAAAGTTTATGCATCTCTTCATGCTGGAACACCCTTATTAAGTCAAAGAACCCAATATCTATCTTCCATAGCAAGATTGGGGGCCTGTAGGAGAATAAAATTTCCCTTCATGTCTAGGTACAGCAAAGATTATGCCTATCCATAAAGTAGGAAATCTGGTCGATCATTCTAACTTTAGACTAATCTCACTCTTACCCACCTTGTTGTGTGCTTTCCTTCATCGAAACTAATGGCATCCTCAACAAGCGCTAGTTTAGCTTTCGTGAGAACAGCAGTACAAATAATGCTGTATACCATCTATGGTGGTTACGTTTCGGCAGCCTTTTATGAAACCTATCGAAGGCTTCTGACTGTGTTACTCATAAAATCCTGCTGCGGATGTTTTACGGAATTTTTTTTTATCATGGTATTCAGTCGACAAGAACGTGTCTTCTTAAGATCTAATTGCTCCAATTACCAGCCTATTTTCAGGGGAGTGTCACAGGATTCGGTTTAGTGTTCAGTTCTGTTTTTACTCCACATTAATGGTTCCGCTAATCTGTTAATTCCCGCTAAGTTCACTATATTCGTTGACGATACCACAATTATCTGTGGCAAGCTCTGGACCCTGCTTCTCTCCGTAAGATCGTTTTGCAGGTTACCCAGTGCGCAAAAACTTGGTGCGAGTCTAACTTGTCAATATTGAGTTCCACAAAAACAGAGCTGGACTGTTTTAAATACAGTCTTGCAGATATATTTGTAGCTAATGCTACAGTTGAGATGAAATCTGAGTGCAAATTTCTTGGAATATTCATAGACTCGCCCAAGATCCACACACGTATGAATTGTCTTGCTAATAAGCTATAATATGGTTGTTCTGCTGTTAGGATTAGTGTTCAAGTATTTGTCCCAAAAATTGGTTAGATTGCTTATTGTTCGCCCTTTGAATGCTTTTCGATATGGTATGGCTTTGTGGGAATTGCAGGCAATTACATGCTTCAGATGCTGTTTATTATCCATTATGCATTTGATGTAAGGCCAAGCCCTGGGATTCATGTCGACCACTTTCTCTTTGTGAGACTCTCTCATGGTTGTATATTCTTGACTGTCTGCATTTTCCTTAAGTGCCATTCGAACTTCATGGTGATGAATTTCCGTATCCAAGCAGAGAGCACAGGACCTTACGTCTTCCCCAACCCACTTTTATGGTAGTTCTATTATCTCCACCAACTTTCCTTTGATATTAAAAATTCAGCATCTCCCAAAATATTTAAAACACAAACGAAGAAGCTGTTGATAATAAATGCATATTATTCTGTTATATAATTCTTTAAGGATATAAGTTAAATAACCAACTTACATGTAATGCTGTATTTGATTCGAGCTCCTAGTTATTTGGAAAATGTTGTGAGCATAATATGTTCTTTTGTGCCTGACTTTTGAAATATTTTGCGTGCCTTATTGTCTATGTTTTATACCAATTGCTGGGTTGTTTTTAAGCAATAAAGCGTTATTTGACATTGTATATTAAATTTTATTTCATCGGGGTCCAATATCTCTCCTTTGACCATTTCCATAACCTGTATACTGTAGTAGGAAATGTACTGCCAATTTTATTAAAAAAATTTAACTCCTATTTTTAAGTTATTACAAAAACAGGTTTTTAGAAAATGAGATATCGTATCTATGTAGATCTAAAATAATTTTGGAACCATTCGTTTTTGAAAGGCCAAACGAAAAAATGTTTTTCGTTTATATCATGTTGCATCACTTTTCCTTCTACTTAATAACATATTAAACACAATTCTTTCTTTATTTTTAGACATTTTAAGAAGAAGGCTTATATTCTCTTAGACTTTTTGCCAAAGATTCTCTTCTTTTCATTCTTGTTTGTGTACCTTGTTATTATGATATTTATGAAATGGACAAATTATTCTGCGATGAATGATGGGAATATTGGTAAGTGCAAAAATTTGGTTCCGTTTTGTTTAAGCGGAGTTTTAGTCGTCCAGAGGCAAAATCATTAATATGAATATAGGTGAGCTAAGCATTTAAAAAATCATTACAGATGGGGCCCCAGCAAAATGAATATGTATCTGTATGAATTACGTGAAAACTGTAAGAGTGACAAAAAAAAAATAAATCCAAAAGGATATTGCAATTTTAAAAGATTTATTTTTTATGTTGTTTTTACATCTGGAGTATGATTCGCTTCCCCTAGAAATCCAGAACAATTTTGCTTATTATAAATGATTACGTTTTTAGATTTAATATATATGGCATGACGTGCTAAAGCTTCAGAGTGCGATTCCATGGATTATTTTACAAAGAATGTAAATGAACATAATCTGCGCACAACAACTTAAATTGTTTGCTACAGGGTGTAATGTTTTTTTTAAATCACTATTTTTTATATCTCCGAAAATATTTCAGATATTATCTTTAAATTTTATTACGTGTTAATAGGATATTGAAATAAAGAGTTTTTTAACGGTAAGTATTTGTTCATCGCTTAGAGTTTTGCAAACTAACCGAACGACTTTGATAAATTTATTGTATAAGTTTAGTAAATTATCACACATTTCTTTTTTAACGTTTTCCGCCTTTGACGTCAGTTTTTTAAGAATCGGCTTTGCTTCGTTATTAATAATATATTTTATGTTCTGTAGCCTGGACAAGGTCTTTTCCCACTCGTTCATAAAATACTGCTTATACCAATTAATAGCGGTTGTCCCTCAGTCTTCTAATCTCCTATATATATCGAGTTGATGTAGGTTCAAGATTTGTATATATTATTATAATAACAGTGCAAGGTCGTCAAGGTTAAGTCATCCTTGCTGTCGGCGTTTGGTAACTCGTGCCTTGAATTGAAACAATAATATTACGTATGCCAGGTAATATAAATATAAATAACCTTCGCTTAAACCTCGACCCGGACGGATTACCTTCAATGATCTAATTTCTGAAATACGGAGTGTTTTCTTGATAACCTACACCTCACACTCTCAAAGATTGACACGTTATTAATAATTATGTGTTCAAAAATTATTCGAAAGTGCTGCTAGATGATTTTTAATTTCATTGTTTTAGCCAAGAACGAGAAAACCGCAAAAGTCGGTTTTTATGTAAATTGACCAAGCTAATCGGGAAAATATCCACATGGAAAAATGCCAGCGGCGTATCACTTAAAAAAAAATATATCAGCGATAATACTGGTGGAGCGATAGAATATCTTTCCTTACAAGCATGTGTGGTTTTATATTTCATTAACACGTACCAATTTAAAATCATATCCAAAGTATTTTCAAATCTTTGAAAATAAGGATTAAAAAAAAACTCAAGATCCTGTTGCAAAAAATTTAAGCCGTTGCGGGTATATGTATGATCATTCTTCATAAAATGATCTGAGGAATCACAACCTGAAATATTAGTTTGTCACAAAGGAACATTCGGTATTCTATACTCGAAGCCTCGTATGTTAATATACTTATGAAAAAAGCAGTACTATTTTAACTGTTCGGTTTACCGTTACCCTGCCTCCATCGTAATGATGCGGAACCCTGGATAACGGTTTGCCGTTGCACAGAATTTACAGTCCATCGTAATGATGCGGGACCCTTGATAAGCAGACGTCTTAAAATTGTATATCTTCCTTTCAAACTACATGCAGAGTACCCAATACCCCTAGTCACGAAGCTAAAACTCAAAGCATATGTGTTTTTCTTTTAAATAGAACACCCCGCACGGGCATAAAGTAATCCATTATGTAAATGGTATCTAAGGTATAAAAACACAATAATGTACTGGTATGACATAAACATCATTTTAAGCACGCTGCAGCGTGCGATAATCGTTGATTATGATGCATGCGTAATAAAATAGTATATTATGATATAAGTGTATAACAGGGCCTTTAAAGCATGCGCGACATATTTCAAAACACGACGCGCAGCGGAGTGTTTTGTAAGTCGCAAGGGCTTTAAAAGCCTCTTATACACGTATATCATACGCTATTTTTTATTACTAATGCAACATGATCTCAAAAATGTTTTAAATATTAAACTTAAGGGATACATTGACGAATATATTAATCTGTCACATTTGACATGATCAAATGTTTCTATAGCAACCTTTAAAAAAGTAGGCGCATTATAAACATCATTTTAAGCACGCTGCAGCGTGCGATAATCGTTGATTATGATGCATGCATAATAAAACAGTTTGTATTTACCATGGGTATTAATAGATGTGTACGCCCTCGGGTTTGTAATATTGTCGCCCTCAGGGCATAAACATCTACTTAATACCCTAAATAACTATAAAATTTTTTCTAATCGATATTAGATTGTTTATAATATGATGCATATACTGCATATATATTCTCTATAAGGTCTATACAAAATCTTACCATATATTCTTGAGGTCAAAATAAGCAGATTTAAAATATCGATCCTTAGTCCGAAATTGCTCCGTTTCCGAGATAGAGGCGAAAAATTAAAAAAATAAAAATCGAATTTTTTAAAATGTATGAACATTTTTAACGTATTAAGGTGATTTTTGGGATGCGAAATCTGAATATGGACACCATTTCACTTTGGCTGCACTTATGATGGTTTTAAGTGGCCATAACTTTTTTCTCAGTGTACTTTTTTTACTTTTCTTATTAGAGGGATAATTTTCTTTATATTTTTAAGCAAAAATGGTACTCTTGATAAAATCCGCACAGGAATATTCAAATTATTTTGAATAAAAAATTGGCTGTTATCTCTGAGGATTAAATTTGGTCAGTGAATTACCAGTGAAAGATGAATTTTTTTGGATATTTTTTTTTTGTAGAAAACCTAATATTTTTTACCTCTTTGGTGAATAGCTTCAGAACTCTATTTGCAAATTTATTTTATCATTCAGTCAATTTTCGGCAGGAAAAAATTATTGACTTCGTTTACCTACAGTAAATTTGCTGCCCGAATTTGGCATTGGATTTTTTTTTAATTCAATGAGAAAAACTAAATCACAAACTTTAGTAATTGTTCAGAATCACCTCCGTTAACAAAAGTACAAAGATTAATAAGCCGTAAAAAGTTTAAATGTACTATTTGCATCAATTCCGCATCGTTCTTTAATATGTTGAATTTTTCCTCAAAAATCCTCTTCATATACGGTATGTCTGTATACCATTGTTTTTAAAGGCCCCCAAAAAAATTAATCCAACGGAGTAGTTTACAGCAGCGTCATTTTCTCTCCCGATCCATCTGTTTGGATACCGTGATGCAAACAATTGCAGATATTTTAAGTAAAATGTGGTGGAGCACCGTCAAGCATAAACCACATAACTTGTCGAAGTTGTAATGGCAAATCGTCTAAAAAATCTGACGGCCTATTTTGTAAATGTTATAAATAACCAACACCATTTAGTCGTGGCAGTTAAATGGCAGGACCGATAATAAAATTGTCAATGGTTCTTGCCCACACATTAACCCTAAACTGAGCTAAACTCATGTTGATAATGAGCTACTTTCATGGCATGCGGATTTTCATCAGCATAAACATGTTCGTTATCTACGTTGGTCACACCACTTCTTGTAAAATATGCTTCGTCAGTAAATACAGTTTGCTTAGCAACATTCACATTCTGTTGTCTTTGTTCGGTAATGAATCGACAGAAGCCCAATCGTTGATCGAGATCCTGAGGCAAAAGATCTTGGGCCCTTTGGATATGGTACAGACGAAGCTGCTGTTCTTTTAAGGTCCTATGAACTACATCCTTATATACTCCTACGTCCAAACTTAAGAGTCTGGTGCTTAATTTAGGATCTTAAGCGATTCTTTCCAAAATTTGTTCCTCAGCGTCAGAAGACCTTATCGCACGTTGGCGCCCATAATTGGCAAATACAGGAGTGAAACTACCAGTTTCGCGAACGCGTCTCTCAATAACACAAATGTTTGACGGTTTGGTATGCGCCGATTTGGATATCTTTCCTAACCTAACACTTTCCCGACTATTTCCTTCACAATATCCAAAAACGAATAGCATATCCAGGTAAAAAATACGAGGTTTTTTTTTTGTATGTGACAATGTTAGGAAATTTACGTCACTGCAAAAAAAATCCATTTTGCACTGCTAATTCACTTACCAAATTTCACCCTCAAAGATATTAACCAATTTTTTGTATTAAAAATAATAATTAGACTATTCCGGTGCGGTATCTAACACCAAAAACCAAAATATCTCGAAAACGACTTACTTTAGCGGATTTTAACAAGAGTACCATTTTGCCCGGAAATTTTCAGGAAATTATTTTCTTTTCACAGTGAAAAGGTGTCCATATTCGGGTTTCGCATCTTAAAAAACTCCCTAGGTACTAGTTTTTAAAGTAATAAGTAAAAAAAAATCATAAATTCAAAAAAAAAATCTATTTTTATTTTATAACTTTACCACCTTGTATCTCGGAAACGGAGCAATTTCGGACCTAAGTAAGTGGCTTTAAATCAACTTATTTTGCCCTTAGGAATATGTGGTAAGATCTTGAACAGACCTTTTAGAGACACCTTGTGTATCTTATTTAAATGCGATATAGTTAGTTTCGATATATTTAAGTTTATCTAACTCTCACTTTTTCTAGTCTATTAATAATTGAGCCTTTAAATACAGAATATTTTCATGTCGTTTGTCAACGGTTGCCGCTCAACAAATCGACCGAAATTGCAGAGCATGTTAGATAAAATAGTGAACTCGAAAAACTGTGTGCTATGAAATTATTGATCTTATTAATAAGATAAATTTAGTTCAGGTCTGAAACTTCGAGCGACAAGTATTAGGACCTAAGATATTAAAGCGCAATTCATTGCGAAGTTAGTATATTATATACCGAGGGACTAAAGTATACGTTTTAATCCCGAAGCGAAAAGTTTGTGGCCCGAACGAAGCTAAGGCGAAAATTCGCTGAGGGATTGAAGACGCTTGAGTCAAATGGTTTATACAGCGAGAATTCGCTGAGGGATTAAAGGCGCTTAAGTCAAATGGTTTATACGTTATTTTCGCATGTCATGAAGTACATTTTTCCTCAAAAAAATATTAAAGCAGTTCACATTCGTAATATAGTCAAACACAAAAAAAAATTATGTCATGAAGTTATATTACCAGTCAGTTGCTATAAAATTGATAATTCAATCAAAGGTTATGAATTTATTTAATTTGATTAATTGCTATAATCATTAATGTAAATATTAATGAACAGTAGTGGAACTTTAGTTATATTAATTTTGTTGTTCATGTTACTATTTTATTAAAAACTAAACTACTATATTATATTACTATAAAAGAGCTTTTAACTGGGATATTTTACTAACATGCAGTATGCTTCTCAAAGCTATTTTGAATGGAGTTAGGTTTAAAGTTTTCTTGGCACGTCAAGAATTAAAATATATTTTTAAGCTCGAGGAAGCAAAAGCCACGCATTTGTTGTGGCTTGCCATTTTAATCCACGACTTGCAAAATATACCTTTACATGGAGTGTTTCATAATACAATAAATTATCATTTCTTGAATATAGCTTTCCTAATTTAGCAGGGCCCAATTAATTCTATTTGGGGCTCTTGTGTAAAATAACAACTGGGGTACCAAAAATATACGATTTATTAATTCGAAAATTAAACACGTTTTTTATCTACTTCAAAAATTAAATATATCGCCATTTTCTGACAAAAAAATAATAACACAACAATATTTTTGTGGTAAAAGAAACGAAGCTAGTGAAAAATCCGAAAAATATTAAAAATCAAAACACTTTATTGAATAAGGTACACAGAAGTAATGTCGCAAAAAATTAAAATATTTCCGTAAATAAATGTACATATTCTGTTGTACAAAAAAAATCATCCAAATGAAGCCCCTTCGGCCCTTGCCTGAGGGAGTAGGTAAATTGTACACGTGCTAATTTAGGGACTCTAGACCTGGAAAATTTTCGACGTTTGGCACAAAGCTCTCCTGTTGTTAAGGACGAGAAATCGAAAAATGAAATGGTTATTAAGTTAATTAATTATTGTCATCTTGTCAAAGTCAAATTTAATACTTGACAAAGCGTACGAGCTATTTACTATTGTAATTGCTTCCTCCAGTTTTTTAAGTTTTTCAGCTTCTTTAGGCTCATTAAATTAGCGCTTGTGCAAGTTACACCTTGGGGCCAGAGTCGAATCGATCTTGTTCAAAAAGCAATATGTAGATGATGAAAAACTTTTTGTATTTTATGCTATTTGCCTTCCGAACCTCGTTAATAATTTCATTTATATTTAGCTCTTTAAACAAAGTTATCAATGGACAACAGAGCTAAATTACGAAATGCACCAATACATTAAATTTCATCCTCCGCATTAGTAAATCTGTTTGTAAAGCCAGATTCATATTTGGGAAATTTGCACGTCATATTATTATTGTAAATAAGGAGAAAAGTTCGGAGGCAGATTTAATTTAATATAAGTTAAATTAAATGCAGTCTTCTGCGTCATTTAAATCATTGTTGTTATCTTCTCTTAATGTATTTTGCTTCTGTCATATAATCTCAATACTTCTAAATTCAACTAACCAAATGACACTAACGTTTTTCAGTTTATTTTAATGATCTGTCGATTATTACATTTTGTCTATTGAATAATCTGATCTTGGTATTGAATACCCTATATCCGAAGAAAAATTATTAAAAATGTTAAAACAAATCAATATAATTTGTAGCATATAAAAATTGTGTTAATGCTAGAAATATAGAAAACATTGGTTAATTTCGCATTATCTTGCATCAGTATGAAATTTGGATCTACCGCATAAATAAGCTACAGGTAAACATGATTTTCTAGCACATTACCGATGTAACGTGTAGGCTTTCATAAATTACCAGAAAGTCGGATTTCCTTTCTCAACTTATCCCCATGCCTCCCCCAAACTGTTATCGATCTGCCACCAAATCTTTAAACTTCTCGCAGCAGCAGAATACCGAATACCATCCGCTGGGACGTCTGTAAACACGTGCTTGACCCTCACAGCGTGTAAGATGACCCAAACTAACCCAAACCAAATGATTAAAAATGTTAAAACAAATCAATGTATTTCGTAGCATGTAAACATGGTGTTAATTAATGCTGCGAAGGTATTATAAACAGGCATTTTTTTATTTTTTACACATTTAAATACATTGGTACATTATTGAATTTGAGACTAATTATTGTTGTCACAACCGACCAAACTATGACGCTTATTTTTTAAATCAATGGAAACCAGGACTATCATCCAGTTGCAGAAAAGCAATGAAATATCTGGCTTAATAAATATTTAATTAAAATATACGATTGCGTGACAAATCTTACAGTTTTTAAATCTAATATAGTCATCCGCATGAGTTTTTAAAACGTATCCTATATATAAATCGAAAACTTTAATAATACATGTATTATACAAGGTTAGCCAAAAATCTGGACCCCTAAATATCTTAGACTGGTAATACGTTTCTGAATTATTGAACTTAAGGTATGTTAATGCTAGTAGACTCAAAAACACTTTCAGCGGTGATGACAGACTTAGCGTTTCCCGGATAAAATGCAAATTTAGCTTTTTTTATTTTAATACCATCAGTTATATTGCTTTCTTGTGTTCAACGTTACATTCTGGTGTAATTCTCTTAAGACATCGTTAACTTAGGGATATAGAAACCAATATGCAGATGATGAAACTCTACTTACATTTTCTTTTCTTTGCCATCCAAAAATAGTTAATAATTTCATCTGTTTATGGTTCACAATGAACAATAGAGCTACATCACAAAATTCATCAATAAATAGTCTTCCACACTCTGCGTTAGTAACTGGGATGGTTAAATGTATTTGTATAGTCAAATATACATTTGGGAATATTGCCGTCAAATTGCTACTGTATTTAAACCGGACCGTAAGTTTGGAGACATATTTAGTCTTCATAACGTCTTTTAATAATTTGTTATAAGATATGAATAAAACACAGTCTTCCGCGAATTCATCATTTAGATCGTTGTTGTCAACTTCTTTTGGTGTTTATTTAATTTAATTAAAGAATCGCATGCAACGTTTTTGCTTTCGTTTAAAATATTGCCGATTACTACATTTTGCTCAATGGATAATCTGATCTTGATATTGATTGATTACCCTATATGTATATAGATTGGAAGAAAAATTATTAAGGATGTTAAAACGAATCAATGTAGTTCGTAGCATGCAAAAATTGTGTAAATGCTGATAATTTGGTACACTAAAAATACTATTTAATTTTAACAAATTTAAATACGATGGTACATCAATGAATTTCATACTTTTCCTCAATATATCAGCATTATTGCTGGTATATATTTATTACTGCATTTTTCAACCAAATACTATACGTAAAATGTTAATTATTGTCACAACTGACTAAACTATGATGCTTTTTTACTTAAATTAATTAAAATTAAGACGGTCATCCAGTTGCATTAAAATAATAAAATAATTTGCTTAATAAATATTTAAATAAAATAAACAACGATTTTATGCCAAATCAAACAGTTTTTAAAACGAATTATAGTCGTCCACATGGCTTTTTAAAATGTATCTTTAATCTAAATCAAAAACGGTGTCAGCGGTATTGATTCTACGTAAAACTCTTATAATTTTCTTAAAATATCCTATACCTAGGAATACAGGGACTAATTTGTAGATAAAAGGAAACTACTTCGAATTCCTTGCCTTCCTAAAATAATTAATAATTTGGTCTATGTTTATTTCTCAGTGAACAATGGAGATATATTACAAAATTTATCAACAAATTATCGTTAGCCATCTGCACTAGTAACTGGAATGGTTAAATGTATTTGTAAAGCTAGGTACACATTGTGGCCGTCATATTATTATGGTACAATATGGAAAAAAGTTCAGAGATATATTTACTGCCTTTTATTAATTTGATTTAAGATTTAAATAAAATACAGTCTGTCCAGAATTCGCCAATTAGATCGCTGATATTAACTTATCTTAGTGTATTTGCCTTATGTTATATAATTTAGGCTCCAAATTTAAGCAATTTAATAAAAATTAAAAGAATCACACTAACATTTTCAGTTTTGTTTAAAAATCTATTGATTATTCCACTTTGCTTAATGATTAATCTGATCCTTATATTGAGTACCCTACAGTTCGGAAGAAAAATTATTAAAAATGTTAAAACAAATCAATATAATTAGCAGTATGTGTTACAAACACATTATTACATTTGACACATTACAAAATGTTAATTATTGCACAACTGAATAAACTATGACGCCTTTTTTCAAATAAATCATCCAGTTGCAGTAAAACAGTCAAATAAGTTACTTAATAAATATATGATTGAGATGCACTGATTTTATGCAAAATCATACAGTTTTGAAATCTAATTATAGTCATCCACATGGTTTTTTAAAATGTGTCTTTAATCTAAATCGAAAAATTTAATAATACATATATTATACAATGTTAGCCAGAAGTCTGAACCCAACTAAATATCTCAAAAGGGGATAATGCGCTTTCGAATTTTTTACCCAAGGTATATTGTTGCGAGTAGATTCCAATACCAATGCATGCTTATAGTATAATTTAATTAAAGCACCCTATACTAAGGAATACAGGAACCAATATGCATTTGGTAGAAAACTACTTGCATTATGACAAATCATCAGTTTTTTAAGCAAATTATTGTCTTCCACATGGTTTTTAAAAATTTATCTATAATCTTAATCAAAATCGGTATCAGTGGTATTGATAATAAGGCAAGCTTTGCGTGTACATAAAATTCTAGCATAATTTTCTTAAGGCATCCTATGCTAAGAAATATAGGAACAAATATGCAGCCGATGGAAGACTACTTGCGTTTTATTTTCTTTGCCTTCCGAAAATAAATAATAATTTCATCTGTATTTGGTTCTCAATGGACAATAGAACTAGATTCAAAAGTTCATTTAAAATGAGCTTCCACTCTCTGCATTTGTAACTGGAACGGTTAAATGGAACGGCTTCTTCAAATGTATCTCTAATCTAAATCAAATACATTGTCAGCGGTATTAATAACAAGGCAAGCTTTGCTTCTACGTAAAACTGGTATAATTTTTTTAAGATATCCTATACCTAGGAATATAGGAACTAATATGTAGATAATAGGAAAGTGCTTGCATTTTCTTTTCTTCGCCTTTCGAAAATAATTAATAATTTGATCTATGTATAGTTCTCAATGGACAATAGAGGTAGACTACAAAATCCATCAAAAAATGATCTTTACCCTCTGCATTAGTAACTGGAATGAATAAATTTATTTGTAATGCTAGATATGCATTGTGACCATCATATTAATATCGTAAATAAGGGAAAAAGTTTGGAGATATATTTATTAATTTGACATAAGATTTAAATAAAATACAGTCTTCCGCAAATTCGTCATTTAGATCGCCGTTATGAATTTCTCTTAGTGTATTTCATAGTTTCAGCCTTCAAAATTAACCAGTATATAAAAAATTAAAGAATCACACTAACATTTTCAGTTTTGTTTAAAAATCTATTGATTATTACACTCTGCCCCATGAATAATCTGATCCTGGTATTGAGTACCCTATATGCAGTTCAAAAGAAAAATGTTAAAACGTATTTCGCATCATGTAAAAATTGTGTTACACCTAAAAGTTTGTTACAAACATATTATTATATTTTTACACATTTAAATACAATGGTCTTCAATGCTTTTCATACTTTTTCTCAATAAATTAGCATAACTGATGGTATACATTGCTGTATTTTTCAAACAAATACTCAACGAAAATTGGTTATTATTGTCACAACTGAATAAACTATCACGCCCTTTTTAAAATAAATAAAAATTAAGACGATCGTCCAGTTGCGGTAAAATTTTAAATGAGTTGCTTAATAAATATATGATTGATATAAACAATTGTTTTATGCAAAATCGTAAAGTTTTGTAATCTAATTATAATCAGCCACATGGTTTTTTATGTATTTCTAATCTAAAGCGAAAAATGCAATAATACGTATATTATACAGGATTAGCCAAAAGTCTGAATCTATATAAATATCTCAAAAGGGGATAATGCGTTTTTTGAATATTTCTACGTACGCTAGTAGATTCAAAAACAGTATCAGCGGTAATGGATAGCAATGCAAGCTTATAGTAGAATTTTCTTAATGCACCCTATACTGAGGAGTATAGGAACCAATATGCATCTGGTGGAACACTACTTGCATTATGACAAATCATTAGTTTTGAAATCAAATTATTGTCATCCACATGACTTTTTAAAATGTATCTATAATCTTAAACTAAATCAGTGTCAGTGGTATTGATAACAAGGCAAGCTTTGCTTGTACTTAATATTCTAGTATAATTTTCTTAAAGCGTCCAATACTAAGAAATATAGGAGCAAATATGCAGACGATGGAATACTACTTGCGTTTTATTTTCATTGCCTCCCGAAAATAGTTAATGAATTCATCTATGTTTAGTTCACAAAGGTCAATGGAACAAAGTCGCCGAACGCCAGCAATGTAGAAAAACTTATATCGTAAACGGAGGCGCGTTTCGTAGTCCGACAGACTAGGTACTCGCGATGCAAAAATTGGAATAACTTAGGAAAGACTGACGCACCACTGCCCATATTTAGGCTACTTAGCCTGTGCCACATGGAGGAGGATTAGATAGCATGACACCCCTCTCGACATTTAAATTTGCTATCAAGAAATTATTATTATTTTGACGTAGTTAGTGAGCCTACACGTCATCGGTTAGGGGTTAAATACAATGGTATTTCAATGAATTTGAAAATTTTGCTTAATATATCAGCATACTTGATGATATATGTATATTATATTATATTGTATTTTTCAAACAAATAGTCAACGAAACATGTTATTTATTGTCACAACTGACTAAACTATGATGCCCTATAACTTAAATTAATGAAAGTGAAGACGATTCAGTTGCAGTAAAACAATCAAATAGGTTGATTGATATTTATGGAAAAACATACAGTATCGGAAGCTAATTATCGCCCTCCAGCCTTTTTAATTCCTTAACCTAAATCGAAAAAATTAAAAATGCATTTACTATATGTATTTCAAATAAATAAGTTTGTATACCATATTTTAGAAAAAGAGCTATTCGATTGTTGAATAGCCGAGCTTTATTTCAAGAATGATATTAAACCTACAAGAACATTAGAACAATATAGGGAAATTCTTCAAAACGGGTAGCTTAACATGTATACCAACTATAATTAAGAGGAGAAAATTACTCCAAAAAACAGCATCTCCAGTAAATATGAAGAAGACAAAACAAAAAGCGAAGAAGGGAATCATGTTATATGGCTTAATTCTGAAGAAAATCTGTCAGGGACTGTGTCAGAGATATAAGGTATCGAACACGAAAAAAAGGGTCAGTTATGGAACAAATTAGAGAACTTTAAATCAGTACCATAACTTTCAAATTAGGCCAGCTTACCGACGACCAAAAAGGCGAAGACATGGAATTCCTCAAATTATAAGAGGAAGTTTTAATCAAGATCTTAATTATTTCAATGAAATTGTATGAGACGAAGGGACGATATTTACCACTGCAGGTATGTATAATAGGAAAAACTGTCATATTTGATCCGATGAAAATTCATAAGCTGTTGAGCCAGTTGCTGCTTTTCAAAGACATTCCCTTCTGGTGCGTCGTTTTGTGGCATAAGTTCTTAGGTCTTTATCGATGAACTGCCACTTCAAACTCGGCAAATTACAGTTTGACAACAAAACGGAGCACGTCCACATATTATTCTGGCAGTAAGAGACTTTCCTCCCGCGAACTCCCCAGATCTAACGCCTATGGAACGAAGGAATTTGAAGAAAAGTTTTCGAAGAAATAAGAAATTGAAATGAAAATGAGAATGAAGCAAATATAAATGCATTGGAACGTCAGGAAATAGTTTACAAGAAATTTGACGTGGTAATGGGAGATCTACAGAGCAATCAATTTACGCTAGACATTATACGAAATATTTATTTTCTTTTTTATGGATGATTGTAAGTTTTAATTACCTAGTATGTTATTTCCAATTTTACTAAACAGAATCTGTTATAGCTCACTTTGTATAATATTAGCAGAAAATAAAGATGAATCAGTAAATCAGACTGCAAACATCAATGCAATGTCATTTGAAAAATAAGCCTTCATCTCCAGTTAGCAGCAGGTGCTTAAATAAGTAAGCAATTATACCGAAAAATTCATAGTATTTCGTAATTCTAAAACCATAATATTTCGAAAACCGTTAACCTTCGATACATGATATACAAAAATTATGCAGAATTTAATAGAAATATCAAAATTAATAAATAATATATTGCACTTAAGAAAACAAAATTAGCATGTGCCTTACTCTTTAATAAAATCCTGTGTAAAGGCAGATAATATCAAACAACTTTTGTTTGAAATATTTTCTTCTAATATCAAAAATAATAGAAATATTTCCATTTAAAGAGTTATCTGGATCACCTTGTGCAGCACTCGTACAATTTAAATTCGATTAATCATTGGTGAATCGCATTGATTTCATCCTAAAGCGCTCTGATAAATGTTTTGGTTAGTGACATCGCTGCATAATTTGACAAGATGATTTATTAATAACTAATATCACAGCACTGCTTTCTCAAAAATTATGTTTCTAAGTTTTTAAAATGATTCGGGTTTATATTATTCCATAAGTAAGTGCGTGAGTATTCTTTTTAAGCACTAATTTCCAATATAGAAATGGATAATGAATAATGAAATGTTCGAATTTGCATTTTGAAATAGCTTTGTCTGATATGGTATGTTATTTTTAACAAACATCGATGTGATGTTTTTGTCATTTTTGAAGTTTAAAGCATTTTTAAATTGCATAGCAGTCTCCAGTGTCGGAATATATGAAATATGATAGTTATGTATTTTCAAATTATAGGAAAAAATAGATACGCAGCCGGTCATTTGAAAAAAATAGGAAGAGACTTATTGAGAAATGTAGAGATAAGGGGAAGTAATTGTACATAAAATTAGCACCACCTTCTGTCTAAAATTATGATTTTTATTTATTTGGTTCTAACACGCTACCGACAGCAATTTTTCCAAATTGTGCTAGCTGACAAGGCATTTAAAGCCAACATTTAATGACACATACATTTTAAAATTTTACAGATAAAAGTTATTCATGATAAAAAAATTTAAGTTGGAAACTGAAAACTGATTCCATTTTAAACGTATATTATTATGCTATTTTTTATGAAATTGAGTTCATATTCCTTAATGAACATTAAGGATTCTAGTCCAGAATAGGACTGTACACTAATTTGATTTGAGACAAAATATATATTTTTTGAGAATCGTCACATGTTCTGTATTTATCGAGTTGCTGTTACCGATGAAATTTAACCATAAAAAAGTATGTTAATATAGTAATTTGTTGACCCAAAGTAAGTTAAATATTTTAGGTATATTATTACTTAGATAAAAGTGATTTATTCTCTCAGATATCGGTTGTTAGACTAAGCCCTATAATATATTATTTATTCGAGAAAAAAGGGAAAAATTCTGCAATCTATCATTTTCAAAGAGTCCACCCGATTCAGAAGCTCTGCTTTATATGCCACTGGTTACGGTTGTGTTAGCTATAAGGGGGTGTCTGGGTTCATGGCAATATCACTCATTTAAAAGTATCAGAAATGTTGGCTATTCTAATCAATAAATAACTTTGCTATTCTAGACACTGCTCACGGTTCATCCTGTGCCCCAAACGTTTTGATTTTTTTCATTGGAATGATGCTATTCAAAAAGTCGGAACTGGTGCCCCCATGCGAGAAATACATGTACGGCGGACAAGAGATGTTACAGCACGTACTGGTATTGCTAGCTCTTATTTGCATTCCCTGGATGTTGTTCGGGGTTCCCCTATATGAAATGGCTATGAGAAATAGGAAGAAGATTGTTCCAACTCATCACCAAGTAAGTACTTGTATGACGGGAAAAACAAAGCGAAAAAATATCCAATAGTCAATACTCAAGCGCCGGTAATTTTATAATCGTTAGAGAATCCGTAAATTTAGAATCAAATTCGTCCATACACAATCACATATACGTCTCAAACTATTAATTTTATACAGGGTGTTTCAAAAAACATGCGCCAACGCTCGGCCGGAGATTCATCATCCAAAAATAAGAAAAAAAGTTGATATAGACGTAGGTCCGGAAATGCTTAGTAAAAAAAATCGGCTTTTTTAAAATATCTTAAATATCCTTTGTCCGATTTTGTTGAAATTTGGCAGCGTTATTTACAGTGATAAGGTGCTAATTTTTCTTTAACTAGATTAAAATTATCAAGTCCAGTGGCGTCCCCGAAGGCACCTTGTCGAATATTTTTGTCGAAAAAAATGTACGCCACTGACTTTTTTGCAATTTTTATATTTTTTTATGATTAAGCCACTAAAAATAAAGTTTTTTTGTCTCTTGAGTTGTTTTCATATCTTACCTCGTTTACGAAAGAAAAAATAAAAAGCATATTATTGCATGACCCTGGACAATAAAAACATGCACCAACCAACGCTCGCCGAGAGATTGGCCATCCAAAAATACTAGAAAAAGTTCTAATAAACATTGGTTCACAAACGCTTAGTTTTTGAAATAGAAGGGTGTTAAGAAAAATCCTAAAAATCTAAACCGTTTTAGAGATATTTGATTGAAACTTTGGTAAAATTATGTGATGCACAGATAGAAATTTTTCACCAAACTAAAATACATCTTTTCCAACAGAAGCGTACATTTGGGTATACCTATTAATAATATTGTAAAAAAAATTGTGACCCGGAACTAAACACCGGGTCACATATTTGTTTACAATTATATTAATAGGTATACCCAAATGTAAGCTTCTGCTGGAAAAAAAATTATTTTAGTTTGGTGAAAATTTACCATCTATGCATCACATAATTTTACCAAAGTTTCAACCAAATATCTCTAAAACGTTTTAGATTTTTAGGACTTTTTAAAACCCTGTATTTCAAAAACTAAGCATTTGTGAACCATTGTTTATTAGAACTTTTTCTAGTATTTTTGGATGGCCAATCTCTCGACGAGCGTTGGTGCATGTTTTTGTTGTTCAGGGACATGCAATAATATGCTTTTTATTTTTTCTTTCAAAAACGAGGTAAGATATGAAAATAACTCAAGAGACAAAAAAACATTATTTTTAGTGGCTTAATCATAAAAAAATATAAAAATTGCAAAAAAGTCAGTGGCGTACATTTTTTTCGACAAAAATATTCGACAAGGTGCTTTCAGGGACGCCACTGGACTTGATAATTTTAATCTAGTTAAAGAAAAATTAGTCCCTTATCACTGTAAATAACGCTGCTAAATTTCAACAAAATCGAACAAACGATATTTAAGATATTTTAAAAAAGTCGATTTTTTTTAAAATGTTCAACACCCTGTATCTTGAAAACTAAGCATTTCCGGACCTACGTTTATATCAACTTTTTTTCTTATTTTTGGATGATGAATCTCCGGCCGAGCGTTGGCGCATGTTTTTTGAAACACCCTGTATAAGTTCTCAATAATAATAGTTGGACAATTCAGTAAATGCGTAAAACTGTTATAATCGAAACTACTATTATTGCCATCATCATGTAGGTATATAAAATGATGCTATTATCATTTGGTCATTTCATGTTAATTTTTAAATTACACTTGCTAGAAAACATTTACCCCAATAATGTTTACTTTCTTATGACATCGGTGAAATATTTTTTGAACTATACTCTAAAGGAAATCGACTGAGTTAGCTGGTACTTGATGAAATGCATTGCAAAATTTTAAACGAAAACGCAAAGGTTTTAAATTTCGGCATTTTACTTTAACAAAACTGTGACATATGTTTTGGCAAACGGTGCCTTTTGAAACGGACCAACTGCAAGTGTCCAAAATTAGAGTAAAATATCCTAAGTAGGTAACAGAAAGGAAACCATAAACCTAAAGAAATGGAAATTACAACTAATATTAGGTGCACAATATGGGCAAGTGTTTTTGCAATTAATATTTGCTACTGAAGGAAGGCAGAGAGAAACGACAACAATGATAATTAAGATATTATGTGTATAAATTTAACAATGGGGAATAATTAGTGTCTAATTGCTCATTCAATAATAAACCTGACTTTTTCTTTTTACTAATCTCCATGCTTCCCAAATCATTTAATTTTTTCGATTTGTTCTCAATATGTAATATTTTAAAATCTTTGGAAAATTTGTGTTTTTCTGAATTTAAATGTAAAGCATAATGCGAGTGTCTTATGTATACGTTTGGGCAATAACCACACTTTAGTATATAAACTCCTGATTTGAAAAGTTTATTTGGTTTCGATTTGTTATTTTTAACAAATTTGCCTAAATTTTTATTCTATCTAAAAGCAGTTTTTATCTTATTTTTTGGAGAGAGTTTGGGAAATACGTTTGGAAATCGAGCCTGTATATGTAATAGATAAAAAAAAATTAATCAGGTGTATTATTGGCTATTGGATAGACTAAGTTTATTGCCATTTTTTAAAATTTTTCTTTACTAAATTATCTATTATACTAACACTCTATCTCTTTATTATTGACTGGAACCTGTTTAATGATATTCAGTTCTTTTCTATAAATTTCTTCTTTTAATGGAACATTTTAAATGTTGAGTACAAATGAATTAAAAGCTGCCATTTTATGGGAATATGGATGGTTAGATTTATTATGAATAACTATATCTGTGTGTGAGGGCTTATGGAAAATTGAAAATGCATGAATATCATTTTTGTTGGTAATGGTTGGATCTAGAAAAATAACCGATTTATTATCTTCTAATTCGACAGTGAATTTGATTTTATTAGATTATTGATGAATGAGAAAAATAGGTCTAATTGTCTACTAGTGCATGATATGCATGTTATAATACCATCTACATATCGATAACAATATAGGAATTTTAAATTTAATGGATTGTTAAATCATTGTTTTTCTAGATTATCCATAAAGATTTAAGCCAATACCGGACTCAAAGGATTTCTCATTGTGAGACCCTCATTGGAAACATAACAATTATTATTGTTAAATTCGAAAAATATATAAAAAATAAAAAAATATCTTGTTTTATGATTCCATTAATTTTATTTTTTGTTAAGAGTGTGTTAACCAAATCTATTACCTCATTAGGTGGAACCCTGGGAAAAAAATTTCACGTCAAAAGATAATAGTTTAGCATTTTTTAGATGCTTAATTTTATTCATAAGCTCGTATGAATTTATAATGCTAAATTTTGGAGAAATGTTACAATGTTGTCATAGAATATTTATTAATTTTTTAGAAAGTTTTGTTGACGAAACGTTAATTAAAGAAACCACTGGTCTTATAGGATAGCCTTCTTTATGTAACTTTATTAACGAATATAGATTTGGTGCTTTCGAATTCATCACTATTAAATAATGTTTTTCAAAATCATTAAAAATTAATAATTCTTTCACAATATTTTTAATTAATTTATGGTAATGGTTTGTTGGATCAAAATATATTTCATTTTTTATATTTTCCCACCCCCTTTAACGTTTTTGTGCCACTGTGTAGAAAAAATATGTAAATAGGAAAGTTGTAGTGCTTGAGAAGTAGTTCTCAGAAAACATGTTTTGTCTATACAGGGTGCTGCAAAAAGTGTGAAAAACAAAAAAATATATATTTCTAAATGGAACAACCTGTATATTTCTCATCAGGAGGAAAGATCTTTGTTCTCCGATTACAAAAATATATAATTTGTCTACATTTGCTTAAGCCATTTCTGAGCTATTTAACTTTAAAAGTTGATTTAAATAAAATAAATCATTGTTTTAATCGTTTTTTATTGTTATATACAAATTCGTATCTTAACATGTTTGATAATAAAAACTTCAGTATTTCAATTATTGTTGAATATGCCCACTATTGATACAATCTCGTAAATCGCTTTCTAATTTATTTGTTGGATGGGTAATAAAAATTGGATTGTTCTGGTTAAGGTCGTTTATATAGTATACAATTCTCACCCTGAGCTTTTCAATAATGGCACTTCTCTGAGGATAAACTTTGTTTTTAAATATCCCCACAAAAACGCATCTAAAGGCGTTAGATCTGCGTTGTTCGGTGGGCAGTGGACAGTTCCCCGCCTATTATTTGAGCAGATTGGCGAATTAGAAGCATACCATAGAATCTCTGTTTCCTGATTTAAAAATTGTAAATATCTTTCGCCAGTTAGGGAACCTTCATAAAAAATAGAGCCAATAATTTGACATAATAGCTGTTTTTGACACTGTCAATCACGGCTATTTTGACACATTTCATATTTTTCTTAATGGCGAGCAAGGCTACTTCGATTGGTTTGAATTCATGCTTTGTCAACTATTAAAGGCAAATAGCTCGGAAATGGCTTAAGCAAATGTAGACAAATTATATATTTTTGTAATCGGAGAATAAAGATCTTTCATCCTGAGGAGAAATATACAGGGTCCCATTTAAAAAAATATATTTTTTGTTTTTCGCACTTTTTGCAACAACCTGTTTAGAAAAAAATATGTTTTCTGAGAACTACTTCTCCAGCACTACAACTCTTATATTTACATCTTTTTTCTAAACAGTGGCACAAAAAAGTTGAGGGGGGGGGGGGAAATGACCCTGTACATTGTTGGAGTTTAGGAATTCTAAAACCTAATTTAATAGTCATGCGTCCACAAGTACCTAACTATATCCGTTAATAACGCACCGTCAACAAAACTGTCTAAAAAATTAATAAATATTCTATCACCATATTGTAACTTTCTCCAAAATTTAGTATTATAAATTCATACGGGCTAAAATGCCTAAATAAAATTAGGCATCTAAAAATTCCATAAAATATATAAATTATTACCTTGTGATGTTAAAAATGTGTTTCCAGGTGTTCCACCTAAGGAGGTAATAGATTTGATTAACACACTCTTAACAAGAAATAATGTTAATGCAATCATAAAGCACGATATCTAAGATTCTCTTTCTGTTTGCTTAGATCAACACTATTTCGAATTTAACAATAATTTTTATGTTTCCGATGAGGGTCTCACAATGAAAATCCTTTGAGTTCGTTATTGGCTTAACAACTCTTTATGGATAATCCAGAAAATAAATATTTAACAATCCATTAAGTAAAAAATTCCTATATTGGTATCGATATGTAGATGATATTTTAACATACTTTTCAGGCACTGATAGACAATTACACCTATTTCTTTAAATCATCAATAATCTACACCTGAAAATCAAATTCACTGTCGAAATAGAAGATAATAAATCAACTAATTTTTTAGATCCAACCATTATCAATAAAAGTGATATTCATGAATTTTCAATTTTCCATAAACCCTCACACACCAATACACTTATTCATAATAAATTTAATCATCCATATTCCCATAAAATGGCAACTTTTAATTCATTTGTACAGAGACTTTTAAATGCTCCATTATCAGAAGAACATTATAGAAGAAAACTCAATATCATTAAACAGGTTGCAGTCAATAACGGATACAGTGCTAGTATAATAGATAATTTAGTAAAGAAAAAAGTCATATAAAATTGCAATAAATGTAGTCTATCCAACAACCAATAATACACCTGAACAAAAATTTAAATCTATTACATATACAGGCTCGATTTCCAAACGTATTTCCAAAACACTCTCCAAAAATAAGATAAAAACTGCTTTTAGACAGAATAACAATTAAGGCAAATTTATTAAAAATAAAAATAACAAATCCAAACCAAATAAACTCTTCAAATCAGGAGTTTATTTACTAGAGTGTGGTTCCTGCCCAAAAGTATACATAGAAAAACACATATTCTCCAAAGATTTTAAAATATTATATACAGAGAACAGATTCAAAAAATTATATTATTCGGAAAGCATGGAGATTAATAAAATTAAAAATTCAGGTTTATTATTGAATGAGCAGTTAGACACTAATTACTCCCCATTGTTAAATTTATACACTTAATAACCTAATGAACTTTATTGTTGTCGTTACTCTCTACCTTCTTTCAGTAGCAAATATTAATAGCAAAAACACTTGCCCATATTGTGTATCTAATATTAGTTGGTATTTCCATACCTTTAGGTTTATGGTCTCTGTTTTATTAAAGTAAATTGTGGAAATTTAAAACTTCTCTGTTTTTTCCTTTAAAATTTTATACTCTAAATGCATTTTATAATGAGAATCTAACGTATTTATAAGATCTTTGCTCATTTTCCTGTGAATAATTCGTGAGCGGTCGAGTGAATTCGACATTTATGTACATCGCAGAGAAATAGAAATTTTTGTAATATATGTTGCTAATAAAGACCAGAAAACCCGTATAAATAAATTAAAAATATGAGCATTTATTGCACCAAATTTGTACAACATATTCAGCCGTTTTAGATAGAAATGAAACAGATATTCAATCTACAATATTTAGAGATAAGATAGTTCCAATAAAATGGAATATTAATTAAATTGCAAGTAGTGTATTAATAAAAGTATAAGGATGACAAACTAAAAGCTTATACTTACAGTAATAAACTAACAAAGTAGTGTTAAATGGCAATAAAAATTTTTTGTTTAACCTTCAATTTAAATTATGCCCGAAATTATAAAACAGTTGTTATTTAAATATTATTCAAAGTTTTCAAGAAGGAAATTATGCCTTTTGCTAGTAAACATGTTGTGAGTAAAAAATCGAAAGAAATAACTATTGCTCGCAAATCACGTCATTTTTAAACTTAGTCAATGAGAAATGGAGCAAGCTCTGTTGAGGTAAAGATGAATTGTGTTTCGAAAAGCGACGAAAAAAGCAAATAATTTAAGATGTTGTTTTTCCGACCCTTAATAATAATAAACTTACTGATTAGAAAGTGTCCTATAAGAAGCACAATGATTTATAGTTAAGTCACCAGTAATGTTTCAGCAAGGCCATAGAACGCATAAGTAAACTGTGAACAAGGCATAAATTGGTTTATATCAAAACATACTATGACCTGCTTTAAAGCAGCCCTCAGGGCACACATCCGGCCATATATTTTATTGCCCTACTCCATAATATATCCTATTTCCTTTATTTTACACATCCGGGAAGTATTTCAATTTATTTTATTGCATCGGACATAAATCTGTCGTCGATGATTATTATTATCAACGTCCGGTCCAGCAGCTAGCCCTACATGAAACCTTAAAATATCTATCTGTGCATCGGAATAGAACATAAAACATAATATATTATTATTTTAGATAAACTTAAATAAAATGTAAAAAGCAGAATTATGCAACGTTGTTGGAAGATTCTCGAAGATTGTATGGCTCAGAAGTTAATAAATCTTATTTTATATTGCCAGTAAAAAGTTTTGTAAGTTATTTGGCAACTTGTTGGGCATTTTTATGCAAATATGAAAATTGTTCTCATAAAATATGAGTGGGAATAATAACATTTTTGACATTGACAGTGTTTCTGTTATCCTAGTATATGTTAACTCCTATAAGGAGGTAATGTTCAAATCGTGAAAAGTTGCATACTACATTTGCCACATGACGTCGGGCGAAATCGTGTTACTTTGTTTATTTAAACTTAAATTTGATCATAAGGTATCGGATTCGGCTCAAATGATAACTAAATTTTAACTAACTGAAACTAACCGAAAGCTGATTGAACGGCTAACCAAAACTAGCCAAAAGTAACCAACACAAGCTAAAACGTATCGGAACAGGTTACACAAATTATAGTAAGGTAAAACTAACCAAACGAATAAATTTGATTATAACGTATCGGAGTCGGTTCAAATGACTAAAATAAGTTGGAACTTTCTGGAACTAACCGAAAGTTGATTGAACGACTAACCAAAAGTTACCAAAAGCGCCAAAGGGGCTAAAACGATTCGGAACAGGTTAACAATATTCCAGCAACGATATAATAGATTTTCCTCTCTACAAGTGGAGGGTAATTATTTCGGTCTTCATATCCTCAACTTTTTTTATTTTAACATTGGAAATGTTTTTGTTTTCCTATTATGGGGTATCAAATCACGAAAAAGTGCATCCTACATATTTGGCACATCACGTAATATACATGAGAGAACGTGTTAGTATCTTTCTGAGGACGGAATCGGTTCAAATGACAAAAAGAAATTAAAGCTAACTGAAACTAACCGAAAGTTGATGGAAGACTAACCCAAACTAACCGAAACTAACTAAAAGTAATCAAAATCACAAAAATGGTTCAAATGAATCGGAACAAATTAAAAAAACGAAAGTAAGTTAAATTAAATCAAAGTAACCGAAATTTGGCGAACTTCCAAAACTAGCCATAAAAATTAAAATTCGTTATAACCTATCGGATCCGGTTCAAATTACTAAAATAAATTGGAACTAACTGAAACTAACCGAAAGTTGATTCAACGACTAATTCAAAATAAACAAAAGTTCCAAAAAAGGCTAAAACGTATCGGAACAGATTAAAAATATAAAAGTAAGTTAAAACTAACCAAAACGAACTGAATTTTGGCGACTAACCAAAACTACTCAAAAACATTAAATTCGATTATAACGTATCGACGCCGATTGATATGACTAAAATTAAAACTAACTGAAATTACCTGAATATTGATTGAACGACTACCCACGACGACTATCTAACCCAACCTAACCCAATCTAACCTAAACTAACCAAATGCACCAAATATGGCTAAACCGTATCGAAACAGATTAAAATTATTATAGTAAGTTAAAAATAACCCAATTACGACTAACCAAGATTAACCAAAAACATTAAAATTGGTTAAATTGATGGCATAACTAACCAAAAGTATCCAAAAGCACCGAAATGAGCTAAAATGTATCGAAATAGGTTACACAAATTAAAATGAGTTAAAACTATCCGAAACGAACTGAATCTTGGCGACTAACGAAAACTAACCAGAAACTATTATATTTAACTATAACGTTTCGGAATTGATTCAGATGAATACTTTGGTTTCTTGACAGTGAGTTTCCAAGGTCGCATCACGACACGGAAAATTTTAGTGAACATCACGACACAGTTTATGCATAACTGATTATAACGTATCAGAACCCGCTCAAATAAGTAAAATAAATTGAGACTACGTGAAAATAACCGAAAGTTGTTTGGACGACTAACCAAAACCAACCAAATCTATTAAATTTGATTAGAACGTATCGGAACCAATTCAAATGACTAAAATAAGGTGAGACTAAGTGAAACTAACCGAAAGTTGATTAGACGACTAACCAAAACTAACCAAATGTATTCAAATACTTTAAAACGTATCGGAACCGGCTCAAGTAAGTAAAATAACTTAAGACTAAGTGAAACTAACCGGAAGTTGATTAGACAACTAACCAAAACCAACCAAATTTATTAAACTTGATTATAATGGATCGGAACCGTCTCAAATGACTAAAATAAGTTGAGACTAAGTGAAACTAACCACAGATATAGGAAGGGGAAACTAACCGCAAGTTGCGGAGATGACTATCCAAAATTAACCAAATCTATTAAAAGTGAGTATAACGTATCAGAACCGCTCAAATAAGTGAAGTAAGATGAGATTAAGTGAAACTACCCAAAAGTTAATTGGACGACTAACCCAAACTAACCAAATCTATTAAAAATTATTATAACGTACCGAAACCAACTGAATTGACTAAAATAAGTAGAGACTAAGTGAAACCAACACGACGATTATTAGATGACTAACAAAAACTAACCAAATGTATTAAACTTAATTATAACGTGTCGGAACTGACTCAAATTACTAAAATAAGTTGAGAATAAGTGAAACTATCCAAAAGTTGATTAGACAACTAACCAAAACTAACCAAATATATTAGAATTGATTATAACGTATCAGAACTAGCTCAAGTAAGCGAAATAAGTTGAGGCCAAGTGAAACCAACCGAAGACGACTAACCGAAACTAACCAAATCTATTAAGATTGATTATAACGTATCGGAAGCGACTCAAATAAGTAAAATAAATTGAGACTTAGTGAAACTAACCGAAAGTTGATTGGACGACTGACCAAATCTAACCAAATATATTAATACTGGTTATAACGTATCAGAGCCGGCTCAAATAAGTAAAATAAGTTAAGATTAAGTGAAACTAACTGAAAGTTGATACGACGATTACCCAATACTAGCCAAATTTATTAAAATTTATTATAACGTATCGGAACCAGCTCAAAAGGGTAAAAGAAGTTGAGACTAAGTGAACCGAAAGTTTATTCGAAGATTAACCAAGAATAACCAAATCTATTAAAATTGATTATAACATATCGTAACCGGTTCAAATGAATAAAATAAATTGATATTAAGTGAAACTTCCCGAAATTTGAATTGACGACTAACCAAAACTAACTCAATCTATTAAAATGGTTTATAACGTATCGGAAATGGTTCAAATGACTAAAGTCAATAGATTGAGTGAAACTAACCGAAACTTGATTGGACGACTAACCAAAATTAACCAAATCGATTAAAAATAATTATAACGCGTCGATGGCTAAAATAAGTTGAAACTAAGGGAAACTAAGCGAGAGGTGATTGGACGAATAACCAAATCTAAACAAATATATTTAAATTGTTTATAGTCTATCGGATTTAAATAAATGAAATAAGTTGAGACTAAATGAAACTAACCGAAAGTTGATTGGACGACTAACCAAATCTATTGAAATTGATTACAACATATCGTAATCAGCACAAATAAGTAAAATAACTTGAGACTAAGTGAAACTAACCGGAAGGTGATTAGACGACTAACCAAAAGAAAACAAATTTATTAAACTTGATAATAACGGATCGGAATCGACTCAAATGACTAAAATAATTTGAGACTAAGTGAAACTAGCCGCAAGTTGATCAGATGACTAACCAAAACCAACCAAATTTATTAAAAATGATTATAAAGTATCGAAACAAAAAAAGTGAAATAAGTTGAGACTAATTGAAACTAATCAAAAGTTGATTAGACGGCTAGCCCAAACTAACCAAATCTATTAAAATTGATTATAACGTATCGGAACCGACTCAAATGACTAAAATAAGTTGAGACTAAGTGAAGCTAACCGAAATTCAGTTAAACGATAAACTAGAACTAACCATATCTATTAAAATTGACTGTAACGTATCGGAACCAGCTCAAATAAGTAAAATAAACTGAGACTAAGTGAAACTAATCGATAGTTGATTAGACAGCTAACCAAAACTAACCAAATCTATTAATAGTATATTATGATATAAGTGTATAAGAGGACCTTTAAAGCACGCGCGACATCTTTCAAAACACGACGCGCAGCGGAGTGTTTTGTAAGTCGCAAGGGCTTTAAATGCCTCTTATACACGTATATCATACGCTATTTTTTTTATTACGAATGCATCATAATCTCAAAAATGTTTTAAATATTAAACTTAAGGGATATATTGACAAATATATTAATCTGTCACATTTGACATGATCAGATGTTTCTATAGCAACCTTGAAAAAAGTAGGCGCATCACAAACATCATTTTAAGCACGCTGCAGCGTGCGATAATAGCTGATTATGACTCATGCGTATTAAAAAATTGATTGATTATAATGTTTTGGAACCGACTCAAATAACTAAAATAAGTTGAGACTAAGTGAAACTAACAGAAAGTTGTGTAGATGACTAATAAATCAAAACTAACCGAATCTATTAAAATTGATTATAACGTGTCGGAACCAGCTGCAAAATAATTTGAGACTAAGTGGAGCTAACCGACAGTTGATTAAACGACTAACCAAATCTATTAAAATTGATCATAACGTAACGCAATCGGCTGAAATAAGTAAAAAAAGTTGAGACTAAGTGAAACTAACCCAAAATTGATTAGACGACTAAACAAAACTAACCAAATCTGTTAAAATTTATTATAACGTATTGAAACCGACTCAGAAGTGAAACTAATCGCGTTTGATCGGGGATAGAGATACGAATCGAATGTAGTTTTTACAACCACCACTAATGTTATAAATTGTAAAAAGGATCGAAACTTGAAGTAATATGCATTTATGTGGTATAATTTGGTAAACTAAACTTACGTAATCTGCTAAAAATCATTTTTTACGTTAGACTATGTTAAGGGTGGGTGAGGGTGAGTTTGAGTTTCTCACGACAGACTAGTCGGGTCTCATATCTTTAGATTGAGGAATGTCAGAAGAATCGATGCTTTTTCAATCACACTTATAATTTCATAAATTGTAAAAAAGAACGAAACTTTAAGTAATATGCATTTATTTGGTATATTTTAGTAAAGTAAACTTACGTAATATAAGCTGATCTCACCCGAACTTCTATCAACTATTATATTTCCACACAATTATGAGTTTTCTCAGATGACAAATTTAATAAGCGTTGCACTCTGCTTCGGCATTTTCAATGTCTCCCCCGGTTGCATCTTTGTGAAGGACTGGGATTTTTTTATTATGACAATGTTTAATATTAATGTTAAAAATGCATTTATTTAATTAAATATATTATAAACACTGAGTTTGTATTTTGAGTTTTTTAAGCTATGCTTTTCAAAACTATTTGAATTACAACACAACTCATATTTTTGTATTTTTATTGTATTTTCAATGTCCCCGAAGGACTGTGAATTATAAATCCAGGTTTCATGTTTGTGTAATGTCTGTTTTAAATGCATCCTTATGCTTAGGGATTGCAGCCATATCTCGATATATTTATATCAATTAATTTTTTGCTTATATCTCGATACATTAATTATTAATCTATCGGAACAGAACGTTCGCAATGCATTCTAAAGAGCTCCGGGATATTAATTAATTTAATTTCGTAATTAATACAGCCAGTATTAATTACGAAATATACTCATCATTAGTCCTTCAATTCGAAATTGATTTTATTTGAATTCGATTCTTTTATATGGAGGACAAGCATAGTGTCCCGTTATTCATGCTTCCTGATTTACGTACAGATTTCTTGTATCAAATTTCTTCAACACATTAAATATACCGGATGGCGAACTAAAAATGGCACTCGGCTATATCTCGAAAAATAATTGTCATAAAGATTTACGGTAAAAGAATTAATAACTTCTAAATAAGTGAACGGATCTTGAAAAGCTTGGACTCGCTAAAACGGGCTTTTCTTAGGCTATCAACCGTGCCTTAAGTGGGGTGATTGCGATTTCTAGCCGCTAGAGGGCGTTTTCTGACTTAACCGCAAGTAAGTCAGATATTCTCCAAAAATTCAAGTGCAACGTTGCCACTTTTTTAGAACAGAAGAGAGCCTTATACGCCAGTGAATACCGCATCTCGCTATCTCGTATCTAACTAAAGATATAAGTAAAAAAAATGTAAACTCGAAA
>MU182055.1:552853-648381 GCA_016904865.1 Pissodes strobi
AAAACAAATCGGATTTTGGGATGTTTTCGGTAGACATGTTGCCACAATATATATTATTTTACTGCAAAAATACTCACATAATAATTCAGAACCCCAATAATAAATAATATATATTCAATATCAATATTGATTGCCCTTCTATCCACAAAAGAATTCAAATTTATTAAAGAATCCGAATATGCTTTAGAAAACTAAATCGCAAAAATTATAATGTCGATACCTAAATGTCAGTCATATTAAAATTGCAGCTATTTATAGTGTAAGTGTAAGATATTTTGGGGCTTTATTTCGAAAACGTTCGTGCACGCGAACTTTATGATATATGTCCATGTTATTCGTTTACTAACCCAAGTAGGCCTAAAATTGACAAAAATATTATTATATAATAAACTTTTTAATTAAAAAATAACAAATTTGCACCAATAAAAAAAAAACTTTCATAATAACAGATATTAGTTTTCGTTCTGCAAACAAAAATTATCTTGATCTTGAAAGATAATTATTATACTTATTATCTAAACATGTTTAAAAAACATTCAGTGAACAGTCAACAAGTTTTAGCACATAAGAGTGTGCGAACCGACTAAACAATAACTTGGTTCCCTCCGTAGTACCTTTACGGCAAACGCTTACTGGCAACAAGTTCACCCCGCTGCGCCCGCCGACGGTGTCGCGCCGGTGCGGCGCCGTTCATCTAGAGCTATTTGTACCTTCACAGGAAAGGCTCTGAGGTGTTCATAAGAGCTATTTTGTACCTTTACGGGAAAGGTATCGAGGGGTTAAATTCTTTGGCATCTTGTGCCTTTATGGTAAATGTCGCAATAAACTTCTCCTTAGAACACGTCAGTTAAAAATAACAAAATCAGTTAATTAAAACCAAAACAAATTAAATGTGGCAATAGAAAGTAAATCTCTTCAAATCAACGTACTTTAAATTGCTTTCAAGGAAACCTCAAATTACCTCCAGGAATCTTCAACTTGCCTCAAGGAAACCGGATAGGCCGCGTCTAATCTGTTTTCGACGAATAGTCATGAGTTTCAAACCCTTTTGATATTTTATATGAAATCTGAATATATTGATATATATTTACGTTTGCTCCAAATCCAATCTATTTGTATTAAACTTGATCACCAATGAACGTACATTTGTTTCGAAACTACCGAGTTATCGATCTTATAATCAACAGCTGAGCTACGCAACCTGAAAGAGCTCAGAGAATTACCAAAAGCAATTATTCTCTGTGACATGTGGTGGAGGTCGCCATTATGATCTCTAGTACCAAGTAGAGGAGGCGGCCGTTCTGACTTTTAGTGCCGTTTATTGGAAGTACCGTTATGATATCTAGTGTCGCTTATTGGAAGCGCCATTCTAATATCTAGTACCAAGTAGTAGTAACACTGTCTGTTCCAGTCTGAGCTCCTACATAGGACCATGGACTCATCAAGGAGATTAGCTTTTTCTAGAAAATAGCCCCTAATTCAGCTAATAATAATTACTTTCGTAAATCTGAGCCGTCAAAATGTTTTGTTTATAAATATGGTGGCCCACGAAATTGTTTTCTGTACCAGTTTTCATTGAGATTTTTTCTTGAAATCAAAATGATTCGCTTTCTTGACATTTTAGTGGAGCTTTGAGTTATTGTCGTGTACTCTATTACCGAATGTAAAAAATACGGTCTACGCGTTAAGAGCCAACCCAACACGCCATCAGAGGAGTTCACCTTACCTCACAGCAGTACAACCATCTTCACAGCGTCAAACATTTTAAGAAGATCCCCACCGATATCACCAATAAATAAATAAGGAAAATCAATAAAATAAATTAAGGCCAAAGTCACTCATACTGATACGATGGATTTCTTGGACCAAGGTATCACCAGTTAAAAGATGGAGAAAAGATAACTAGTAATTATTGCGCAAAAAAGTTGCAGGCTATTATAATTTTAACACACGTATCACTTTAGATAATAGAGAAAAATCACCCTTAGGCGAGGAACAAGGAAAAAATAAGAAGTATATTCAGATAAAAAAGAAATGTAGCTAGAGTATAGAGTTACAATTTTGAACGCAAAGTGTTGGCAGTAATTACCCTATTGGGCAAATGATAGCAAAAACACATTGGCGTTGGAATAATTATTTTCAAAAAAATAATAAGTTGTTTTTAAGAAGAGCGTATAATATTAGCTAAACAGATAAATTGCAATTCGTTAAAACGATTCGATATTACCGATATATTGACATTCATATTTATAGCGATAAATTTCTTTCGATATATCGTTTTATTATTTATTCAAGAA
Source organism: Pissodes strobi (assembly GCA_016904865.1). NCBI lineage: Eukaryota > Metazoa > Arthropoda > Insecta > Coleoptera > Curculionidae > Pissodes > Pissodes strobi. Next base: position 555,151 of record MU182055.1, read on the forward strand.
TTTTTTCAAAAACTTACTTTAAATACTCGAAGAGGCCTTTGATTCCTTTTCAGTGGGCCACCCTGTATATGCTTAAGCAACTACGAGAGTTTATACAAGTATATTATAATAGCTGAAGTTGTATAGTAGAAAATTAGACCCATTAGTAAGTTTGAATATTAGGTCTTTATCCAAGATATGATTCGTCACATAAGAGACTAGCAATTTTATTACTTCAAAGTTACGTAGTTTTCATATAGAATTGACTAGAAAGTGCTCTATGAATCCTGCTAATTTCAAGCTAATTTACCTAACAATAGAAGTGTGGGGGCTTCATGCATTAATTTATTTTTCTAGAATGGTAATGTTGGACATCATGAAGGACTGGAGAGCATTCCAGAATCCAGCGTCCTACTCACACATGAAGAAGAAGAGGAGGAACCTATGAGCGAGTTGATGGTGCATGCTGGTATACATACCATTGAATTTACTTTGAGCACAGTATCGCATACAGCATCATATCTCCGGTTGTGGGCATTATCGTTAGCTCATGCACGTAAGTAGCAAAAAGTGCTGACCTATAATCGATAACGGAACATAGTTGAGACTCTCAATAATTCTGGTAATCATATATTAGAAAATATTGTTTGAAAGCGCAGAGTTTTAAAAAAAAGATGCTTTGTAACATTCAGCCCGGATTTCTGACCAAAAACGTACGAGCAAAAATATATTTGAATAGTGCACTCAACGATGAAACCTTTAATCCGATATAGTTTCTTATAGTGACGTAGAATATACTTTGTAACGAGCGTTAAGCGTTGGCTGCTAATTATGTAGCACGATTTATCAACTGCTCAACAGGTGGTCCATAGGTCAGGTTCACTCATCGGTTTTAATTTAATTTAAAGGTGTGGGTCTATGAGATATCAGTTAGGTGAACGCGCCACTACATTTTTTACTAGGAATTTATCAATAATTATTATGTAGTAAAATTTAGAAAAATACCCTAAATAACAACGTTGAAAATAACTGAAGATATTCGAATTAGTTACTGTCTAGATTATAGCTTACCATGATAAATATCAAGATTCCAATTAAATTATTTATTTAAATATGAAAAACTTACAAACACTTTAAAGCCGGTTAATTACGTTGGGTTTATGGTATCGCTCATAAACTAATGAAAATAGTTGCACTCGCCTAGATTACCAGACTATTCAATCAAATTAAACTAAGTTTATAAGTTTTAATCTAGGTCCTATATCGTTGAGATTGCCTAATTCCTGTCTGGAAATAGTTTTAAATAATCCTTGAATTCTAGACACCCTCACTACTTGCAGTTCGGCATAAAGTAAGCAGTATTTCATAAGCGAACTAATCTAAATGAATCTCATGGTAACGATAATATCAATATAAAGCAGTTAGTAGAGATCTGTTAAATCAATGAATTACTCTATAAAGTAAAGAATATATACCGGACTGTTCTAGCAGCGATTTAAACCCAAACCAAACCAAATCCAAGTCATCCGGAGTTTGCGCACAGCGATTTAAGTTTCATTTATATTGCAATGCGCAAACCCCGGATGGCTTGGTTTTGGTTTGAAATCGCTGCTAGAACAAACCTAATATATACGATAAAGAAATCAAACGACCTGCAGTCGTTTAGCAGTAAATTTATTAAACATAAAGATAAATAACGATAATAGTGATAATAAGAGGTTATCAATAAGGAAAAAAAGTAGATCCTACTTGTACATAGCAGGCTTGCAGACATGGCGTTTCCTGCGAAGCTATGTCTCCACCCTACCTTGACAAAAGGCTTCTGTATGGCTAAATAACACCGGGAACTCGCTAGGCCGGCATAGAAAGGCCGTTGTAGACGTTCAGCCCCAAAGGGAGGAAATTCTATTCCACAGAAGAACCATAGTTAAAATGGAAGCAATTGTACCCATCTCAAAAAGAAAATTTCAGAAAATACACATACTAAGTAGGTCATTTGCTAATTAATTCAACGACACAAGCAGGCGGTATTTAGACCTGATGATCAAAAATAACAATGATAATTTTAGAGACTCAAAAACTGTCTGCTCGCCTTAAGTGTTCAGACGAGAAGGACTGCCAATTGTCCAAAGAAAAACCTCATTTGTTAGGTGGGCGCTCCAATCGGATTCACCTTTCGAGCGACTCGGAACAGGATTCCACGACTCCGGTGGATTGTACAGAGTGGCCCGTTTAAGAGGGGCCTATACCTTATCTCGAAAACTATGGAGGTTGGAAAAAAAATAAATACAAAAGTTATTCCTAATAAAATGATCTTTATTTTTTGTACTGTTATAATCGTCACTTTTTTATATACAGGATGGCCAAAGAAAGTTACACTTTTTAAAATGAAACACCCTATATTTTATTAAATTTTTGGATTCTACTTAAAATTCTAAGCATATTTGTTGTATGATGTTATACCTCTAGAGTTAGTAGTTTCACAGCTATAAACAGTTGAAAATCGGTACTTTGGTTACTTTTCACCTTGGTAGCAGAAAGGCCATTAAAGATGGAGTAAAATGAATTCCACATTCCTGCCTTAACTTTCCAAGAGCTATCTGATGGTGCTAACTGTTGGTACCTACAGAAGTACCAGATTTGGTACCCATGGTACCACCTGCCAATTAGTACCGTCAAGTAGCTCTTGAAAAGTTAAGATAGGAATGTGAAATTAATTTTACTCCATCTCTAATGGTCTTCTTGTTACCAAGGTGAAAAGTAGTCAAAGTACCGATTTTCAACTGTTTATACCTGTGAAAATACTAACTCTAGAGGAATAACATCATACATCAAATATGTTTAGAATTTTAAGTAGAATCTAAAAATGTAATAAAATATAGGGTGTTTCGTTTAAAAAAGCGTAACTTTCTTTGACCATCCTGAATATAAAGAAGTGACGATTAAAACAATCCAAAAAAAATAAAGATCATTTTACTAGGAACAACTTTTGTATTTAAATTGTTTTCCAACCCCCGTAGTTTTCGAGATAAAGTATAGGCCCCTCTTAAACGGGCCACCCTGTACTCTGAGGTAAGGTAGCTGGAGTATTGACAACACAACTCGAACAGTAAGTGGAAAAATCGCATTATTGAATTTTGTAACATTTACAACGTTACGACATAAAGAACTAATTAAATTAAATTCTAATATTCTCTAACTTTTCGTTGTAACAAATAGGAAAACTACTAATTCTATACAAAAAAAAACAAACATCCAGTTTCCCAATTTATTTTGTAAAAAGGTAGATTTAGTTTTATCTATTTAATCATATGTAATCAAATAAAGACTGTTTAATTGGAATTGAAAGAACGGCAAATCAATTAAAACTGTTATCGGCAGGTACCAAATTTCTGTGACAACACTCTCGGTACTTACTGTGAGATGTGAGATAAATTGAATATTTTATTAGAGAACTACAATATTTCAATATGACGTTTCCGTGTTTAAATGTATAAGTATTTCTATTACTAATGTTAAAGCAATGTGCTTCGATAAGAATGACCTTTAGAGGTATCTTCTAAACCATTAGATTATATATATTAGAAAAATTAGAAAATATATATAAATTAGAAAAAAGCTGCGCCTTACTGAACCCAGCAAGATGATGTTTTAAAAAATGGAAAACTTCGAATAGTTCCGAAGATAGCTGGAAAAAACGAAAGTTCGCGATTTCGTTCCTATTTTTTTAAGGCTATTTAAAAAGATGTGACAAAATAAATTACACATTTTCACTGCTATTATTTCTGCTCTACAAGCCAGCGTTCATAAATTTTAAATCCAACGCTACGTTTCGTTTTCACCGCAACCATCATCAACTTTTTAAATATATGACAAATTTTGTTTTATTCTTAATAAACCCTAATTTTATTTCTAAATCTAACGACATATTATACTTAACATTTTTCCGACGTTTCGGACTAAAAAAGCATTATCAATGAAACTTGATGGTGATTGAGGAGAAATTTCTTTTGATCTATCGCTTGTACAGAATAAAATCAATTGATACAAATATTCATGTTTTCCTTAATATTATTAATTTCCTAAGACTAAATATTTAAAGCGATGTGATAAAATTTTATTTTTCTTATTTTGTATGACTAAGGATAATTCAAAATTTATTGCGAAGTAAAAACAAATTTAATAACATATCGTATTTAGGAACAATAGCAATTTTTGAAACCCATCTAATTAAGATATGTGGTATATTAATTTAATATTAATGTTGCCCAAGAAAGTTATTTTTGGTTCTCAAAAATGCCTCCCTCATATTCGAAATACAAATAAAAACCATGAACATTTTCTTTCATATGTTTTCTGACATACCCTTTGTTTTTTTTTCTAATTACTGCGCGTATTTCATTTTTTAATTCTTCAGTGTTTTCAGAATTTTTCCAAGAGACTTCGTTATGTAGGTACCCCTACAAGAAAAATTCTAGCGGTATCTGGAGACCGTGAAGCCAGGTTAACGGACCACGAGTGGTCTCTTAAATATTCCTTATTATTTCATAGATTACATGGAGCACCATCTTGTTAGAAAGACATGTGACTGGAGAGCATCTTCTATTTAATTCCTTAAAAATTGCCCATATCTCTCGGAATTGAGCGTTCCTTCGTAAAATATGAATCTGCTGCTTTGTTTCAAAGCAGATCCCTTACCAGGATGTTCGAAATCAATTTTATTTTTTCCTAGACCAATAATGTCTGTTTTTATAATTAAATATACCATTATTAGAAGAATAACTTTCGTTAGTCCAGAGAATTTTATGAGGAAATTGCGGAGTTTCATCGGATTTTGCGTTCCTTATCTTGAGGGTGCAAAGCATAGCAAATGGGGTAACGCGCGGAAGAGGAAACCGGGAGGGTAAGTTGTAATGAAAAATATATCACGTTTATTATCCTGAATTTTTCGTGAATTTTTACTTTCGTATGTGGTGAACATATTAAATAAATACATATTACAAATATTTAAAAATAAGACGGTTAGCTTCAGTTTAAGTTGACATTGGCCGTTTGTTACTACGTGCCCCCGTCTTGGGGTAAAGAGTAACAGTACACGGGGTAAGTTGTAACTCATTCATTTTTATCTAACCACATGCACAAACGTAAACATATTCTAATTCTAATAGTTCTAAAAATTTAAATGAACATTTAACAAAACAAAACGCATGTATTTAGGTACTTTTGATTATCTAATCACTGTCGGAATTATAGTTATGGGAGATATATGGATGGTGTTATCAGTGCACGCTTGATGTGAGTACATGTTGCACGCCACGCACATAACCATTTTTCTTTGGATTTATTGTTCGCAAATTCTTCTTATTCTTCATCGAGGGCATCTTTTTCAGGTTTGTCGGTAAGCATGGTAAATTGTCGTATTTTTTGGCTTTTGTTAAGGGTTGGCTTACGTTGCTCAGCTTTAAGTAGTGACCGAAAAAAGTGTGAAGAGAATATAATCTTATTTTTAGAATTTGTTTGGGAACTATTTTTTCAATTCTGATGTTGAAGTACTGGTTCAAGTTCATTTACTTCAGAACAGGCAGGTGGCCGTAGATTATCAATAGCCGGTGAATTAGACGTGGATATGACGGAGCCACAAGTTCGATTTGAGAAGAATGTGGAGGTGGTGGTGGTGATGGTTGATTTGTCACGTTGGAAGGTAGAAATTGACCGTCGCCGAAAACATCTGTTTAAAGGTTCTATACCAGAAACTTTGAAACCTTTTGTTATGGTTGCTGGAGTGGCTGCTAGTGGTAGCGCATGCCGGACCTAAGATGGAAAGTCATAGATTTTCATCGACTTTCCAGGGTTGTTTCGTAGCCAACTGTCTTGAGCAGAGCATAAATATTTTTTAAAGGGACCATATACACTTCTGGCCAATGGCTGGAAACAATGCGATGTGGATAACATTACCATCCCATTTTCTTTTGCGTAGTTGATTTTCTTATTGCCAAATTTGACTCATGGTTGTTCAACAACAAAATTGAATTTTTTTATGGATGCTGTAACATAAGCGATAAAGTGTTGCATGAATGTATAAAAGGTGTGTCATCCACCCAGAACTATTGGCTGCACCAATGGACCCTGTAGGGCCTTCACTTATGAAGTGGTCTTGGAATTTTTTTCGGGGGAATAGAATCATAGGCGCCAATTTTGACTCATAGTTGTTCAACAACAAGATTGGATTTTTTTATGGATGGTTTAGTATAAGCAATAAAGTGTTGCATAAATATATAAAAGGTTTGTCATCCATCCAAAACTATTGGCTGCACCAATGGACCCTGGAGGGCTATCTCTTATGAAGTGGTCGTGGAATTTTTTTCGGGGGAACAGAATCATAGGCGGCGTAGCATTTCCTATCGCACTTACGCCCAGTTTCTCAAAGTATGGATAACTTTATTCTTCAAATATTTCCTATGACAACGATTGTTAATGCAATTGTAACCGTAGTAATTATAGGCTTCATAACTTTATATAATAGCTACCTGGTACTTCAGAAACCGGGCATTAATGCACACATGCAGTTGCCGGAAAACCTCTTTTGCTTGATGTAATGCCACCTACTTGCTTCGTTCCTTTTTCGGTATTAACCTTGCCTAATTTTACATGGTAGTAACTCCAGTCTCATCTAAGTTCCATATTTGAGCAGCTGTGAAATTGTATCTCTTACGTGAGCTAATTTATCAAAAAAGAGAAACATTGATTTTATTAAAATTAGTTTTCCTTTGCAAACTTGTAAGCTCTGGGGATCTAATAGAGCGGTCACGATTTTTTTTAATGAATATTGTTAACCAATCTTCCCCTGTTGATTTGATTTTGTTTCAGGAATCAAGAACAGTAATATTGTAGTACAACGCACATTCGTAGGCCAATTTATGGACTTTTTTAGGAGTCAAACCAAAATAGATTTTTGAAGTATGTTTTAAATATTTAACTAGGCTGGCTGACTGCTGATCATTGGATTTCGCCTATAGCCTACATGATCTAACGTAATACCATCCTCGGAATTTCTCACCTTCTTTAGATATCTAAAGAGAGTCATATATTTAGAGTTAACTAAGCTATGTATAACTATGTTAACTGCCTCTTCCATATTTTCTTTAGAAGCAGAGGCTCTGTTTTTTGTAAATTCTCATCCTAGAAATAAAAATTTAGTTAGGTATTTATATGTCACGCGTATACCGAAGCAACATATTACATTTTGCCCCGGAGAATTTGTTACAGCTTGCCCTGAACTTGATTTTTTTCGTTTTGTCGCGACAAATGTAATTACAAAACCACTGAAAATATTAGAGATTATTATAACCGACTCCGCACTAATTGATTTGTAAAAAAGAATCAAAACTTTATTCATTTTCTAATAGTAATTATTTCAAATTAAAGTAAAAAATCAAAATTTATTTAAGTGCTTGAAATATAACACCGAAAATAACAGTAACACTGACGTCTCTTTCTTGGCTTCCGACGTACTACTGACCTTCACGGGATTCCCTTTATGCTCGCTCGTGTTGCGGGGTTGCCAGATTTGATGTTCAGGTAACATTTGATACGTTACACCCACCGATCTCCATATATGGATAAGCACAAAGCGATCCAAATCATACTGATTCATGCGCCTTCAGATGTAAACAAAAGAAGGTAATTCTGAGACTGCGCAGTTTTAATCAGCAGGTTATCGATCGATTCCACGTGCTTCGTCACCGCATGGCCGCGAATAAGCGACAGGTCCGGATTTTAAGAATTTGGAAAAATATTTTTGCCGTTGTATATATTACCAAAAATTTAAAAGCAAGCTGATAGATGATATATTTAACACAAAAATTGCAAGCCATTGGTTTTTAAAAGAAATAGAATAGATCAGCCGATAAAATATACAACTTTTGCTATTTTTTCCGAATCTTGCTTTGTTTTGGAGAAAAAAATAAAATAAAAACCATTTCTTTCCTCGTCCCTGGGCGACACAAAAACCAATTAAAAAATGTAAAAATATGAGAGTAAGTATATAATTATGTTTAAGGAATAAACCATTGATAGGTATGCAAAAAAATACTACCAAATATTTTGGTACCTACCTAATTTTTACATTCTTTATGTGTGGCATGCATTTTTTTTGTTAAAAATATTAACTAGTTTGCCCAAAATGATTTTATGACCAAGAAAATTTGAATGATTTATACTGTAAAATCTGGCGCAGCACTGAAACTTGTAAATTTTCAAATATATATATTTTTTCAAATCATCCCTTTGATTCAAAAATATTAAAAAATGGAAGCATCTCCTAATAAAACCCTTTTTATATCCGTTTGCCTTAAATTTTACTTTCTCTTTAAGTTAGTCTTGAATAGGTACTACTTTTAAAAGAGATTTGTAATGTTAAAGTATTTTGCATTCACACATTACATACCACAATCTGTAGGCAAGAAATACACCTTTTTTTAGTTTTTTAAAATATGAATTTTTGTGGCATTGAATAACTAAAATAATTTTGGGGCAAAGAAAGGTTTATTAAAACAAAACATCATGATATAATCGTTTTATTTAAATTAACTTGCATTAGGTAGTAGTAGTAGTCTATTTGGAAAAAGCCAATAATACAAAATATGTAGGTAGTATGTACCAAGATACAAAATTCTTAAGACTATACACATGTCTAACTGCTCTTGAAAGAACTTTAACATATTTAAATTTTAGTATGATACATCTATAGCGAGATTTTATTATGAAATAAAAAATACTTAAAAATATCTATTCCTTCATAACAACCATTGTTCTAATTTAGTTAAAGAAATTTTAACATATTTAGCCATACTTGTACACAAATTTTATTAGCAAAGAACCAGGATGATTCTATTATGGGGAAAAGAAACCTTAAAACATCTATTCCTCCACAATAACTATTGTTCTAGTTTAATTTATTTAATAAATATTTTTTTAATACTTCTTTGTTTTGTTTAAAGTTCCAGTCCTTACTTCAACAGGTAGCAAGTTATATAATAACAAGCCCTTATCAAACAAGCCAAAAGGGGTGGAGGTTTTTGTAATCACATTTATATGAAAATTGTGGTGATGCCTGGTATGATAATTATGAACTTCACTATTTATTTTTGGAAAATCCTGCAAATATGAAGGTTGAAGACCATGCTCTATCTTATAAATAAAAAGAAAAAGCTGGTACTCGAAACCATTTGAATGTCAAGCCAATTGAGGGAGTTCAAGGTCTTTTGTCTTTAAATCCTATTCCTAACGTCTAGACCAACATATACACTAACAAAATACACTTATAACGAACTATTATAATAATAAATTAAACTAGATGTCCAAATGTAAATTAGTTATTTTCAACTAAATCGATAAAATAAACCACTCAAACGCACGTACGTACTTCAATAACTGAACGAAACGCCGAAAACCCAATACGGCAAACACAGAAAAATTAATTATTTCAAGCGCAAGCAACAAGCAGGGTGAGAAAAATGATAATATTTTTGATTACCGAACTGTAAAAGCTTTAGCAGCTGATTTCGTCCTGTCGCTTCTCGGTGTTTGTGCGCATGAGTAATAGTATCCTCTTTTCAGTTCTGTCCGACGCAGAACCCGGTTTTTTCCCCATGATTGGTACGATTTTTCGACACACGCAGAACGGTTTGTGCTTATCCATATATGGAGATCGGTGGTTACACCTTACCCTTACAACTTGCCCCGGCCTCCCCTATGCTTCTCTACGAAGAAATCGTTCAGCCACTGTTTTTGATACAGCATTATATTTTTCAATAGTACGAAGTCCTATGGTATCATCTTCTCTACAGCCAGCAACATCGTTCAAGGTTATATTTTGTTTCGATGTAGCACTGGTTATATAGCAATAATTTGTCAAACACGAAATGTTCTCTTAATTTTCGCAATTGGTGTTATTTGTTTCTACTAAGAGAGATAGACTAAAATAAAAATTCCACATATTTTGTTGCCACTTTTTTCTCCTCAACAAGATGACATAGTTAATTTATGGTCATATAGTATTGATGATGGCTTTTCAGTTCGCAATGTCAGAGAAAATCTTAATTTTGATGTTCTTGGATTTAAAATTTAAATTAGAGTTTATTAAAAATAATAATAATAAAAGGAAATCGCGAATTTTCAGTATTTCCAGATATAATTCCCAGTTCAGTTGGGTGCAACTAGTTCCTAATTAAAGCATCTGTAGCTCTAATTGCTTATAAGATTCCTGTAAAGTTTATTCTTACTCGAAACACATTGCATATCTTTCGCGATTACTCAATTTTTTTATTGCTTAATTTGATTAGACAAAATTCGTCAATAATTACTAACTTAATATTTATCTAATAAACTATTGTCCATTATCAATTTTAAATTGTTTTCGCCTATAGACGAATTGTTTTAAACGTCTCAGAATTAAATAAAATGTTCTGATTCAATGACCAAACTAAAGTTATTCAGTTAAATTTCGCTGGTTCCTCTATGAGGAACTGGCATTAAGGCAGAAACATACTTAGTTGACGCGGCCCGACGCAACGCTACGCTACACTATGCGAGGCAGATCCAACACCGTATTTCTCGTAAGAATATAGAGGTTTGGAACACACTTACCCGACGCGATGTGATGCGATGCAACGTGACGCGACCCAACGCCATGGAGATCCCCTATCTTTAGATTTTCGTCGCGTTGCGTCGAATCGGGCGGCTAGATCTTGTTGCATCAGGCAAGTGTGAACACTTTAACAGGTTGTTGTTGTTGCGTTTTTGACCTTACATTACAATTCTAAAATTGAATTACTAATAATTGATCATGTGAGAGAACACCCTTTGTTAATATGACATAAAAAGTCAATTTTATTGAGATCAAACTATGAGACAAGAAGCATGGGAAGAAATAGCTCGAAAAATTCAGCAGGTGTCATGTTACTGTTTTAATTCTTATTCAGAATTTTTAATACGAGTCTGAAATTCACCATCATGCTCTCTACTAAGGTTAATTTCATTAATTCAAACTTTTCTGTTCATACGAAAGCTGCGGTAATTTCTTCTTCGAATTCTTCATCCGGACTGTCCATTCTACACTTAAGTTCAATTTCAACTGACCAAACTGTTCTCGCGTGTGATCTTCATTAAACCAATGATGCAGCACATCGCGTTGCATCAAGTCGAGTAAATATGCACACAACCCAGAAACGTCGAGTAGCGTGGCGTAGAGTTGCGTCGGGTCGCATCAACTAAGTATGTTTCCGCCTTTATTCCGACAATTTTGATCCTCTATCACTGTGCCTAAAACCGTAACGATATCGACTATTATCGGCGAGTTCTATATCTGGGTGAAATATTATTTGTATTCCCGGTTCGGCAGTTCGGTTTTGGTGACGTTCTTATGTTCAAAGGTTATCCGCTCCTCTTATAACTGAGCTCTTTCACGGAGGTGCAAGCGGTCAGGGATAAAACATGAAAACGTGTTTGATGGCTATCGAGGTGAAATTGAAAGGCTTTACCGATTAAATGATTTCAAACCGATAAGTCGAGCAGGGAAGGAAAATTCAGACTTCAGAGTTAAAGTCCAATTGCGAAATGGCATGTCTGATGTATGTAAGGAGTTTTCCAATAAAAATAATATGTAAAATGAAATGAAATAAATTTTCTGAGATAAAACCAAATTTTTTATATTATCTTATATATAGTCGATAACATTTATGATTTGAATAAAACATCGTTTAGACGTCCACCTCGACTTCGTCTGTACGAGCGAATTCGACGAACCCAGTTTTCTGTGACTTTGTGTGGTAAATCGGATGTGATCTGACGAATGTAGCGTTCAATATTCAATCTTGGCGTATCAAGTATTTGGGGTCTGTTTGCATAGACCTTAGATTTCAAATACCCCCCCCCCACAAAGAAGTAATCTAAAACTGTTATATCACAGCTCCATGGAGGCCAGTGAACAATTTCATTCCTTGAAATTATCATTTCGTCAAACTTTTCTTGGAATACGTCGATAGTTTCATGAGCAGTGTGACATGTAGCACCGTCTTGCTGGAACCACATATTCTCCAAGTCAAATGCACCTCAATTTGGACACATAAAATTTCTTAACATCTGACGGTACCGTTCATCATATTCACTGTAACTCCATCTCCTATCTTATTTTGGAAAAAAATGGTCCGATGATGTCACCATACAGTTACCTTTAGCAGATAAAAATGCTTCTCGTGATTCTGTTGTGGATTGTTTTCACACCAAAAACGGCAATTTTGCTTGTTAACATTCCAAAACCAAAAATGAGCTTCATCTTCAAAGATAGTTTTCGCAAAATTATGATCCCTTTCAAGTTGTTCTGAACTCCAAGAAGCAAATTCTCGGGCCGACGCGACGATGGTCTAGTGGCTTAAGTTCTTGGGTCAAAACAATGTTATACGGATGTAAATTTTAGTATTTTTGCAAAATTCGCCAAGTTGTGGTGTTTTTAAGCTCCAACGCTTGAGCACGACGAGGAATTGATAAGTTTGGATCCTCAGCAACACTAACTCTTACAACAGCAATATTCTCAATAGTTCTGGCATTTCTACGTCTTGCCGGTTTATCGTTTAAACATCATATATTATCATTTTTATTGGAAAACCCTTGTTCACATTTCCATCTTATCAATAATACAATGATCCTCTAAAAAGATATATTCTTGAAAAGTGAAGTAAAATTCTTGTATAGTTAGTTTTCCTTTTTCTTTTTATTGTATGTTTCTATTTGTGTTTTTATTTGTTTTGTAAGTTTTGTACTCTAGCACTAGCTTTGTCTACAAATTTTTGACGATAAAGCATCTATTGTTATTATTATTATTATTATTATTATTATTACTATTATTAAGATTTTCTAGCAAAAAAAAATAAATTAATGCGATCTAGTCTAATGCCCATTTAACTGCTGAACAGTCTCAAGAATAGACTCACTAATATTTAAGCCTATGTTCCGTTATATGATTACCGTTTGAAGATCCTTTACACAAATAGTGCACTATGTAAAAATCGACCTCTCCTATTGGTCGATCCATCTCGTATTACGATACGTCTGCGTGATGCAATCGGTTTGTCTTAAGAGCTCTGGTGGTGCAGAGGTTTATACAGCTGGATCTCACCTGGACGGCCGAGGTTCGAACCCCGTTGCTATTTTTTATTTTTTTCTTTAAGATTATGTTTTTAAAGAGTTTTTTTCTTAATTTTGGGTATGTCTTGGGTTAGTTTGGGTTAGCACCTGGTTAGTTTCCTTTTCTTGAGCCCCCGTAGCGAGCGAAGCGAGTGGAGGGCAATGCGGATCGACCAATAGGAAAGGCCGATTTTCATATAGTGCACTATTTGTGTAAAGGATCTTATAAAGCATATGATTATAAGAATCTACTGGTCCTGTAATTATATTTTCTCGAGAACATAATTTGTTTTAGAATTATCCGATGTCCTATGGGAAATGGTGTTCAGAAAAGCCCTAGTAACGCTGTCACATCCATATTATGGATCAGTTTTTATTTATTTGATATTCTTTGCATGGTCCAGCATCACCGTGGCAATTTTGGTTCTAATGGAAGGCCTTTCAGCATTTTTACACACTCTGCGTCTACATTGGGTAGAGTTCATGACCAAGTTCTTTGAGGGACAGGGATACAATTTTGAACCATTCAGTTTTAAACGGATTCTAGATGAAGAAGAAGAAGAGACAAGTGAATAAAAAGGCATTTTTATGGCAAAGTACACTTCTTATTACTTATTTGTGTAGTTTTTTAGCGAGGGTGAAATATTTGAAAATCCTTAAAGAAGAGGGCAGATATCCTATAATTGATGTATTGTAAATTTGCATAACTACGATTTAGCAGACAAGATATTCGATTGCCATAAATGTCTGGCGTTCATTAACTGCTACCAATGAATATTCTACTACGATGAACATTCTTTGCTGCTACATCTGATCTGTTGTTAAAAATTAAGTTACATCCACATCTACGTGTACAAAGCAATCATCAATTTCCTTGATTTTTGAAAAATGGATGCAAATTTTTATGCCGTATCAAAGTTATCAAAGCATTAAAACGTATTCAGCTAAATATTTGACTAAATCAAAAACAAAGTCTACATTTATCTACCTACCTTTTGATTTAATCATTTTAGAAGCAAGCTTCTAAACCCACTCGAAAAAATACTGTGACGATTATTTTATGAACTAGACCAGATGGTATAGACTTTCAGTTTTATTATAACTTAAACGCACTTTCTTCATGTTATCGCTCCTTTCAAAGTTTGATATCGTTAGGTATCTACCCTTCCACCCTACGCTTCTAAATAGAAGAGAATACTGCAGGTATAGATTCCAATAATTAATTTAAAGCTCTTATTTTACCAAGAATATTTATCACAGAGATAATTCATATATATTTTTAATTATTGGCCACACTGCCACAAGCTTGATGGTTCTATATGCAGTACTGTTCTACACCAGCACGATATTAATGTACATATTGTCACGTTTCGCTGGCATTTGGTGATTTATGCAGCTCAGTTTAGGATTGATCTAAGTACGTCAGACGTCAGGTGAGAAAAAATGGTAAAGCAGGTACGACACTAACAATGTCTATTGGTCAAAGACATATTATGCTGTACATGTCTTATCGGTCAATATATGGTTTGAATTGCTTATAAGTCTTGGTCACTGTTTGATAATAAAAATCTTTAAGAGCGGTTATGTGTTTTAATTTAGGGTTAACTTTGGTTATTTCCTTAGATAATAATTCTTTTCTACGACTGCCCTGAAAATAGACAAAAACGCACTAACAACTGCTTTTGAAAATTGGACATTTCACACGCATATTTGGGTATTTAGATTAAAGGGCTCTCCGTTTTAGAGCTTCGCCCTCAAAAGTCTCACTCCCAAATCTTTAAAAAAGGGGGCCCAATTTTAGGGCTTCACCCCCCTCTAGAGGCCCCTTTTTGTAAAATTGTAAAAAATGGGACTCTCATACCAGGGGACCAATTTTAAGGCTTGGGGCCCAATTTTAGAGCTTCGCCCCCCGGGGTCCCATTCCTAAATCTGTAGAGAATGGCACTCCCGTACCATAGGCTCCATTCTAGGGTTTCGCCCCCTGGGGCCCTATTTTAGAGCTTGGCCCCCGGAGCTCCTTTTTCAATAGATTTGGAAAATAGGGACTCCACACCGGAGGTGGCACCATTTTAGGACTGTTCCCATAGTTATAGTTTAGCGAGAATCTCTTACGTAGCTTTTTTCATTAGGAATAAAATTTTCTGATAAATCAATCAAAAAACTTTCCCATATAACATGTGATTTTCTACCACACTCCCAGTGGGGCACCCTGTATGTAGGAGTCGTAGAAAAAGTATAGTGTGCTACTCGCCTACGGCTCGTGTCACCAAACTGCCTCATTCGTGTGAAAAGTCTAATTTTCAGCACTTGTTGCACAATATACTAATCTAGTTTATCTTAATTCCACTCAGCATTTTTAAGCACTGTAATTATTTACCTTTTTAAATCACTTGACATAGAATTTTGACAGATCTATCTCAGATTCGACGGTAGAACAAGCAAAGCCTACGGTCCTGTGAACTGGAGAGCAATAATAGTTAGAGGGGAATAGGTGGGAAACAAAAGTATTTCGAACTAAGGGTCCGCTTGACTATTTAAATAATAAAATCTACTTACCATTGCAACTTTAAGGTTCCTAACTGCGTGCGCTGTTCCCTCGCTTTGTTTATAATGTCACGACTAACAACCGTCCGAACGTTTTTGTGCTACCCCATAGAACTAGCCGCCGCCGTGCCGCTCGTTTCTTTGTCTGTATGACTCATCGCCCGGCCCATCGCGAAGTTTCAGGATCGCTGGAATTATCTCGATGGCCACGTCGAGATCATATAGAGTGGCCTCGGAATACTTCCCGAATATTCGTGATAGATTTGAGATTATATATAAGCAGACCTAAGGCGAATGTTAGTTCAGTTCAGTTCAGTTAATCATTGAGTGTTGAATAGATATTAGTTGTAAAGTTATAAGAGTAGTTTAGAGTGTTAAATTGTATACAGTGGTAGTGAATAAAGAGAGTATTAGTTGAAAATAGCAAAGTTGTAATGCTGTTAAGAGCCCACGGGAAAAACGTAACATTTGGTGTCAGAAGTCGGATTGTGACGGGACCGGACTTGCGAAGTATTTTTCAAAGAAGAAGTACAAGTACGTCAACGAGACCGTTTGATTGCTGGATTCTGGTAAAGTTTTATAACATTCTATGGTCAATACAAGGCAACAAACAGCAGAAATGGAGCAAATAAATAAAATGTTGGCCGATTTCATGGATAATTTAAATGCTGAGAGGCGAGCGGATCGGGAGGAGGAGGAACGTAAAAGGCAAGCAGAACAGGACCGGCTTCAGAAAATTTTGCAAGACCAAGAAGACAAAAGGCAAGCAGAACAGGACCGGCTTCAGAAAATTTTGCAAGACCAAGAAGACAAAAGGCAAGCAGAACAGGAACGGCTTCAGAAATGGATACTTGATGTAATTGTAGGCGAGCAAGGAAAATTACAGAAAATATTGGACGGGCAAAATGAGAAATTTGAAAAAGAAGTAGGTAATATACAAAAAGAGGTTGGAAATGTGCAAAAAGCAGTTGGGAATGTGCAAAAAGAAGTTGGACATGTACAAAAAGAAGTTGGGAGTGTACAAAAAGAAGTAGGAAACGTACAGCAAGAAATGAGGAATCTACAAGCAGAATTTACCAGACTAAAAAATCAAGGATCCACCGAGAGGGTATTCGCCACAGGACAACATATCAAACCTCCAACTTATGACGGTCAAACATCCTGGACTATGTACAAAAGACAGTTTGAAGCCGCTGCGGTTGCCAACGGTTGGAATAATGAAGAAATGGCTACATCACTAGTGGTAGCGCTTCGTGGATCTGCCCTGGAACTACTGCAGACCATTCCCATCAGTCAACAAGGGAAATATGACATACTTGTAGCTGTACTGGAGAGACGATTTGGAGACCAACACCAAAGACAACTGTACCAAGCACAAGTAAAGTCTCGGCATCAGAAGCCTGGTGAAAACCTGCAAGAATTTCAGGCAGACATTAGACGTCTCATTCAATTGGCCTACCCGGGAGCGACAGAGGAATTTCAAGAGGAACTTGCTGCCCAATATTTCGTGGATGGTATCAGAGATCCAGAAACTCAGAAAATGCTTCGCCTAGCCAAATTTGATAACAGCAGTGAAGCTTTGGGTCGAGCCCTAGAAATCGAGGCGGCCTGTAACATCTCCAAGCCAAAAATCAGGGCCGTATCCATCCAGGAAGAAAAGGCGGCAAACAGCGTTGAATTAAATGAGATGGGTGAAATTTTGAAGAAATTAACGGAAGTTCTTCAGGCCACGGCGAGATTCCGGGAGCCAATGGAAGATAGGCCACGTAACCGAAATACATCAAATCAGTGCTATAGATGTGGAAGGACTGGGCATTTCAAAAGAGACTGCCGAGTACAACTACGGTCTGGATCTCCATCCAGAGACGCTAGGGCCCCCAAGTCAAATCGGGAAAACTTCAATTAGTCAACATTGCGGGGCGGGTGTTGGCTAAAGAAGATAAAGCCCCCAGGATCGTCTCCATAAAAGGCCTAGGAAAAATCGCCGACAGTCTAACAATTACAGGAAGGATCAACGGAAGAGCCATAACAATTACTGTTGACACTGGTGCGGCGGTATCTTTGATAAGGTCCAACAGGGTAAATAGACTAGAAGTTCTACCCATATCAAAGAATGTAGTTTTACGTACAGTTACCGGTGAAACAGCTGAAGTACTTGGGGAAATGGATATCGAACTTCAACTGGGACGAATTAAATTACACCACACAGTGTTAGTCGCCGACATCGAAGACGAATTTATTTTGGGGATGGATCTCATCGATCAACATGGATTCTCTTTTGACAACAAGCTTAATCTTCTGAAGTTTGGCACCGAAGAGTTCATCCTTAACAAAACAGATGATGGCACACCGACTAAAGTAGTGGCGGCATGTACTGTCAGAATAAGCGGAAATACCGTGCAGATAATTTTTGGGAAATTGGAGAAGGATTTTGGAGGCTGCATCGGACTTATCCAACACCACGATTTGCCTTGCAAACACCTCGTAGGCAAAGCACTAGTCAAAACCGACGGAGAAATACCGATAAGGATAGCAAATATTTCATCCAATTCCATCAAAATCAATAAAGGAAATGTGATAGCCACCTGCGAGACGGTGCAGTGGGTAACCAGTTGCGAAAAGCAGTCAGAAGTAACACCATCGACAAACCCTAAGGAAGTCCTAGAACATTTCCAGAAGTCGTGGCATCATCTGTCTTCCGAAGAACTGAAAAGAGCTACACAATTTATCAAAGAGCAGAGCACAGCCTTTGAAAGAAAAAATGGCACTACTGGAAGAACGAACATCATAAAACATAAAATCGACACTGGAAGTGCTCACCCCATACGGCAGCATCCTCGGAGGCTACCAGTGACGAAGCAGCAAGAGGTTACCACATTAGTCAACAAAATGCTTGACGATGGAATTATTGAGGAATCATCAAGCCCATGGTCGTCTCCTGTTGTCTTAGTCACCAAGAAGGATGGAACTACCAGATTCTGCGTGGACTATAGAAAGCTCAATGACGTCACCAAGAAAGGCAGCTATCCACTTCCCAGGATTGATGACACGTTGACGACACTAGCAGGATCTCACTGGTTTTCAACACTCGACTTAAAGAGCGGCTACTGGCAAGTAGGCATTGACGAACAAGATAAGGAAAAGACCGCATTTTCTACCGGAAGTGGTTTATATCAGTTTAGAGTTATGCCCTTCGGACTATGCAATGCCCCTGCTACTTTTGAGCGTCTTATGGAGGTTGTTCTACGAGGCCTCACTTGGAAGACATGCCTGGTCTATCTTGATGATATAATGGTAATGGGAAAAACTTTCGAAGAGCACCTACAAAACCTGCATGAAGTTTTTACTAGAATCAAGAATGCTCAGCTCTTACTGAATCCAAAGAAATGTTTTCTTTTCCAGCAAAAAGTTGAATTTCTCGGGCATGTCGTGTCATCAGAGGGAATCCAAACGGACCGACGGAAGATTACAGCAATCAAGGACTGGCCTCGTCCTCGTGACAAACATGAACTACGGAGCTTCCTTGGACTATGTACTTATTATAGAAGATTTGTTGAAGGATTTGCAATTATAGCTGCACCTCTACATAAGCTCACTGAAGAACGAGCAAATTATAACTGGGATCATAACTGCGATTCTGCGTTCAGGAAATTAAAAGCGGCTCTATGTTCTAGTCCAATATTGGGATATCCGGAACAAAAGGGTAAATTTGTATTGGACACAGATGCAAGCAACACCGGCATCGGAGCAGTTTTATCGCAAGTACAAGCAGGGGAAGAACGAGTTATCGAATACTACAGTCGAACACTTTCGAAACCTGAACGTAACTACTGTGTAACCCGAAAAGAGCTTTTGGCAATAGTACGGTCTATTGAGCATTTCCATCAATATCTATATGGGCAAGAATTTCTGATAAGGACTGATCATGCAGCACTTAAATGGCTTTTGGATATGAAACAACCGGAAGGACATGTAGCCAGGTGGCTTGAAAAGTTACAACAATATAACTTTAAGGTTAAGCACAGAGCAGGGAGATTGCATAATAATGCAGATGCTTTATCCAGAAGACCATGTGCGGATAAATGTAAGCATTGCCAAAGAGTAGATCAACGAGAAGGAATTACTCCGATTAGGCTAACGAAATTTGAGGTTGATCAGCAGTGGACCACCGAGCAATTTAAAAAGGATCAGCTTGAAGATAGTGAAATAGAACTATTGCTAGGAGCTAAAGAAGAACAGCAACCAAGACCAAGCTGGAGCGAGATATCAAATAAAGGACTTGCTTTTAAAACTCTGTGGGCTCAGTGGGACTCCCTGGTAGTGGAAAATGGACTTCTTAAACGAGGCTGGGAAAGCGCCGATGGCAAAGTAGTGAAGACACAGTTAGTGGTACCAAGGAGGAAGATATCGGAGGTTCTGGAAGAAGTTCATAATGGAAAGTCTGGTGCTCATCTCGGAGTGAACAAAACGATTGACAAGATTCGCGACAGATTTTACTGGGTCAACTACTGCCAGGATGTGAAATCGTGGTGTCGGCAGTGCTCAACCTGTGCCGCAAGCCAAGGGCCCAAAACAAGATCTAGGGGCAAAATGAAACAATATAATGTGGGCCTACCGTTTGAACGTATCGCCATTGACGTAGCTGGCCCTTTTCCAGAAACAAATAATGGTAACAAGTACATTTTAGTGGCAATTGACTACTTCAGTAAGTGGCCTGAAGTCTTTGCAATCCCCAATCAAGAAGCTGTTACCATAGCAGAGGTCGTTGTGAATAACCTATTCAGCAGATTTGGTGTTCCGTTAGAGCTGCATTCAGATCAAGGACGCAACTTCGAATCCAAGGTTTTCCAGAAAGTCTGTGATTTACTCAACATCCATAAAACACGGACTACCGCCTTACATCCACAATCAGATGGCATGGTTGAGAGGTTTAACAAGACCATTGAAGAACATATGTCAAAAGTCGTAGATGAACATCAGAAGGATTGGGACCAACACATACCACTATTTTAATGGCCTATAGATCAGCAGCCAATGACACGACAGGACTAACACCAGCCATGGTTTTATTTGGAAGAGAACTCCGCTTACCCTGCGACCTATTATTCGGAACGCCAGACAACCATGATATGGAAATTCAAGACTACGCGGACTCCCTTAAGGAAAAGTTACTATACATCCATGAGTTAGCCAGAGAAAACACGGAGAAAGCCAGCGACCGAATGAAGACACGATATGATCTCAAAGCTAATTCTATGGGATTTCAGATGAACGATAAAGTCTGGTTATATAATCCGCAAAGGAAGAAAGGAAGATCTCCCAAGTTAACGCCTGTATGGGAAGGGCCCTATACAGTCATCAAGAGAATTAATGACGTTGTGTATAGAATTCAGCGTAGTCCCAGAAGCAAACTGAAAGTTGTTCACCTCGACAGACTGAAATCATATCACGGACATGAAGTATCTGATCGGGACGACCAGGTTTAAGAGGGAGGCAATGTCACGACTAACAACCGTCCGAACGTTTTTGTGCTACCCCATAGAACTAGCCGCCGCCGTGCCGCTCGTTTCTTTGTCTGTATGACTCATCGCCCGGCCGATCGCGAAGTTTCAGGATCGCTGGAATTATCTCGATGGCCTCGTCGAGATCATATAGAGTGGCCTCGGAATACTTCCCGAATATTCGTGATAGATTTGAGATTATATATAAGCAGACCTAAGGCGAATGTTAGTTCAGTTCAGTTCAGTTAATCATTGAGTGTTGAATAGATATTAGTTGTAAAGTTATAAGAGTAGTTTAGAGTGTTAAATTGTATACAGTGGTAGTGAATAAAGAAAGTATTAGTTGAAAATAGCAAAGTTGTAATTCTGTTAAGAGCCCACGGGAAAAACGTAACAATAATTTACCTTGAATATTGGCATAATATTTTCAAGCTCAATCTTAGGACAGGCTGATATATTTGCTTAGTAGTTTACAGACAGAGTCAGGATTTTTTCCAGACACAAAAATGCATCAAAATATCAACTATTTGTTAAATACAACAATACACGCAACGAAATAAAGGGGCACTACTGCACTTGTGCAACCAGAGCACGAGTGGTAGGTATATGCTGCCACATTGCAAGTGTTATTTGATGCTCGACATCAAGATATAGTTAAATATCGAAGCAATAATGCTTTAGAGTGTGTCGAAGATGTTGGAAATTTCGAAGAAAATATCTTACCAGAAATTATTTAAAATGGTCAATTTTTAAATAACATTGTACATACATACCACTTTTTGGTAGTATATAAATAATTACTTAATTAGAAAAAATATATATTTTACGGTTTTCGCAAGCTAAGGTTGGCTTTTGTCTGTTTTTAGAAAGTATAAAAACAAACAAAAATATATAAAATTTTTGAGTACCCCCTGTACTATTACAACAAGTTTTTCTGATTGAACCCAAAAAGTAAGCAAATATGTATTTTTTCCAATTAATTTAAAAAATTAACCTAGCCCTGGAAAGTTGTGTTACAAAGTCCGGCCTCTGTCGTGGGGTCGCCGGTCGTTTGAGCGTCACCCGTTCTAGCCAACTAAACGGAAAAAGCTCTGCTGATGTTGTACAGGATGGCATAAAATTAACCCGTACTTAGTACTTAAATTCAAACTATCAAGAAAACGAGAATAATGGTGGGCTTATAATCAACTAACTTAACCTATCAAGAAAACACAATCTAAAAATTTAAGGAACAATATATTTGCTACTAAATTCCTTCTTTTTTTGAAAAGACAGCAACAATCTATCTGGAGAAAAAAAGTTAAATTAAAATGTGGTTAGTTAAAGACAAAAGAATGTTAAATGACTGTTAAAGTAATTGGTATAATAAACAGAGTACAATATGGAGATTGGACAGAGACCAATTCGGTTGGAAATACTCGGTTCGTTATGCCTTACTACTAAATGCACTAAATACTACTTATCAAAGTGATCACTTGACGTTAACTAAGCTAATTACAACTAGGTATGCGAGCGCTAATAGCTGCACTGATTTTGAGTGTAGCAATGATAATATGCCGCAATGAACGGACACAATAATTAGATAAAAAAACTTGATAAGTTAATATAATAACCAAACTAAAATAAAACTGCTGAAAGCGTGGCTGTCGCTTGATTCGTATTATAAAGAGATAAAATTCAGAGCAGTTATATCACTCGACTAATGAATGAAAGGAATGAAATTATCGAGCCAACGCTTGACTTTTATTAAAATGAGAGAAAATTCAAACCAATCAGATTAACTGGTCCGGTAAACAAGTGAATAAATGTGAATAAAGTTAATGAGCTACCTCAGAACTCGGCGTTCAATGTTTGATTTATATTAATGAAAGAAAACGAAGAGCGATTATATTAAACGGTTAAACATAAGAATTAATGAGACATAAAGCGTCTAGTACAATATCCAAATCCAGTCGTCGAACTCTGGTGGAGGCGCCGGCGCCGAGCACTATAGATACCTCAGGAATTGGCTCTCGATGGCCCCGAGGGAATATCCAACCTAGATGTCTCGATAGCTTGGGGTCGAGATAAGTGCTGCTGGTAAAAACTACTTCCAATCCACTAGAACCGGGTGACTCTAGCGGCAGGTAAAGGTTATGGCGTCCGAGAAAGAGGTGGTACCCTCCGGAAAAAATAAACTATGAGAGATTCCATGGTCTCGGTCTTGTATGGCGAACGTGGGAAGCCTCTAATACAGCAGTATCTAAATACCGACTAATCGGTCGTGTTAAAACACAAACAGAACATCAACACATCAAATCACCAGAGAAAGGGTAGAATTGAATCACAATAAAATGTTGAGTCTCTACGACTGTATTATAAGAAGGCTCCTCTCCTCACCAAACGATCAAACTTAAAAAGAACTCTCGACCGTTATCGTCAAGTAGGGATGGACTGAAACAAGCTGATCGACTTCGATACGTGGAATAATTCCAGGACAATAAACGCCTTAATTCTCGCTTATTATGATGATATATGACGGCGGAGACCACAATTAATTCAGTGAAATCAAGTGATTTCAAGAAATACCAGGAGAATATTCCCTAACAAAACGACAAACTTTTAAGAATTTAAATCGGCAGCTGGAAATATAATAAGTAGTACAAACATTCCTACTACTCCGAACGAACAATCGAAGGTCGCAAAAAGTGCACCTATACTAAAATATGAATCTACAAATTTCATGCAGCGTATTTACAGGTTTTATTACCAGAATTCCTTAAAATAAAATATATAAATCGGATGGCTGGCGGTTCCACGATAATGCAATATCAATCAAGCCAAGCTATTCTAATAATATTGTGCATCGCTTATCAACTAAAATAAATAGTCACACCAGGTTATAAATGCTAATACAAATATATTTTAACCTATACTCAAAATATAGTTAATTCATATTAGAAAAGTGGCACTTTCAAACGAATTGTTACCAAATCAAATTAATAAATTTAGAATTAATAAACCGATGCGTGCAAAATACAGCATCTTTTTCCCTAAATGCGGCATATAAATGAAATATTAAAAATATTTAACATTGGCAAATGCGAATTGTCACACTATGTTAGGTTTGGAACCTTCGGCAAAATGCTCTAAACCCCCGTTTAAGTACCCCCTGTACATAGAAATTATCGCACGACATCTAACACAGCCACTTAAGATAAAAATTTATTTATTTGTATTTTCCAAGAAACCACTGTATCTCGGAAACCAGTCATAGGATTGTTTTGGGCCCATGGAACATTTTCATCAGGAGGCCAAAAACTCCAACATACTTAATTTTCGTCAAATTCCGTCATTCTTTAAAATCCCATTCCATTATCACTTTCAATAACCTTTGATTAATAAACATTGTTAGACTAATGAAAATTGTTGTCTTTTATTTAAATTAATAATTTAACACCATTGTCTTCATAAAAGTGGGTGTGAGGGTTAGAATCCCTTAAGACAACTCGGGTAAGTAAGTATTCCTGCCTTACAACTCCTCAGCCTTTGATAACAGTTACAGAATTAATAAAAACTTTTGTTTATGTTGCAAGTTTAAATTTTCCTCCTAATTTTCCTTTTGCTGAAACTAGAACTTATTACAAGAAGAAATGGTTATTTGAAAACCGCTGAAAACGTCGTACAATATATATCTTTTTCTACTACCTATCAAAAACCTCTGCTAGACCTCTTTAATAGCTTCCGAAGTGCTTTATTTAGGTTAAAAATTGACATGGCATCTTCTTAACATGATAAATGACATCATGAAATACAGGAGTTTATTTTTCTATCAATTCAAATCTTTTTCCATATGGAAAGTTATCTTAATTTTTGAGTCATATTTTCTATTGTTGTATTTTAGTGCTCAGATTTTTTGCCTCTTTAAAGATTTTATGTGTAACTAGCCATACCGTACAGCTGGCCAAACAACAACTAGTTTTCCGACGAGTTGTGCAAATAATCTGATTTTATAGTTATTCTTTTTCCTAATGTTTTGTATGTCTTTATAAATTATTTTGAGTTAGGGCTATTGTCATGTTAATTGTATTATAAATAAACCCTAAAAATGGGCATTGTTGCGCAGGAATAACTACGCTTTTTTCGGAATTAATTATAAATCCTAAATCTTGTAATGTTTGTGTAATTTCATTTATACTTTTAAGCAATTCTCTTTTGAATTACCAATAACTAGCCAATCGTCTAAAGAGAGTACATTTTTTATACCCATTGCTTTTACATATTTTACAACTAGTTCCAGAAGTTTTGTGAAAAGATATGGAATTGCATAGGCGCACCCAGAAAATATGTTTAAGGGGGTCGCAACATAGGTTGTGCAAAGAAAAATTTGGGGTGCCACACCTTGATGTCATACTTTTAACCAGATGGAACGTAATTAAACTGGTATAGTACGTTGCAAACACCGGACCTTAAAAATTTCATATGACTACTGTGGATTGGAATAAGGAATTATGCATCTTTAAGATCAATTTTCCCGAGAATGCAGAATTTGAAATTATATTTTGTGCCGTCCTGTAGTCTTCGAGTTTAAAATGGGATGCTGTCATATACCTATTTAAGTTTTTTAAGTTGGCATAAATCGATATTTCCCATTGAGTTAGTACGACGATAAGAATTCGCCATCCACCGATTTACATTTCTCGACAGCCCCGATTTTTAAAAGTTCATTAATCGCCGATTGATACTTGGCGATTTCACAGTTCTTAATGTCGCAACGTACTTTGCTAATCTGGAGTGGGGTCCTTGAAGGGGATTTTATAACATTGTACCCACACTATTGTTGAACTGTTTATATTTAATTTCTGCCAATTTTGAACGTAATATTAGTTCAGACAGTTGGCTAATTTAAATTATTGAAAAGGAGGCCTAAAACCGACGGACTAGTTGTTCCTGCAATTGATAGAAGCAGTTGTTCTGGCGTGCAGTGGCAGGATTTAGGCCAGTATCTACTTCAAGATTTGATTTTGGTGGTTTGAGGACATTGCAGTTGGCGGATACTTCTCTATTATACTGTTCATTCTTTTTTTTATTTAGTCTCTTTAATAAGTAATTGTAAAAACTATCTGGGTATGTAGTTGTTTCTGATGCTGGTAAGTCTCGATTCGAATGAGTTACTTCCTCAGCTAGCATGAGAGGATCTTCTAATGCATCTGCAAATGCAAAAGAATTTCCTTGGTTTAGCTACTTATGGTATCGATTTCATCTGCAAATGCAACGATCTATTAGCATATTTACAGCATCTGCAAATGCTGTAATTTCTGTTGTTGAACAGAAAAATAGCTTCATGAATATATTCACTACGTGCAACTGCAATTGAAGACGTGCAGGGTACGATCGATTGTATCTGCTAATACAATGAACTCTTCACCTTTCTGCGTGCTGCTTAACCCTCGTTATGCTATGGACTGCATCTGCAAATGCAACGATTTTTTTGCATATTTACAGTATCTGCAAATACTATAATTTCCGTAACGTAAGGAAAACGGGATATGATGAACCATAGACAAGAATTTGCATGTTGTCTTCTTATTTAAGAGGGTTGTGGTTATTTGTTTATGTATCTGCAAATACATATAGGGATGTAGTGTACCTCTAACATAATATAACTGCTGGGGTGGAGGCTGTTGAGGCCCTTCTCATCTGCAAATGTCAAGGCCAATTTTAGTTAAAGTTATTCACATCTGCAAATGCGAAAATATAGGTATTATTATTATTTACTAACATCTCCTGCAAGTAATGTTTACTCCAATTCGAGGGGTGAACACATGGGGGAAAAAGTGTACACCTAAATCCCTTTTTTGAAGTAAATCCCCTAATTCCTAGAAATCCTTAGTAAATCTTACTACATCCCAGTACATCCTACTACATCCTAGTACATCCTAGTAATTCCTTGATAAATCCCTATACATCCTAGATATTCCTCGATAAATTGCCCCAGGAAATCCTTTTCAATTATTATTACTAATGATAATAATAGTAATAATAATATTGTTGCACATAAATAAGGCATACCTACTTCGTTTGCAACATGATTTCTTTATTATGTGTTAGGTTACAATGTATAAAATACTAATCTTAACATCGGCTTTAAGAAAAGCAAAAACATGTAGAAGTGAATAGGTACGAGTTACATATTATGTAATATGGAAAAAGTTAAAGTTTAAATCCTGTTTGACATGGGAAAAACTAGATGTAACAAAACTTATTTCATTATGAATATATTATAAGATTCATTCAGTTTTACACAACGTATAAAAAATACAAAAACTTTAAACAAAAGCTAAAAAATGCCTAGCGCAAAAGTGAATAGGTACATACATAGTAGTAAAAGAAAATAAATAAAAATTTAAACCCTATTTGGCATGGGAAAAATTAGACGTTACAGACATTATTTCTTTATGAATATAATATACTTCTCCAATAAATTAACGCACCACCAAAGTATAACCAAAACTTTAAAGTACATTTTTGTCCAAACTACTTGCCCGATTTGAATGATTTTTTTTGAATGACAGATTGACTCTTCCAGAAGGTTAGTGTACTACTGTATTTGCATAAAAACATAATTTTCTATAAATACAGGGTGTTGCAATGATAACAAGTTTTTTTCATAAAATTTGTAACACCCTATGGAGTTGAACAGTTACAATATCAACTTAAAATTAAAATGAAAATGTGCTTTATCTTTTTGGAACATTTTGTTTTTTGATTTACTCTATTATCTCGGTCACAACAAGAGAAACACAATTTTATAACATAACATGTTTTTATTAATTTAAATAAATTGTCATTAACTAAATACAGGTGTCAAAACGCATTTCATAGAAGTGTATTTTCAGCATTAGTCCTTACGTTTTTTCTTTGCAAAAACCTTTATTTTAATTAATATGCAACGTGAAATACGAAATCTTACTCGCGAAGAATGTGCTCAAGCATTAATATTGTTGGAGGAAGGCTGGAATTACCGAAGAATTGGTAGACGATTTAATGTATGTCATACAACCGTTTCGCGAGTTATACAAAAATTTAGAGACACTGGAAGCCATGCTCGCAGACCGGGACAAGGAAGGAATCGAATAACAACCCCTATTCAGGAGCGGTTTTTAAGACTAGCAGCATTAAGACAACGTTTTGTAACAGTCCGGACCCTTCAAACCCAGCTTCGAGATGCTAATGGTTTAAAAATTTGTGGTGAAACAGTTCGTCAGAGACTAAGAGAACACAATTTGAGAGCTAGAATTGCTGTTCGGGGGCCAGCGCTAACTAGAGATCATCGAAGAGCCAGGCTGAATTTTGCCAGGGAACATCGTAACTGGTTAGAAGCTGAATGGCAACAGGTATTATTTACGAATGAGTCAAGATTTTGTTTGTACAATAACGACAGGTGCATGCGTGTATATCGACGCCCTAACGAACGATATGCTCAGTGTAATTTTTCAAATACCACATTATTGGGAGGAGGATCTGTGATGGTATGGGGAGGTATTTTTTGACAGGTCGCACAGCACTTGTGGTCATAAATAATGGAAGCCTTACAGCTGAAAGGTACATATTGGAGGTTTTAGACCAACATGTAATTCCATTCGCGCCATATATCTTTGCAGATTTGCAAAAACATTTCATGACGCAATAAAGTTCATCTCTTGCGTAATACTTACATTTAAATTTGATGTGCAAAAACTTTTCCTTGAAATAGTTCCACTCACTTTCGTTCTTACATTTACTTTTCAACCACTCTCTAACTGTGTGAGAAATATGTGAATTTTCGGCAGTTAAATTCTCGCTCGTATTCTTGATAATATTGACTCTCGTATTGCCTGATGCAGTCACTTCCGGTTGGATAAGTCCTGAAACAAGTTACTGATTAGTAAATCACTTAAAACTTTAATTAAAAGAAAATATGTTAAATATTTACCTAACTCTTCCGATGATCCCGCTGCTAAGGGCTCTGTGCTACTACAATTGAACACGTACAAGAACTACGCTTTTTGTCATATCGAGATTTGCTTTCTTCGGCTAATCTCTTATTTTTAAAATATTTTGCAATTATTTGTATGAATGTTTTGTGTCCATGCAAAAACTTAAAACTTTGTGGTTTTTGATGAAAAACGCCATAATAAATTTCAAACTCATTTTCTCAAATTAAATGTGGTACAGTCTCTTTCATAAAATTTTCCGTTTCTTTAAGGTCCTCTTCAGATATATTATTTATGAGTTTGGGGTCCGAAAAGCCGTTAATTTTTAGAACGTTTTTTAGCGATATGGGCAGGGCTATGCCTAAACATTGTTCGCCTTCAACAAAGTAGCCTAGCTCCTGGGCATTAATATTGGTCATCTAAAAAACGAAAGGTAGAGGGTAATTTTAACATTCTAAAAAGGATAAAATAATGACATTTGTAATGGTCAATGACTATGCCAAAAAGGGTGAGGCGCTATTTTGTTACGTTTCTATTCTAAATATAATGTGGTACTTTAATTAACTTCGACGCGCATAAAACGCTTTTTGGCATAGGTAGTCATTGAACGTTAAAAAATTACATTATTTTATACCTTTTACTGCGTAAAAAGCGTGTTTCTTGGTTTTTAAAACTCCATTTTTTTAATTAGAGAAATATAGCAAAAAGTAAGAAAATGACTGAGCCAGGAATCGAACTGGCTCGCACAGTTTGTATAAACAACAAGTAAAAGTGAGGTTATAATACCAATACGTAAAAGTAAGCGATAACCGAGGCGACAACTGAAACATTAATAATTTTTTACTTAGTGCTATGTACTAAGTATACTTACCTTATTACCTATAGTAACTAACTAACTTCATGAAAACATATTAAGTGAAAAATCACAAACTGAATTACGTGCCACCACAATTTGCGCGTACGCATTCACGTATGGTCGACTTTCTGCTAATTCGAATTCGGGGAATGATCGACCGATTCATATGATCTTGGCCTTAATAAATAAATTTATCCTGTTAATTTACAATACGTTTGTTTTAAAACCCGAACTTGGTAATTTAAATGATCCTTAAACATAGCTTATTTAATCTTCAATAAATTTTAATGTAAATAGTCAGTGAATAGTTAGTCATATATTTAAAATTAACTAGAATTAGGCCTATTTATGATGAGGTGTATGCACTTTTGTACGTTACTGTCGAAAATGTAGTAGAGATAGTGCAAATATACTAAAACGGCAACACTGACGCTCATATAAAATGTAAAGTTGTGAAAAAAATTTAGTGCACGTGTGCAGTTTCTAATAAATCCTCGGTACATCCCAAGTAAATCCTGTACATCCCAAGTAAATCCTGTACATCCCAGGTAAATCCTGCACATCCCAAGTAAATCCTGTACATCCCCAGGAAATCCTCATACATCCTTGTAGGTGTACAACATAAATCCCCATTTGTTCACCCCTCGCTCCAATTTTTTCCTCACCGGCCGGCTCCTATCAACATGAATTATTTACAAATAATGCGTTCCGGTATTACATCGATTCGACAAAGCCGAACGATAATATTCCGATAAATTTATGACGAGCGGCTAAATCCCCTAAGTTGCAATCCAAAATACTGCGCGCAATGCGACACGAATCCATGTCTCTACGTTCTAGCAAAATTTCTATTAATTTACCTTTTTTCCCTAATTTTGGATTAGCTTTGGGTTCTGCTGATTGAGTCCCCGTAGCGAGCGAAGCGAGCGGAGGGCCATACAAACTCATATTAATACCCAATATGAGATTTAGTCGAGTCAGCTTGCCTTTGTGGCTAGTTTTAGGGGATAATTTAGTGAGAAAAGGGCACTCTTCGACTTACTCAATTTTTTTTAATACAGTAATAACAATAATTAAAATATCCTTATTCCCCTAGACAGTGTTTTCGAACACTGGTATTGAGGATAATTGCATTTTACTAATAACAGTAGGTACGATTTCCCATAAACTCTCTAGTACTGTGGACTTGAAAATATTATGTTAATATTTGATTTTTATGTTTTATTTATTATCCTGTAGATAAGTTCATACTCTTAAATTCGTATATAAATCTACAGTATGAGTCAGTGGATCATAATTAAATATAACTTTAAGTATTTTGTTTTGCAATATTTGCATCGAATTGTAGTTTAGAGTCCCACATGCACCCCATACGGGAATCAAATATCGAAAACGTGATAATACGAAGGCATTGTAAACATTTTGTTTCTATTTTTTATACTCATCTTTATATCGTATAAGGGTTTTACGCTATGTAAAACATTGATAAATGTAACAATGTTTTGTCATGCCCTCGTATATAAATAACAGTTAGCTAGTATAATTAAAATAGCAGTCAGCACATTTAATTTTGTTAAGATAGCGTCTGCCTCGCTGACGAGAGGTAAAATATGTATATAATTTTTTTCCTTACTGATTCAATCGCATTTTTGTCTGTAATCCGTTCGCACTCTCTTTTACTCTAATATAGTTAGTTTTAGAAGTTTGAGAGTGGTTTCATTTTAAGTTTATTAAGTAAATAAATAAGGTTACAAGTGTCATATTTCTTCATAATACTACAGTTTAGTATTATACACATTTAGTTTGCTTTTATACGAGAGATAGTTTCTATTTTTATATGTCTAAGATAACAAGGTATTTATGTATTTTTGAAATTTAGGCATATAATCTTATATGGTCTCACCCCCTGATTTGCTTCTTACGTTGAATATTGCCCCCATTTTCGCCTCCTTTGCGAGCAAGACGTATCACTATTATCACTATCACTAACACTTTCACTGTCTTGAAATACGATTTTAAGGCATTTTTCTTCTTAAAACCAAAAGAAAGATCCGATTTATGGATTCTTTACTACTTGACACCGAACGGTACAAAATTGTAATGACGAAACAGGACGGTGAACTCGAGCGACTGGGCCTGGGACGGCTGAATCATGTTTTTTAATAACTTCTTTAAAACTTCTACCGGTTGGGATATAATTGTATACTACAAAGTGTAATGAAGGACGGCGGAGATGTGAAGGATAATTCACGGAAAACCATTCATGCATCAAAAAGAGATACCTTTGTATCCAATACATTCATATTTTTATTAAAAACTGGATTAGGTTGTGTTAATTTTTGCTTGGAGGTCGGGCTCTTTCGACTTTAAAGCAAGAAAAAAATAAATAAACCGCATCAGTTTTTATACAAAACACTTTCGTGGTATTAAATGTAAACATTTCAAAATGCCCCTATCCATAGCAGCGTTTATTTTCCTATATTTGTGCAAATTATTTCATCGATTTCGGATTTCAATTGACGAATAACGAATAGAAGGAATTTAGACAATACTCTGAAAATGATGTCGCAATGAGGCAGAAGCTGTATATAAAGAATATTTTATAAAACAGCTGTTAAGAATGTGTGATAAAAAACTTTATTCATATGCTGAACAATATTCTATAGTTTCTGTTACATTATATAAATCATAAATAGTCTCCATTTTCTTTCCAAAGTCTCAATATAAGATAAAATACAAGAGCATAGAAATCAAAAATGTATATGCAACTTTATCGCAACAAACAAACATCTTTGATAGTTTTAAAGTCTTGCTATAAAAATGAAAGAACTTCCCTAAAAGGAATTTTATTTCTTCGAATCAGTCATAGATAGAAACTTTTCCTAGAAATGTATTTTAACAAAACATACAAAACTGAAATTCTTTTTAAAGGTAGACTTATGTACCTATCGAATGTAATACAAATTTCTATTTACAGAACTAGCCCAAAAAGCAGAAGGCAGTTTAGTAATTCTCCCACCTTCGAAAAAAAGCGTATATTACTTTATTTTCTAATGGTAAAATTTCTATTAGAAAAATATTCCCACGTCGATGTTTCGTCCACCTTTATCTTTGTTAGTTTTTGAGGTAATAAAATGTTTTTTTTTCCTAATACATTTCTATAATTTCATCAGGATTATTGTGACGCCACTTCAAACTTCCTCTTCAAGCGACAGTTACACAAAACTTTATTTTTAACCCATTCTATATATCTAATGTCACGTTTTTTATTTACAAGTTTTAATCGTTCGACTATTATTATGGGCTATACACTTAAAGATATGTGCATCTAAATTTGTTTATATAACCAAATATTAGTACATGAGATGTAGATATTTGACAAAGGCGCTTATTTTATTATTATCAGTTTTACAACCTAAGATTAAATTCTTGATTTGTTGTCTGTAAATTATTTTTTTTAAGTAGAGAGAAAAGGCCTTAGCGTGTTCTGAGTTTATGCTGAAACAAAACAGCATTATTATGTAATAAGCATTTAATTATAGCTACGTGAGTGTCATAATGAATGCGTATCGTAATAGCCATATAATAACAGTTGCATTCATTATTTGCTCTGCGACCAGTCATAATAATTAAAAATAAGTACCTACTTTTATTTTCCAAAATTGCTAAGTAAATATACAGGCAGATATGAAAAAAAGTGTGTGCACTATGTGCGCATATCAGAAGTGAAACTTCTTAAACTTAAACGCCCTAGCCTCGGATTTGATTGAAAATTATTTTTTTTTTAAATATACCACTCAATAATGAAAAAAGCTGCCAAATTTTACTCCCGACGCGCGTTAAGAAGTTTCACTTCAAAAACTTTGATTCATGAAGTTAATTCAACCAATAAAAGTAAATAAACATGAACTGTTAAAATTTAATAAATTGTTAAATAAGTCATGGTCATAACAATCTTTGATATTGGTAGTAATGTTGTATCTTTATTGATTGTTAACTTGCATCTTAATTAAAACTCTGTATTATAATGAATTTTCTTAAAGTTATAATAATACAATTTTTCAACCTTGACAAACTTGTACACATACAGTAGGTACTTTCATTTCAAAACTAGGCAATACAAATTTTAAGCATAAAATATACCCTGATTTAACCAGTAGATTTAATTTTAGATATTAAATGAGACTACCCATGCCTTGTGTTTGTAATACAACTTAAAAGTTTGAGTTTTTAACGAAAGTCATCCTATCAAATCATGTGGAAAATAATATAGGTCAGCGCAATCAAGCAGTTTTCCGATAAAATACGAATTATCCAATAACTTAGCGAAGAGGATTACGATTATGATAAATCAGACTATAAATTGCTATTCCAGATAATTCAACACGAAAAATTGTCGATTTGTCGATAAACACAACTTCATTTATGCCTAAGATATAAGGCTGGAAGTAAATGCAAATGCTTCAAGCTCGTGCACTTTGTTTATAATATGCATACGTATAAAAAAATATATACTCTATGACTCAAGTGGCCAAGAGAACATACTGGAAATTATTCTAAGTTTCCAAAATGGCCGCCAAGGGGTGTAATCGTCATTCTAAATTTTAAAGCCCGTCTTCAGCAAAATTTTCATATATTAAAGATTGCTTGAGTGAATTTCCATTTTAAAGCCGAGATAAACTCGATTCTTTTTCGTTAAAAACTTTTTGTTCTATCTCAAAAAAAGTGGTGGGGGGTGTTCGAACATGTTTGGTAAAATAAGTGTCAATAACTTCAAAATGGCTAATCTTAATAAACTAGTAGTCACTGAAAAATACTTTTCTTAGGTTATCAACCGTGCTTTGAACGGGGTGACTGCAATTGCTTACCTCGCCGCCGCCAGAGAGCGGTTTCTGATAGAAGCACAAATAAGACAGATTTTCTCAAAAATCACAACTTTTTTAAAAAACGAGACAGCCAATATCTCTTACCTAACCTAAAATATAAGTAAAATAAACTAAAACTGAAACAAATTTTTGATTATGGGTGATTCTTTCGGTAGAAGACCCGAGAAATGATATTATTGTGGTCATGATTGATACGGATTAGCGCATAGAGTGGAAAAGTAGACCGTCTAGAATTAGATTTATTTTAAAACATATTTCTAAAAGATTTTTAGCACTTTACATTCTTGTTGTGCAACCTTTCACAGCCTATCACCACAACATTATAAAGCTTAAGAAGTTTCAAAACCCAATTACAAGATAATCGAAGAGGATACAAGAATTTGGATACTTACCATGAGCAGGATATACTTGGTATAATGGAAAAAATTACCGAACGTACATTATTTTAAAATCATATAAAGCTCATTGTCAAAGATAAAATAATTATTAAACTTTTCGAAGTAGATAGCAGGAAACTGCTAAGACTCTTTTAGCATAATGTTAAGTCAATTGACATTATGCTATTACTTTGCAACCTTCTGCAGTTCTCAAAGTTTTATGGCATTTAATACTAGCAGTATTTGCTGAATCTTATATTATAATAAAAGAGGTTGCTTTAATTTCCAAATCTCCTATACCGTTTACATTATACTTATTAAATGCAGCTAGCGGTAAGTTGCCTAAAGAAATTGCATTTTATTACCACTAATAACCTTTGATTTCTGCAGGAAATTAATGAAATGTTTAATTAGTTAATTAACCAATCTACTCACACTAATTTGCCAACTTGCGTCGGCCGGCGTCGCCGTCGCCTCAATCCTAACGCCAAGTCCTAGGTGAGCGATTTACAGTCGACGCCAACGCGAAGCGCTGGCGATGCCGTACGAAAAGTTAATATAGTCGCACGGCATCGCCACTGATTCGCGTTCGCGTTCGCTACAAATCGCTCACGTAGGACCGGGCGCTACTTTGCCTCGTTGTACCCAATCTGACAATTCCAATATATCTTGCATATAGTATATTTCTATTTGTTAGAGGAAGACGGTAAGGAAGCAGACTTAATATTTAATTTTTCCTCTAAAATGTCAATAGTATATAATATCCTAAAACTCAAAAAAACAAGAAAACTGATCATCCAGACTGTAGCTAAGTTCTTCTAAAAATTAGCTCTATAAAAAGTCGACAATACTTTTCCCCTGATTTATATTTAGTTTTGAAGATTTCTCGTTTTGAATCGCTAAGTCATCGAACGCGAACCGATATAATATATTATTATTTCAACCGCATGTTTTGTTGGCTTGAAGTAAAAAGAATTCCTTCAAATCGCTTTAGAGATTGCTCGCATAGTTTAACATGACTAATGATGGTTTTAAACCTAGATCATGGAAAAGCATTTTGCTTTCAGCGGTCCTTCCTCTTAAATCCATTTGAGATGGATTTGTTTCTGCCAAATAGGGTTAAAACTAGGGCTCTCGGGTCCGTAAGGAAACTAAATAGATTTCACTAAAATTGTTTTCCTAAGATAGATTGCAATTCCGAAAGTAATTAAAACATTTCACGAAAGTAATAACAATGAAATAATGGGACTTTTAGTGCTTACTATAATCATCAGAAATGTAACTATAAATAGAAATGTACATGTTTTATAGAAATGAAGAATAAATGTTATTATCATTTACTCATAAAACATAAAAGTGCACATTTCAGGCTTTTGCATAATGCAAATTCTGTATTACTAATGTAGCAATATACAAAGTAATTTTATCCGTATAATTTTCCAGCTATGTTTAAAGTCTTGATCAATAATGACTAAATTATATTAACAGTGAGGTATTTTTGGTATCTTGCAATATCTAAGTATTACATTTTCATAATTTATTTTGACCGACGACACAAGGAAATGAAAGGAAGATTAAGAAAGAAATGCACCAAATATGGAGAAAGGAAGATTTACTATATTGCACCCTAATAGAATGTATTTCGTCTACGACTGGCTTCAAAATGTATAAAAATACATTAATAAGTGCTCTTGAAAACTATACTTTTCACCCAGCGTGTGAAAAAATTTGGTGCTTTATGCAAAGTTTAATATCAAATGAACAAATGATAAAATATGACGTAAAATAATATTGTTGCAGTTGTTTATATGTACTAAATGTATAGACGTGTGAAGAGGTCTTTTCACACTACTGTGAATTTATACACTCGTCTACGGCTCTTGCCTTCAAACTTTCCCACTCGTGCGAAAATTCAGCACTTATTGCACAATATACTTTAAATAGTTAAATGGTAAAACTTACTAACGAACACTCTTGAAAGTTACACACCGTGTAAAAATTTTAGCGCTTTATAACAGTTAACAGTCATACTTGATTGCTAAATTTCATCTAACATTCTACTATTACAACTTTTACTCACACCCTTTTAGCTAGGTATTTTTCATTCACAATTATTATCTTAAGAATTTGTTATACTTATTGCTTAAATATCGATTAAATTTCAAAATAAGACACAGATAAGTCATTCTTATCAGATCTTATCAAATTTTTTGATGGTAACGTTGCATAGAACATTAATACTTCTTCAATTCGGCTGCCCAAAATTAAAACGTAACTGACATTTTTTCCAAAACTGAGTTATATGCACAAGAGAACTTGCTGTGTTTTTCCGCACATTTTGATATCAGACCGAACCAAATCAGTGAATAAATAACAAAGTTATGATACATGCTAAAAGCAGTAACTGCACACATGCCCACGCCTTTCCAAAATTAAAACACCGTAACTGCAAAATGCAAAAAAGAAAGGCAGTAACTGCTTAGCAGATAATGTCTTTGTATTTGTGATTTTCAATTACTGTGTTCTTACTTTTTGTTTTTGATTATTTTGGTTCTGTACACAACGAAGTAACTACATTTTGCTGGATAAAAACAAAGTAACTACATCGCAGTTACTGCGTTTTAATGTTGTGAGATGCAGTTGCTTTGTTTTTATCCAGCAAAATGTAGTTACTTCGTTTTATACAGAAACAAAATAATCAAAAAACAAAAAGTAAGAACACAGTAATTGACAATCACAAGAAAAGACTGGTTGTTCTATGTTTAAATAAATGCTTTTCTTAATTCTACTTTCATTGATCCAAATAAATTGTTCTCCCACTTTCATCATTACGCCATATCCTACATAATTTTTTTAATATTAACTTGGATAATGAAGTAATTTAAGAAAAAATAATTTATTTCATGTGAAAATAATAGTAATAATATTACCTTCGTTTTAATAAAAAAATATATAATAATGTTAATGGTGTTGTTTGGTTATTTGAAAGAATATATTTGATGGGTTAACTAACTTTACATAATTAAATCAAAGTAAGTGTAGTTAATTTGTTTTAATGTGTAATATCATTTGATATGTCTTCAAAAAACATAAGATAAAACAAAGTAATTGACGCCCTACTTCGATTTATCAAAATTATCAAACCATGCTATACTAAAAACACGCTTCTCTTCCTTCTTCTATGAAATTTAAATCCTTACCGCTCCCAGAAGCATTTATTTTGATCGGCTGAACAAATATGAAAGAAGTTAATTTTTCTCCGTTCACATATAAATACACTTACTTTGTTTTAACTGTGGACAACCGAATTAATTCCGGTTAAAATCCAGCAATTTGTATTTACGTCTCGTTGTAGTGATTTGTCTATCTTTTTTTTTAATGCCTTTCGGAGTGGATGTGGGGGGCATACTTGTGGTTGCCTTAAATAAAAGTAAATATTTACTTACAGCTTTTTTTTCGAGAGTATGCTTGTCGACACTTTAGAATAGCCACAGATTTTGTTGCATAAATAGTTTCACAGTTCTTCATTCTATATAATGGGTGTATTGTTATAGTGGATTCTCATTCCAATATTCCAATGCATTCCATATCCTTCCTTAGAGCAAATATACATTGTTGATTACATTTCTATATAGTGTGTCCTTGCTCTCTTTTGCGTAAATAAGCTCTTCATGGTGGGAGTGGCTTCTGGCCATATATCACCATAGAGTGCCGTATATTATCTGGTTTTAATTGATTTTCAATATTGCACCATTAATTTTTTACTAATTTCTTTGTGCGTGGCATGTCAGAAATCGTGTCAATTGACATCTTGAACGTTTTACTTTGTCCTCGGAAGCGCATTTGAAAAAAAAATGTTATGGATCTGGGATTTATAAATAAGCATTCTAGCAGATGAAAATCTCAAACCGCATTTAGCTTTTTTATGTGTCGCCATGTTGTATATCTACGTAGATGGTTGCGATTTTTTTTCTTAGGCAGAGGCTGAGGCAGAGGCTCCGTCTTGTCCACCCGTTGAGGCAGCCGGGCTGATTTTAGCATTCTAGCGGATTTCAGAAAAAAAACTTAACAATTAAAATACTGGTTTTCTTTGCTATTTTACATTTTTTGCCTTTAAATGCTCCTTGCCTTGGGTTTGAAGTAAAAGCTTTAAATATATTGTTTTTAGAAGTTTTTGAGAGAGCTGCCCACGGATCATTCTAGATCAGTATAGCAGATGAAACAAAATTATTTTAAATTGTATATTTTGTATGTTTAAGTGCTGGTTAATTTATACCGCCAATAGTCAGTATATATACCTTTTTCCCACAGCGTATATAAATTCTCCGCTAAGTAAGAAAATTTTCAGCGTTTGAAAGTGTTTTTTTTTTTCTCTTTAGTTAATACCTAATTATTTTAATTTAACGTTAACTTAGGACAACTCTATATATTTTTTTAATAATTAATCGACTTACTTAATATCGATTAGATTTTCATTAGGTTTTCGATTTCACGGGTGATTCTAAGGTGCTCATATTACTAGTTGATATTACGTCCTAGTGGACTCGAGAAGTGTATATTATGATCATGTTTTCGGTAAATTAGTAAGCTTTTATTTATATTCATGTTACACAAGTCATTCTACTTCAAAATCGATTTACATTGTGAAATGAATCAGTTTTTTTTCTGTTAATCAACACATACACACTCAGCTCATTATGGATTAGGCATCTTTAATTATATGCATATTTTTTAACTTAACTTAATTGGTCAGTTTCTATTACTCTAAGGTTTAAATAAATAAATAAAATTAGCCGCTCACGAAGAGCGTGGTACCTTAACGAAAATTTTAATTCAAATGACTAAATGGTAAAATAAGTAGTGGAATATTAACATTGTATATTGTGATATTCCGTTTTGGTCCCTAACTAGAAGTTATTTTCTAGTACGCCCCTGGTATTATTTCGGGCTTACGTTTCAGTTCGACATTCAGATCCGCGATTTAATACAGCCTCATATCTATCTAGCGCCTTCGTCATACTCTCTGTAGTTTTATATTTTGTTGGTTGCATGATGTGGGAATTCCGCGCGTCGTTCTCATTTTTCTGGTGCGAGACGACCCCTTCGTTCTCCGTCTGGTACCGGGCCCTTTGCTAGCCAAGCTTTTCGGTTGTTCGGTCGTTTCATTTAAAAATCTCGTTTAATCCCAGATACCTTGGCTAGATTTTGCCGTCCAACAACGTAGAAATTTCCGCATCGGCTATTTCGATTCACTCTCGTTACTTATAGTGCCGTAGATGCAGGAATAACTCGTTGGACGAGGTTTTTGGAATTGGCATTGTCTAGTTTCGGCAGCCATTGTGGAACTTAGTTTTGTGTCGCGTGTTGTGCCCTCATTTTAAGAGGAGTTTCTTTATTAATTCAAATGTTTTGCGTCCTCATGTCTTTAGTATTTGCATGGTTGTATTATTTCGCTTTTCATTCATTTCGGACCCGAATTATAAGCTTACTTAATCGGTCTGACGTCATCCCAATTAGAAATTAATTAAGGTTGATAGTTCTATTTTATTATTTGGATGGCCTAGGATATTATTTAGGTCATGAAAAATAACTGTTTTCATTCATATCGGACTCGATTCAATAGCTTGACTGATCGGCGTGACGTCAATTTGATTAATTAGAGAGTAATTAAGGCTTATAGATATTGTATTCGGATGGCTTAATCATTTGTATTTACTCGTGGAGCTTCGCGCTTGATTAGCTATTCGTTACCTTTCATTTCGGTCTAGATTTAATAGCTTGATTGATCGGCATGATGTCAAGTTAATTGGGTTAATTGAAGTTTTTGTATTTAAATGAAATAGTTATTATTATTTATTTACGGGGACTCATGATTAGCCAAATTAGTCATTTTATTTTATTTCCGACAAAATGCAATGTAGATTCTCGGTAATTTAGTAGTTTGATTTATTTGACCTTTCCGTAGCGGTTTCGCAGCGAGTGAAAACTTTATCCATCGATTTCTATGTTGCTTTATCAAAGGCATCTATTGTTTAGAGCAATAAGTTGTAATTAATGCTAAAACTGCTAATTTCATGAAGTCTATTCTATTATAGAAGTTAGGATTGATGCAATTTTAACTATTAATCTTGCAATTAACTTCTAGTGATCCCTCTGGGTAGTTGATTTCTACTATTAATTAGACACGTAACCGGGAATTTCGGTTGTTAATGGTTAGGTAATGTTTTTTATTAGTTTCAGTCGCTGAGGGAGACTATCAGATCGCGTTATTTAATGCAGATTATACATGTTTGCATATTTTCGTTCATCGGTGTTTACCTTATTGAAGTTTATTCTTGAATTATTAAAATAAAGATAGATTCACGCTATCTATTTGATATTAATATCGGAAGGGCGTTCAGACCATTCATTTGCCAAATTCGTTTAGTACGATGTTTTTACTAACGTACATTTTAGTGTTTTTGTTCATTATGTGGCCCGTACTTGAACCTTTCTCTTGACTTTATTGAAATTCAGGAAGGTTTATGCTTTCTATTTGATAATAATATTGGTCATTAAGACCATTTATTCGTCAAATTTTTTTAGTATGATTTTTCATTAAAGTTTCTTCTAGTGCTTTTTGTTCATTATATAGATCATACTTGTACTCTTATCAATTTGATATGGATATTATCAATTTGATATGGATATTATCTGTTCCAGGCTAGGAACAATCTGTCTAATTACATTCATTTATTTTTTGTTGTAATATTGCTGGCATTTACTGTATTCAATGATTATGTACGTTTATTTTGCTGTGCTAACCTCGGTCCAAATTCTTGGACTGCTTATTTCCACTTTCTAAATGCTGCAATGTTATTTGTAATCTGAAATTTGAAACTCTGCTAAATTATTCTTTTGAACCGAGAGTATATAATAGCAATCGATTCACATATTGTGGTGACTCGTTACTAGGGAATGTTTCCATTCCTAGGGTCCTCCCACCTGGCTGGGATCCAGAAAGTCACCCATCCAGTTAGAATTTTTGGGATGTCGTGGTCCACTTAACCGGCTAGACGTGTTGGACGGACGTAGGAGATTCGCCCACCTGGTCCGACTGAAGTGGTTCCACCCTGGTATGAACAAAGGATCCGGAACGAGCCGCCTGTGTTCACCTGATGGGGAACTTCGCTGAAAGCTAAGTGTTTGTTGATTTTAAATTTAAATTACTGTTTTATTTGATTCTTTTTTGGAAAATAACTGCCACTCTTAAGTTAGCACCTTTACCCTTTACATTTGCGCCCACTTTATCTCTGCGGTTTACGTGATCAGATCCCGCGCGGTAGACCAAACCCAAGTTTTCTTTTTACTTTCCCCCTTTTTTCGCTGCGGCTCTTAGGCACTTAAGTGGTGCCTATTTCATCTTCATTTTTTCTGAATAACCACTTAAATCTACATAAAGTTTTGGTCAACCATCGATAAATTTTATATTTTTATTGGTATAGTTCATTATTATTAGATAGTCTAGTTTTTCTGGTTTAAACCACCTACAATCGTTGGTATCGCGCCTGAATTTATATATTAATATTTTAGCCTCCTCAATTTCCTTATACACTTTTTTGTTTTTATCGCAATTTTTAGCAATTACCGTTGCCTATTTTGATCTTTTCAAATATAGAGATAGTATTGTATCTGCGGTGTTTTTATTTGGCTCAACAATTTACTTATCGTAACTTTGCAGCCTTACTAGCGTTTTGTAGAGATATTCTTTTTAGCGCTTCTTACCGGCAAGGTTTACCTTGAGGAGTGGAGGTCTTGTAGCAGGTTCCACGAATAACGCGGGGATCTACAGTTAGGTCTGTAATGAACTTGGCACCCGGTTAATTGAGCAGCGGGCAAATTGCGCGCTCACTTTACAGCCTTCTGCAGGACCTTGCGTTCCGACCTTGCCGGGTGTTTATTTTAACGGAGGATATCTGGCCGAATTCGGTAAGTGTACACTAATACTAATCTCGATAGAACTCGTCATAGCTCCACGGGCATTCAAGATCTTTTACTCTCTTTTTTTTTGAAGGAGAAAAAAAATTGCAAAATAATAAAAACAAGCTAAAAAAATAAAAAGCTTATTACACAGAAAGCGCATCGCAATATTTGTTATATATTATACTCTTCTCTACCACTGTGAGTCAAATACTAACTTCGTGTACTATACGATATACACTACATTTTATGCGCACCTAGAACAACAACATAAAAACTAATATAAAAAATTACCACCAGTCACACTCAAAGATGTCAATCTTGTCATGACCAAAGAAACATGGAACAGGAATCTAAAACCAGCCTTAAACTATTTGCATTGTCTACTATGTTTATAATTTGATAAATCAAAAAAACAAAGCAATAACTGATTTAGATGGATTTTCTTTCTTTTAACATATGGTCGGAAGTAATTTTTAATAGATCATTCAAACCACAATTAATTATATATTTTAATTTCCTAAAA
The DNA here is from genome assembly GCA_016904865.1 of Pissodes strobi. Classification (NCBI taxonomy): domain Eukaryota; kingdom Metazoa; phylum Arthropoda; class Insecta; order Coleoptera; family Curculionidae; genus Pissodes; species Pissodes strobi. The sequence continues at coordinate 598,916 of MU182055.1, forward strand.
CCGGAAGGCTTAAATGAGAAATACGATTGAGTACCATCAGCATAAAGGTAATAATTACAAAGCATAACACATGAAAAGAATATACTAACGTAAATGATGAGCACAAAAGGATTTGAAATGTCTAGCCGTATGATAATGTCCAAGGAGTCAGATATATGTTTGCCAATTGTTAATGAGAAGTTATTTTACAAAAAAATTTGAGGCATTAATTAATTGAAAAGCTAGTATAGTGTGGCACTGAAATTGAAATGCTTTGCCACAATGAGTAATTTCAATATTTCATTGTTTTCTCCAAAAAAGGAAAATATCATCGGCCAAATCAACCATGGCTAATGAACCAAATCCCGAACGAAAGCACGTACATTTCAAAGGTAAACGCTTATACACTGAATTTTCAACCTGAAAACCCCACTATATAATATACTTGACGAAATGTCCCGTGAGTCCAAACCTTACCTCATTTTAATTTCACCTGAGAATTAAGTCCGCACTTTGTTTCACTTTCTCTTGCGAACATTAGATAATTATCAAAATGTGCAAATATACTTAAGATTTCATTTCATCTCTAAGTCTTATACAACGTACTAAAAGTCTCACAGAGCAACTAAGTTTATAACGCATAATTTTTATAAAGAATTAGCTCTTTCAGAACCCGACAAAACTTTCGCCTGATTTATATTCACTTTTGAAGCTTTCTAGCAAGCCGGCTTTTCCGATTACAAATCTAGTTTAAATTTCTCATGTCGGCGTGTTGGCTCCCGTAGGGACTAGTTGGAGTCATAAATTTCCTTACTTTCTCATGTCTTCTACATTATTGTATAGGGCATAGAATATTATTTTACAGTTATTAGTCAGGTGTAAAACTTAATCTTCCTAATAGCTTAATCGGAGTTAATGGAATAAACCTACCTACCTACAGTTTCTTCTTGACTCAATAGCCTTTCTTATCTTTGGTTGGTTAATAATCTATCGGAAATTAGTAAAATAATCCTCGATCGCTCTAAAATGCTCTTTAAAACTTTGCTCTGGGTCTTCCGCCTCTAAGCTGACCTCTTTTTTAAGGTTATTAAATTTATTTTCTAACTTTCCTACGTCTATCGATAATTTACTTAATCTAGCTACAATTTCACGACACTTGCTTTGACTCTCTCCTAATATTTTTGTAAAATTTTTCTAAAATCCTACATAATTCTATATTTTCACTCAACTCTACCATACTACTACCAAAATTTAAACCGAAAATTAAACATAGCTTACAATAATTATTAGAGTTTCTCCTTCTGCTTTACAGTACCTCTCGACTACGTTTGATTTCCTTCCATATCTTCTTTTCTATATCTTTTTTCACTCGGTAGATACAGTACGCTACCACAGCTATGGCAGCGACACGGAAGACTACAACCCTCAAAAGTTTGCTTATTGAAAATCCTTTGGCAGTATCCTGCGTTACACTTCCTCTGTTACCTGCTTGATATACCAAAACTTCTTCTTTTGACTGGAGACCATTCTTGGTACCGCTTTGTCGCACTAACACTAACTCACTTAATTATTATCCAACAGTATGCAAGGGCTGGCAGAGTCGCCATGATGTGATGTTCTCTGTTCGGTTCGCCAGTATCGTTGCATACTGAAGGAGACAACTCGCATAGTTTTATGGTTTTATTAGTAAAAACATAAGTACCTACTTGATATTACACTAATAGGAATTTAATCGGAAAGTTGCCTGTTATACATAAATGTACATCTATAAATAATCACTTTCAGGGTTTGTCTACATTATATTTAACCTCTAAACAATTACTATTATCTAAATATCATGAATGCTTAAGTAACATCAACAAATTCATGATTATCCTAATTTCTGTCACCCTGAACTATCAAGGTAATTAGGCAATAATAATTGCGTGAAGTGAAATATTAGAACGACTTAAAATACTTCTGGCACTTCGGCCACTTATGCGCAGATCCAAGGCTCGACACTTTGGATTACGGCAACAGAGTGACTTTTTGCGCTTCGCGCTTCACGCTGTTAGATATTGCAGTGATGCAATGAGGAAGGTTATACATTAAAATGATCAATAACGTGGGTTGGGGCTTGTCGCTGTATATGGTATATATTTAGTAAAATCGCCCGCGTGGAGCCCAAGACACCAGCGCAACAAAAAGTACTAAACTAAAAGATAATAGTTTAACCTATGAACCACATAATACATACCTACCATTGAAAGGTGGACGAAAAGTATCGCATCTTAAGCACTAACCAAACCCTCAAGTTCCCATAATAAACGCAATCAGGTGAGTTTTCAGTTGTTAACAAAAGTAAATATTGCGTCTTGTTTAAGTAAGGCGTATGCGGAACAAATTAATATTCATAAATAAAGACCTTAAATTTTATTTTAAATTCGAGACTGGATACAACTTTTAAATAAATCACCATAGCATTGAGCTTACTAGTGAATATACCGATGACCACAATGGAAGCTGAAAGGTGCTTTTGACATTTGAAGTTAATTAAAACATGTTTAAAATCATGTTAAACAGGATTGGATTGGAATGGAAGTTGCGCCACTGAGTGTGGTTGAAAAAGCAAAGGACCATTTGCATTCGATTCGTCTGACATTCGTCGATCTGACGATATGAGACACGACTAGTCTGTTGTGAGAACCTAAAAAGTCACACTCACCCACCCTTAACACAATCTAATGTAAAAAATGACTTTTAGCAGATTACGTAAGTTTAGTTTACCAAAATATACCACATAAATGCATATTACTTCAAGTCTTGGTCGTTTTTACAACTTATAACATGAGTGGTAGTTGTAAAAACCGCATTCAATTCGTCTCTCAATCCCCGATCCAACGCGGTTAATTCCACTTAGTCTCAACTTTTTTTACTTTTTTGAGCCGGTTCCGTTACGTTATATTAAATTTTAATAGATTTGCTTAGTCGTTTAATCAACTTTCAGTTAGTTCCACTTAGTCGCAAATTATTTTACAGCTAGTTCCGATACATCAATTTTAATAGATTTGGTTAGTTTTGGTTAGACATCTAATCAACTATCGGTTAGTTTCACTTAGTCTCAATTTATTTTACTTATTTGAGCTGGTTTTGATACGTTAGAATCAATTTTAATAGATTTGGTTAGTGTCGGTTAGTCATCTAATTAACTTGCGGTTAGTTTTACTAAGTCTCAAATTATTTTAGTCATTTGAGTAGTTTCCGATAAGTTATAATCAAGTTGAATAAACTTGGTTTCTTTTGGTTAGTCCTCTAATCAATTATTCGTTAGTTTCACTTAGTCTCAAGTTATTTTACTGATTTGAGCCCGTTCCGATATGTTGTAACCAATTTCAATAGATTTAGTTAGTCGTCCAATCAACTTTCGGTTAGTTTCACTTAGTCTCAACAAATTTTACTTACTTAAGCCAGTTACGATACACTATAATTAATTGTAATATATTTCTTTAGATTTGGTTAATCGTCCAGTTACCTTTCGGTTAGTTTCACTTAGTGTCAACTTATTTTGGTCATCTCAACCGATACCCACGCGTTATAATTAATTTTAATAGATTTGGTTAATTTTGGGTAGTCGTCCAATGAAGTTTCGGCTATTTTCTTTCACTCAATCTCAACTTACTTTAGTCATCTGAAACGTTTCCGATACGTTATAGGACTCTTGTTTCGACCGTGTTTGGGACAAGGCTAGCTGATATCACTAGTACTTGGTATTGCGGTTTTACATTTCGTTGCGATCGATCGATCAATTCTTACATTGATAAGCCTGCTTTTTACGCTTATAGTAACTAGTAAAGGCTGCTTAAAGCGTAATTGCTTCACGTTTCTAGTCGCCGGGGACGTAACCCCGGCAACAGCACCTATGGGTGAAAACACGGAAGACGAGGACACAATGTCCAACGTCTCATTCGAGTCAACCTCTGACCAGAAAATCGTTTCCGATTCAAACTTACTGAAATTGAAAAATCGTTCCCTCAACTATGCGGAAGTTTGCATACAATGTAGACTAGACACTGAAAAGCTTAAAACAGCTAGAGAAATGTCTCAAAACGACCTTATTAAACTTTCGTCAAAGATCCGACAGCATTATAAGGATACCCACCCTACCCGCATTAAACCCCGTGTACAATCAAAAATAGACACCGGAAAGAAAAAGGCAAGCCCTACAAACTTGGGTGAACCTGCAAAAAAGCAGAAGGTCACCTTGACCGATCTGCAAAAAAGGTCAACAGAGAAAAAAGGGCTTGAAGAAAAGTCGCAAGAAACGGCGACATCGAGTACATCGGCCACAGGCAACGAAGGCGGCTCCAAGCTGCATGCCCCGCCTCCTCCTAGTAATCCTGCGCTCCTGATGCAGGAAAATGAAAAGGACGTTTTCAAGACGCCTTTTCGCCAAATTCCTTTCAGGAAAAACTTTAAAATAGTTACCCTAGACATGGGCCAACCCCCTATCCCAACGGCAAACCAATTCCAACCCCTAGAAGACGTCCAGACTGAAGACGAAGACACAGTAAGTGTGGCTTCCACATCTGCCTCCAACAGCACAAGGCAAAAGGCCATCCAAAGCCGCAAGGGCAAAACACCCTTAAAGGCCAAAACCCAACCACCCCCCCCCTGTAGTTATAAAGGGTAGACCACAGGACCATAAGGCCTTAAGGGAAGACCTAAAAGCAATGAGACTTACGAATTACCAATTAAAATATACTAAAAATTCGGTAATTGTCTATTGCAATAATATAAATGATTTCCATACCTTAAAGAGAGCTTTGGATAACGAAAAGACAGAATACCACTCTTATGCCGAGTCGCAGGAAAAGACAAGGGCCTTTGTTCTTCGCGGCTTGGACGGCGATATTAAGCCCCAAGATATCGTTGAAGCGCTCGCTGACGAGTATAACGTGAATGCTAAGAATGTTTTCGAAATGCGCAAAACACACGTTCCTATGTACTTAGTCGTACTAAGCACAAACTTTACAGTAAGGAAGCTAAATAACGACATGAGAACCTTGATGTGTATAAGGGTGAACTGGGAAACCAGACGCTCAGGCAAGCCGGTGTTACAGTATAAAAACTATCAACAATTTGGCCATGCCAAGTCATACTGTAACCGCCGGTTAGCCTGCAGTAAATGTGCAGGACCCCATGAAATTACTGATTGCAACCAAGAACAGCTCAAATGTGCTAACTGTGGCGGTCCACACAGATCGATAGACGAAACCTGCCCTGTCTTCATTTATAAAGTTAATCTACTGCAAAGCGCAACTACAACAAGGACCAAACAGGAGTTTCGCCCCGCTCCACCCCCGGCGAACCCTGCCTGGAGGGAACCAAGGAACCCCATTGTAGCAGACGGCCCAAGTAGGGGCCAAGGCCTAAGCAATGGCCAACAGGAAAAAGACGAATACCAGAAGCAATTCCCCCAAATGCGAACTAGACAACAAAATGCAAATACAAATATAAGCAACAATGTACCTAAGGTTAGTGGCACTGCTCGCGGTTCAAACCTAAATCCTAACATAAAAAGCTCAAATAATGCAAATATTTCTAATCTAATGACAAACCTAAATAACGTAGTAAATAAAATCAACTCGCTAGTAAACCTAGAACAATTATTTTTAGCATTAGAGCACAATTCAAATATGCTCGAATCATGCGGAGGGAATAAGGCAGAGATTATCCAAGCGTCTCTGCGCTTTTTCTCTTACGAATATAATAATTTTAATGTGTAATGTTACTCGTTGCATGTTGGAATTGCAATGGTATCAGGTCCAAGTTGGGCGAGTTTCGAAATTTCATGTATTCTTCCAATTTTCAGGTCGTTTTCCTTGTCGAAACAGGGCTAACACCTGATTTCAGTTTTAAGATCAAACACTATAATGTAGAGAGATTTGATAGGCCCGATCGAGCCGGAGGGGGAGTGGCCTGTCTCATACATAGGTCGCTCTGCTATAAAAGAACTCGAAACCTTAGATCGGCTATAGAACACGTTTGTATCGAGACCGAGAGCGGCCTACGTATTTGCGGCGGTTATGCATCTCCGGCTCTCCGCCTCACGGAAGCTGACTTTCTTACACTTCTCCCACGGAACAAGACATCCCTGCTCATTGGCGACTTCAATGCCTCACACGCAGATTGGGGCGGCGTTACCAATGTCAGGGGTAGACTGCTCAAAAGGGTGATCGACGACAACCTGGAGATGTCCTATCATAGAACTCCGAATCCTACCTTTCTACGTTATCCCTCATTCCTGGACATCGCTATAACCCGGGGAATGATAAGAACTACTCAACTGCAAGAACTTAACGACTTAAACTCGGACCATCTTCCAGTCAGGATTGGCCTGTATCACAGGATCCCTGCTTCGAACGATACCGTCGTTTCATACAGGAATGTTGACTGGAGGGTGTTCCGAGATAGGTTGAACGAGTTGACGGTCGTTCCCGGGCAATTAGAGACTGTTCAGGACTTAGAAAATGAGGTAAATTCATTAACAACAAACATCCAGCGCATCCGAGATGCTATATGTCCCAAAGTCGTTAAACGACCCTGGACAGAAACCCTTCCCGAAAATATCCTGAATATCATATCCTATAGAAACCGTTTTCGGCGAAGATGGCAGAGAAACAGGACTAGAGAGGGAGCCGCTTATATCGGTGCGTTAACGGAGGAAATCAAGGTTAAGATCCGGGAACACAGGAACCAAACCTGGCTTAATTACATTAACAGTGTAGGCACGGAAGACGGTTCGCTATGGAAGCTCGCCAAGCGAGTCCGCGGAGGTTACGCTCAAATCCCTGAAATAAGGCATCGTGGCTTAGACATCATTGATGATCTAGGGAAAGCGGAAGCCTTTGCGGACTACCTGGAGAGCGTCTATAGCGAGACACCTGACACCCTGCCCGAACAGCAACATTGCACGGATACAATCACAGCTTTTCGAAATCATAAATACCCAATTCCCCCGTTAATACTCGATAAACTAAGAATCAGCCCTGCGGACATCCGCAAAGCTCTCTGTCGCCTTCCAAGAAATAAAGCACCCGGCCCGGATAGTATTCCGAATATAGTCCTTAAAAACCTACCCCGGAAAACACTAATCCAATATATGCATGTAATTAACGCGATCATCCGGTTGCAACATTTCCCTGACCCATGGAAAGTAGCGTGCATAGTGCTATTCCCTAAACCAGGCAAAGATTTATCACTGCCCTCCTCGTATCGACCTATTTCTTTGCTCAACACCCTCGGCAAGGTGGCTGAGAGGCTAATCTTGCCGAGGCTGAGCAGGGTCATAGAAGAACGAGAAATACTCCCGCCTGAACAATTTGGCTTTCGAGGCCAACATGGCACCGTCATGTTGGCAGCGAAAATAGCATCCGACACATATAAAGGCTTTAACGAAAAGCAGTCAACTGCGATGCTTTTACTAGATATCGAGAAAGCGTTCGACAGGGTATGGCATGAGGGGCTGCTGTACAAACTCCTTGTAAAATACAGCATGCCACTGTATTGGACAGCCCTCATAGAATCGTACCTTGCCGGCCGCTTTTTCTCAACTCGTATTGGCAATTGCACTTCAGCAAGTAGGAGACTACAAGCTGGGGTGCCTCAAGGCACTGTGCTATCGCCGCTACTTTTCAACCTGTATATAGCAGACATCCCTTCATATCCCGATACCCAACTAGCCCTGTTTGCCGACGACACGGCAATCTATTCCCGAAATTCCCAAGCCGAAGTGGCCAAGTCAAAAGTATATGAGCATCTAAATACTCTAATCCCCTATTATGAGCAATGGAAAATCACGCTTAACATGCCAAAAACAGAACTAATCCTTATGTCCAGAAAGCGCAAAGATGTAAATATTACACCCCTCATAATAGGAGAAACAGTTATAATTCCTAAACCTAAAGTTAAATACTTAGGCATAACTTTTGACAATAAGTTAAATTTTAGTCAACATGTAAATACAATCCAAAGCAAAAACGCAGCCATAATTAAGGGACTGGGAATACTAACCAGAGCCAAATCTTATCTCAGCCCGCAAAATAAACTTACCCTCTATAAAACTATCATTAGACCTGCCTTATTGTACGGTGCACCCGTATGGTGCTCCGTGGCTAGAATGCATAAACAGAAAATTCAAGTCATTCAAAACCACTACTTGAGGGCGGCATTCTCACTTACCCTGTTCGATCATGTAAGGGTAGAGGACCTACACGCGTGGGCACGGATCGACTAACCCAAACTAACCCAAACTAACCCAAACTAACCCAAAACAGCATTCCAACTCCCCTTTTCAGCCCTTAGAAAGTCCATTTCTAAGATAAACAAACACCCCAGGTATCAGGAGAGCAGAAACACCAAGCTTTCAGGTAGTATAAGCCGATCTGCCTCCTTATTGGCCCGCTTAACGTGATCGCACATGGGGGCGGGGCATGGCAAGGGACTAGTTCCCACCATAAATACGGTACCTCCCACCTGCACAGCTCATTTGACTTCAAGCCACTGAAGCATCCGTGACTCCGCAACCGGACCGCGGAGATTCGACCTAGCAGCCTGAAACTATTGCAATTCTCCCGGAATAGACTCTGAGTCTTAATCTTTAGTAGATGTACATTAGTACAACCTACTTGTAAATATTGTATATAATTATGTAAATATTCTGACGCCCTGCTCCAAAGGGAGCACTTGAAACAGGGTTTTTTTCTATATTTTTCCCTGTATAACTCACCCTTATGCAACCTATAACATAGCACAATAACGTACTAAACAAGAGCTTTCGCAATTACCCAACATAGCGTCCTTGAAGGGGTCTCCCAAGGAAGGAACATATAAAAAGCAGTGCCACATACCTAATTCTAGTTAGTAGGTTAAGAACAGCCCCTAAGGGTGCCACCACTCGCTGGCCAGGTGTTGATTAAACAACATAAGGCGTAACAGCGTAGTGTTACACTATTTATAAGCATGCTAAGAGAACTAGGTCTGTAAACATATCTTAAGCAATTATGAATAAATATTAATGATGATGATGATACGTTATAAACAATTTTAATAGATTTGGTTATTCTTGGTTAATCGTCGAATGAACTTTCGGTTAGTTTCACTTACTCTCAACTTATTTTACTTATTTGAGCTGATTCCGATACGTTATAATCAATTTTAATAGATTTGGTTAGTTTTGGTTATAAGCAATTTTAATAGATTTTATTAGTCTTGGTTAATCGTCGTATTAACTTTCGGGTATTTTCATTCAGTCCCAACTTATTTCAGTAATTTGAGTAAGTATGTTAGAACCAATTTTAATAAATTTGGTTAGTATTGGATCATCGTCCAATCAACTTTAGGTTAGTTTCATTTGGTCTCAGCTTATTTTACTTATTTTAGCTGGTTCTGCTACGTTATATTCAAGTTTAGATTTGGTTAGTTTTGGTTAGTCGTCTACTCAACTTTCAGCTTGTTTCACTTGGTCTCAACTTATTTTAGTCATTTGAGTCGTTTTCGATATGTTATAATTAAGTTTAATAAATTTGGTTAGTCGTCTAATCAACTTCCGGTTAGTTTCACTTAGTCTCTACTTACATTAGTCATTTCAATTGGTTTCGATACGGTATAATCAATTTTAATAGATTTGGTTAGTTTGGGTTAGTCGTCTAATCAACTTTTGGTTAGTTTCACTTAGTTTCAACTTATTTCACTTATTTGAGCTGGTTCTGATACGTTATAACCAATTTTAATAGTTTTGGTTAATTTTGGTTAGTCGTCTAGTCAACTTGCGGTTAGTTTCCCCTTCCTAGATCTCTGGTTAGTTTCACTTAGTCTCAACCTATTTTAGTCATTTGAGTCAGTTCCGATACGTTATAATGAGTTTTAATAGATTTGGTTAATTTTGGTTAATCGCCTAATCAATTTATTTTACTTTTTTGGCCGGGTTCCGATACGTTATAATCAGTTATGCCAAAGAAAATTCTACTTATAATATTCTTTGGTTATGCATAAACCGTGTCGTGACGTCAAAGAATATTATATTCGTAGTAGAATTTTTTTTGGTGCCGTTCACTAAACCACTCCGTGTCGTGATGCAACCTGGAAACTCACTGTCAAGAAACCAACGTATTCATCTGAAACGGCTCCGATACGTTATAGTCAAATATAATGGTTCTGGTTAGTTTTCGTTAGTTGTCAAAATTCGGTTCGTTTTGGTTGGTTTTAACTTACATTAATTTGTGTAACCTATTTCGATACATATTTGCCCGTTTTGGTGCTTTTGGTTACTTTTCATTAGTCATTCAATTAATTTTAATGTTTTTGGTTAATTTTGGTTAGTCGCCAAAATTCGGTTATTTTTTGTTATTTTTAACTTGCTATATCATTTGTAATCTGTTTCGTTACGTTTTAGCCATATTTGGTTAGTTTAGGTTAGGTTTGCTTTGACAGTCGTCTTGGATAGTCGTTCATTCAATATTCAGTTAATTTCAGTTAGTTTTAATTCTAGTCATTTCAATCGGCGCCGATGCATTAGTGTACGGTTACACTGGATGCGTACTCTGACGATCATCGAGTCGGACGTACTCGCGCGTAGTCGGACGACTGAAACAAACACCGGCCGGCAGATTGAACCGGTTATATTCAATGCGTAATAGTCATCAGTGTATGCGCGTGTACGCACGACCGATTTTCAAGATCAAACTTGTTTGTTTTCTTGCGATCACGTGTGATTAAATACGTATTATTTATTTTGATTTTTATAAAAATGAATATAGAAAAATTGATTTTGGGAGTTTTTCAAAGAACGGCACTATGGGACCAAACAAGTAAATATTATCACAATCGAGATATGGCTCGCAAGATGTGGATATCCCTGGGAAAAGAAATTAACGAAAGCAGTAAGTACCTGCATAATATTTGCTTCACTTTTAATTTAATACATGGATACAAATAAAAGTATATTATTTACAAAGGTATGTACTTACAATATGGGTATTGTAAGTATTTAAATATGATTATACTGAAATGGAACAGATCCTATCTCACTATTAAAACAGGTTTTAAATGCGTTTCTAATATCATATGCTTGTTGATTTGCTCTGTTGTTGATTCTGGATTTATTTAGTTTGCATATCCCTGTCGTCTCTGTTTGTTTGAGATTTGATTCCTTTATCCCTTCCCGATCTATGATAATGTTATGAAGAATACAAGTACATTTTACTACTAGATCAACTTTGTCCGGATGAATTTCCATATATTCATCATATACCATTTGGAGGTTAATATCCCAAAAGAACATTCTACCATTCTTCTCGCTCGTGATAGTCTGTAGTTAAAAACCTCTTCTTCTTCTTGCAAATCTTTTTTCGGATAGGGTTTCATCAATTAGGTTTTAAGAGCATATGCTTCATCACCAAGAAGGACATGTGGAAGTACTAAATTACTTTGCGGAAGTGCTTTATCCTCTGGAACATTTAATGACTTATTTTCAAGATGATCATATAGGGAACTGTGTGAAAAAATACCCCCATCGCTTTGTTTTCCAAAAGAACCAACATCGACACAGATAAATCTGTAATCTGCGTCTGCAACTGCTTCAAGTACTACAGAGAAATACTGTTTGTAGTTGTAGTACATTGATCCTGAATTTAAGGGACATCGTATTCGAATATGTTTGTCATCTATACATCCGACACAGTTTGGGAAATTCCATTTATTCTGAAAAGCCTTTGAAATCGATCGAAACATGTCTTCTGTTGGAAAAGGCATATGCCTTTCATGAAAAGCTTCCCATATCATAGAGCAGGTGTCGTAAACAATTAACCGTATTGTTGTATGAGACATTCTAAATGAGAATGCCAAAGAGCGAAAAGCTAGTCCAGTTGAAAGATACCTGAAACAAGACAAAAACAAATGTTATGGACATACTTATTATTATATCTAGGCGTCGGCGTCGGTTTTAAACTTCATTTTTTATGAAGTTTCAAGCTAATAAAAAAGTAAATCTCATTGCACATTTTTAAATATATAGTGTCTCCTCTTAAATTGTCTACATATGGAAAACTTTTCCAAAAATAAATAATAAAAAAGTTTCCCATATGTAGAGAACTTAAGCGGACATGCAAAGAGTTTTATAACAATCAATTTTTGCTTAACTTTTTAAAACATCTCTGATAATTTTTTTCTTGACTTTTAGGTGCTCAAATCAAAAAATCAATTTATTCAATTAAGAGATAATTTCAGAAAAGAATTGGCAAAAACAAGTAACGGTCGATCTGGTGATCCTGGAGGAGTACAGCTGACATCTAAGTGGCCGTATTTCAACATGATGCTGTTCCTGAAAGACAGTATGTCTCAGAGGAGTGCAAAAGGAAATATTCCACCACTCAATACCCAAGAAAATATTGGCGATGAAAATACAATGACTGACTCGGATTATGACAAAAATTATGGTTCTGAATTAAATTCAGATCAAGAAATAAGTAATGAAAACTCTCCCTCCACTACGCCGAAGACTAGGACCACAGGAAAAGCTGCAAATAATGCAACTGTACCCAAGACGGGTACATCTCGTAAAAAAATGACAATTTAGATAATGAGTCATCAAAGGGGAAAAAATTAAATCTTCTGTATACGAGAAAATGATAGCCATAGAAGAAGAAAAACTTAGAGCATATAAAGAAAAATCCAAGCCAAAGGAAGAAGACAGTGATTTCCATTTTTTTGTGAGTCTGCTACCTTCTATGAGAAATATCCCTGAAGAAAGAAAATTATCAGTTCGCATAAAAATGCAGCAAATTCTTTTGGCAGAATAACAATATTCCAAGTCTACCTGGATAAGAAGTACTGAACCAGTTCAGCAAAATTATCAGGACAAATACCCAACCTATTTGCCAACATCATCACCTCAAAGTTCTTATGTGACAGAAGACGAAGCAGGTTCTTCAAGCCACGCCATAAATCTGCGCGAATAGTTGAATAATTCTCAATAATGTTGCACTTTTAGTTTTGGTTTATAAAGAAGTATTTTTGTTTTTATTCTAAATGCTTACATTTTTTGAAATCTGTACTTACTCAAATAAATAAATATATATAGTAACTTACCACGCATCCAATATAACCGTAGCCTTATAATCGAATAATGTTCTTGGGTAGTTTTATTTAGTCGCCAAAATTCGGCTTGTTTTGGATAGTTTTAGCCCTTTTTTGGAGGTTTTGGCTACTTTCGGTTAGTCGTTGAATCAACTTTCGGTTAGTTTCAGTTAGTTTCAATTTATTTTAGTAATTTGAACCGGATCCGATAGGTATAATCAATTTTAATGGTTAGTTTTGGTTATTGTTAGTTTTAACTTACTTTTATTTTTTTTTAATTTGTTTCGATTCATTTTAACCCTTTTTGAGCTTTTGGTTAGTTTTAGTTAGTTTGGGTTAGTCGTCCAACCAACTTTCGTTTAGTTTCAGTTAGCTTTAATTTATTTTTGTCATTTGACCCGATTCCGTCCTCAGAAACTGACTAACACGATATCCCACGTATTTATTACGTGATGTGCTAAATGTAGCATGCACTTTTTCGTGACTTGATACCCCATAATAGGAAAACAAAAACATTTCCAATGTTAAAATGCAGAGCAGTTATTTACCTATAGTTAGTTTTCTTTAGGCTATGGTTATGTCAAATTAAATTTGGTAGGTTGTTCGCAGTAATTTTTTTTAACAGCCACTTCCAGAGCATAGAAAAAAAATAAAATAATAATCAGGATCAGGATAGTATCGAAAGGCTGAAAAAATGGCGAAGAACTGCATAAAATAGTGTTTTTGTCATACGCTCCCAAAAATAGCTATTTTACGGACTCATTTGAGTCCGTAAAATGCTTCTTTTTAGGCCTAGTCCCTAAAAGTCGTCATGGCAACTTTTACGGACTATTCCAAAATTCCTGAATATGTCTAAATGTCAAATTTCGAATGACATGAGAAAATTGTCAAATAGTTGCTACGATATCAAATTCTAAGCTAACTTTGTCGTACATTATCATTTCAAAAATTATGGTAAATTTGCAGATTTAGGCGTTCTGACGAATTGCAAAAAGCGTATAAATAAAAATTAAATTTTGGCAGCGTATGACAAAAAATAGTGTTTGTCACACGTACCTAAATGAAGTTTTTCAGGACTCATCTGCTATTCCGGACTCGGCTAACGCCTCGTCCGGAAACAGCAATGATTCGTCCTGAAAAACTCCATTTTAGGTACTTGTAACAAAAATAACTATTTTAGAGGTATAGTATTTTTAATTCCTATTGAGATACCAGTCGTTTTAGTGAATTAACTCATGCGGTTTCTTAAACACTCAAGTGACATCAGGTTAGAAACTTGTCAAGTCAAATGACTGACATCTAACCCATTATTCTTAGGCCATTGGCGGGAGGAGTAACTTGATATTCCATAGAAACAGTAGCGGCCTATGCTCACACATTTTATTTAATTTCATAATATGGAGCATAATAACACAGTCTATCGAGTCTATTGATACTCTAGCCAGTCCAAGTACTTCGCTACTCGAGCAATGAGTTTCCTTCATGCCGACGCGTCTCCCTTTGCCCTAGAAATTGCTTGCTTATCCAAGCAGTCCTTTCGTTTCGCAGTGGATTAGTTCGACCGCACCCAAAAAAAGCAGGCATTTAGAACATCAAAGGAGTGATCGGACAGTTTAGCATATTAGAAAGTTTCATGTTGTTAAGGGGTAATAATATATAACTAAGTATATCATATTTTATAAAAATAATTGTTAGGGCTATCGAAGTTACTTTAATTAAGAGCATTCAGAAGCACACTGTCATCTTTTCAGAAATATTAGTTTATTAATCTTAAATAATATAAAATTTTCTAAAGGGAACATATGCTTAATGTAATAAGTTATTTTACAAATAACTTAGGACCAAGATTTGAGACAACTAAAAAAGCGCCGAAGACCTAAAGGTTCCACAGATCACATTATACAAACTAAAACATCCAAACAGATTAATGGATTACGAATTAAGATGTAAAGTGTCTACAAATCTTTCCAGGAGCAAAGCTAGAATTACGATGGAAGCTCAAAAATTTTAAAGATATTTAGTTATAAAATATTATTCTTTCCAAAGCAAGAATGTGAGTAAAAAAATAAAATACCTATAAAATAGTGAGAAGTATATTATCATAAATACAAAGTAAACCAACTCTAACAAAACAATTATAATTATTGTAAAAAGTAGTTGTAATATTGAATAACTGTTTGATTAAAAGAAATAAAATGTTAATGTGATTTTAAAAATATAAAATTCAAGTATTGTCTTGATCAATACTTTCTATTTCTGAAAAAGATAGTGCTTCATCGGATTTATGTAGCGTAGAGATCACCATTTGTTCGATGTTTTGCACGTCCAATTTACTTTCTAATTCTCATGCCTCAGAAATAATATTCTCTGTGTGGCTTATATGATTTTGCCAGTGATGTTGCGATACTTTTTCTACTACGTCCATATATTTAAACTTCAGCAGGTAACCCTGTAGTTTTAACAATAACTTCCTCATAACGTCATTTAGTCTCTGACCACGCCATTTTGATGTCATTAAAATTACAATGATAGGGTGCGAGCCTAAGCACACAATGACCATGCTCCGCAGCGTATTTTTACCCAAATGATATTTTTTTCTGGAAATGTTTGCTTTTCCACCAGATTCCAAATAACATCTATCATAAGATTATTTGAAAAAGGGATATTCTTCTTTCCAATCCATCCTAAAAGACGTTTTTTACTCTAGCTTTTTCGCGGAATTTCTTCTCCTTAACCAGTATAATGGGATGGTTCTTCTATGTTTCCAATAAGTAGATATTTAAATCAATTCTCAAAATGTATAGGTATATATATTAGCGTGATAATTACATGTTTTCTTATTAGATTTAAAAATTAGAAATGCATTTGTCACAAATCCGTTTTTATTTCTAGTATGAACAATAAGGTAACGTATCCCATTTCTAGTGATTTTAAAATGACTGTAATTACTACCATTTTATCACATTTTCCTATCGCCACTTTTGCTAAATACTCATGTTTCATCCAGAAAAACCGGTTTATGTATGTTCTCTTTTTTAACAACTTGTTATTTATTTAAAAATAAAGCTCTCTGATTCCAGGCATTTTCCATAAACGTTTTCTTCCGTCTATGTTGGGGTTTGGAACCTTCGGCAACATGCACTAAAACGGAGTTCTATCCACAATACCGAAACAGAATTATTGCACTCGACGCGCGTTTCGCTAACCATGTTAGCATCATCAGGAGATGATTAAAACATGAGTTTTAATCATCTCCTGATGATGCTAACATGGTTAGCGAAACGCGCGTCGAGGGCAATAATTCTGTTTCGGTATTGTGGATAGAACTCCGTTTTAGTTTTCTTCCGTCCTGCAAAAGCCCATCTTAATTCTCGAGAATAGAGAACTTTTCAGATCTTAATTGGTGATTCTTCAATAAGTTACCACTATTTAGTTTCTAAATATGTTCCTTTTGGGCATGCATCTTGTAAATAACATTCCTTTAGTGGAAGAAATTCTAGGGAAAATGAGCGGTAGTTACTGGTAATTACTGAGAAATACTGGTAATAAGTGGTTATTTTTGGTATTTTATGGAAATTTTGTGGTAATAAGTTGTAGTTTTGTAATATTAGCCTTCGAATTTGCATTGTTTTAGAGGAAGCAACAGAGTTTTAACTAAACTATTAGGATCAGTTAAAAGGAAAACAGCATTCATTTTCCTAGGAGTATTTCTATTGCCTGAGAGGTGCAACCTTGCAATAGTTTAACCTAAATAACATCACCAATAAACCGCTGCCTGCACGTTGCAGCTGTCAGAAGTTTGTCCTGCTGATTTTAGAGCTTTTCAGGCCTTATTTATACTTACTACCAAAATATGTATTTTGGCGGCGGCGTTTAACCCGGACTGGAGTCCAAAAACGCGTCGTTATCTCAATTATTATGACGTTTTTGGGAAATATGTATAGTCGATGATGATTGGAATTGAATTTTTTCGTCCAACGTTAAATAACGGAGACATTTACAAAAAGAAGAAATTAAAAAAAAAATAAATAAATTTAGATGCCTCACCCTGCACATATTTTTGAAAATTTTACTTTTATGATGGTAACATGTAAAGGGTTCCCTTTAACAGTTTCCAAGATAAAACAATGTATAATCAGCTGTAATTTGAAAACCGTAAGAGTTAGAACTAAACGGTAAATATCAAAACTATGGATTCCTTGGAGTAAGTCCTGGACCTGACTGCAGTTCTGTAGGAAAGTTTGCGTAGGAAGATTTTTTTTGGGAATGTGTAATAGGTATTCTAGTAAGTATTTTAAGTTTGGGTCGACATCCATCACCTGGCACATTTTCCAAATATGGCGTCATTAAAGATGGCGGCCATGCGATCACAAATCTGCTCATATTTATGTTATACATTATCGATTTCTATGAAATTTTAACTTTTTATTACTACGGGGAGGGGTAATTAATTCCCTCTCCTACCTCCCTTATCACCCTTTTCCCCTGGAACTAAGAGACATTTAAAATATTACGTAAAATAGGTATTATTAATAAGAAATAAAATTTCGTTGTTGAAATGACTTACCATTACCTTCCAAAGCCCATTTGCCGCCCCGGCCCCCTTTCCCAGGGGCACATTTACTTTTACGAATGTGATGTTTTATTTGCACTATGTTTCTGCTTTTTCGTCACACAGAAAAGTATCAGAAAAAATTGTGGAATAGTCGATTATGCTTTTGACACTTATCTCACGCTATCACCGAAAAAGCCTGAGAGAGTTCAGCAACAAGGTAGCATTGTTACAGATATTGTCCACATATCTGAAGATGTAATTTCTTGCAGCCATATCGCCCCACTATCTGGGTCAGATTACACGAGTACGTTTGACACCAAAAAAGCATCCCTTCATAGTGCATCCACGGCATATCTGGAACACTTTGGCGAATCATCTGATTGGAGTAACAGAACAATGCTTTATATCTGCAGAAACATACTTGATGCAGTTAATAGGAAAAAGGCCAACTTATAAATCTTTAGATGAACTTAGATTCATCATGCAAAGAATATAGGCACTGAAGAGTGCCACGGGACATTTGCTAAGATCCTTTTTCTACACATATATTCAGCAACATATATTGATGATGTGTTTGTTGCCTTAAATCCATGTCAATTTGGTTTTGCTTTAATAGCTAATGAATTGATGCCAGATAAGAACTTACAGAAATACCCGACTGATTTTATTGGAACATGTTATTGTTTAAAATATGCGAAATCTTCCTCTATTTATAGAAAAAATTAAGTGACGTATTGCTCCTTCTGCAAGTGTGATAGTAAGGAGTTAGTTTCAACTTGTAACAATCCTTTTTAGATAAATTAAACATGTTTTTAATGCACTTATTATCGGAACTCAATAACAATAAAAAATTAACAAAATTGCCGTTTATTTATTTATTTGTACTGGTTCTGGGGAAGAGGGTGGTAATAGGGATAAAGGGACAGCAATAAAAAATAAAGATTTCATAGAAATCGATGATGTATCAACATAGCAAACTTTCCTACAGGATTGCAGTCAGGTGCTGAATTAAGTACTTTGTTTCGTTTTTTTAATTGACCAAACGTGATTTTTATTTTTTCTCAATTTTCCCGGTATTAGAAAGAGATATCATAAATCGGTATCTACCCTCATGGTCGATCGAAAAGCTTCTATCATACTTTTCGATAGGACGTCACATAAGGCAGGTATTCGATAAAATATCATTCTCATCTCAAACCTGAGCATTTTTCTTCAGATTGGCCACGAAATATTGAATTTTGGAGGTGGATGATATTTTTCGTTTCGAATATTTTAGTAGGTTATTTCGAAAACTTTAGGAGGGAATTTTTGAGTGAGTTCGATTTTTGCATCGAGAAGGTAGTACGATTTTTCTATATCGAAATATTTTTAAAAAGGAAAAAAGTAACATGTAAATGGATCCGTTTAACCGTTTCTGATATAAAAACAAACCAAGTTTTTGAAAAAATTAAAATTTCGTAGGTGGATGACCTTTTTCGTTTCGAATACTTTAGGAATGAGCTTTTGGGCGTGCCGAGTTCGATTTTTGCATCGAGAAAGTCATACGATTTTCCTGTACCGATATATTTGGAAAAAAGAAGAAATATAAATAACACTCTTTATAATAAAAAAATAAAAATACCAGGAGCACAGAAGGTGAATACGTCCTGAAAAGTGTGCGCGAGGCCTACCTCGGCAGGCCAATCCACATCGTTCGGACGAGTGGGCGGGGCCTGTGAAGGGAGCTGGTCGACATATAAATATGTTCAACCCACCATAATAATATGCATGTTATTATTAGTTCTGTTGCTTCGGTCGCGCAAGCATCACGTATACCAATCCGCTCTGCGAACAAAGTCAAAAAGTGAAGTGAGGTAAAACGCTAACGACACCCAAAGCAGCACTATACTTTTCAGTGTAGTGTATGCGCCAAAAATCGTTTGACGTTGGCTTATGCTAGCGTAAAAAATTCGTTTAGACGTTAGCGCAACAAACGCAGAGTGACGGCACGATCGTACTTCGAGGGCATGTATCTCGTCACTTTGTGAATAAATCAACAACAGGAAACCAACAACAACAAGATGAAGGTCACAGAGGATCCAGGCGGCAGGGAAGCCTGCACAGCGATACCGCCGGAAGAGGCGATGACAGGAGCGATCAAGAAAGAGCGAGAGAAATCTCCAGTAACAAAAGTGTTAACTAGTAAGTTAAAACACACATCAAACACAATATCACTACATAAACAGAACATTAAAATGGAGTCTTCTATGATTACAAAGCTTGAGGCGGAAAACCTCGAGCTTCGTAAAACCATACATAAATTAAGATCAGACTCAGCTAAAAATAATCAATTAATCCAAGTGTGCTCAAATCTCTCAATTGCTAGCTAAATTAAATGAACTCTCCACTAAAATTGGAAGTATGTCAACCCATTTAAATGTTCCACAGAACGCAGACACACACCAAGCCAAACCAGTACACAAAACACAGTGCCCCCCCCCCCCCCCCTGTAATTGAACATCAGGAGGACGAAGAGATGGAAGTCTCTTCTGACTCCGGAAAACCGTCGATTTCCAAAAAGCCCACCTCAGAGGAATTCCCACCTCTAAAAAAAACCCAGGAGGGACCATTCCCAGCCACCATCAAACCTGTATTAGCTGCTTCTGTGAAGAAGCACACAGAGGCCATCTTCGGCTAATTTAAAACGTAGCGGCATTGAAGGGTACAGCCCATGTAATGCTCATGTTGCTAGCAGTACTACTGCCCTTAGTTTTTAAGTAGGCTAATACAACAGCCCCCTATGGGTGTCATTTTGGTAGGCCACGGTGTTGACAGGACAACGCCAACCAATATAGTGCACATACTTAGGCTAAGTTTTGTAGTTTAATGTATTTAAATAATCAAAATAAAATAATCATGTTATGTCATGCAGAGGCCAGTACTTCGGCCCAAACTCAAAGCAAAGCCCCCCAACCCACCCTAAACGCCCAATCAGCCCTTAAAAATCCTGATGTGGTGCCAATCATTATCAGATGTCCAGAGCACTGGAAAACCATATTTCAAGACCTGACAATTTTAAAACTTGGTTTTGAAAATGTCAAAAAAGCAAAACTAGGCATACAGATCACCCCTAAAACTCCAGGAGACCACAGAGGCATCACCAGATATTTACTTTCTAAAAAGTACCCATTCCACTCCTACTTCCTCCCGGAAGATAGGTTACTTAATGTCATCATCAAAGGCTTAGACAACATAATGAACATAGAAAACCTCAAAAATGACATAGAGGACAGGGGCTACTCCCCCAAGGAGATTTACTAGCTGAAGGTCGGTAGGAGACGCCAGTTTCTCACCAATTCAGTAAAAGTACTTCTCTCCCAGTCTGATATCAAAATCCTGGAAGAAGACAGAATAAAGTAAATGCGTAAGTGTCGAGCTTCAAAGAGGAAGCACAAATAAAATTCATAGGCAGTGTCATAAATGCCAGCAGTTTGGGCACACCATCTCAAACTGCTACGCTAAACCTGTATGCCATAGGTGCGCAGGTCCGCACTTTTATAAAGAGTGCACTAAAACTATCGAAACCCCAGCAAAGTGCTGCAATTGCGGGGGGCAACACCCTGCAAATTACTCAATGTGCCCGAAAAACCCTGCCACAAACATATCATTCACAAAACCGCAACAACCGCAACAACAACAACAAGCTCCAAAACCCACACAAACAACACCTACAAACAAAAACACAAACTCCCAAACGGATTAATTGCTCTTCTAACTATGTCTGAACAAGATATAGTAGCAAAACTGAATAAAATCTCAGACATCATTAACAAAAATCCGACATTGAATTTATTCGCTAATTTCAACGGCTAATAAACCGAAACACCCATTTTTAGTCAGTTGGAACGCGAACTCTCTTTACCCCACAAGATACGAGTTTGCAGACTACCTGACTGAAAATAACATAGATATTGCACTCGTACAAGAAACATTCTTACGCCCAGAAACAAGATTACACATCAAAAACTACACAATCTACAGAAATGACAGGGAACAGCGTATGGGGGGCGGCACTGCCATTTTTTTAAAAAACAACATCACACATGACGCAATACAACCACCACAGTCAGACATACTAGAGGTGACAAGCATCAAAGTCAGTCTAACTGACGGAGACATTGTCATTCATTCAGTATACAAGCCACCACAACTTAACTTACCACTAGACGAAACCACAAAACTCTTCAACTACACACTGCCAGTTCTTGCAGCAGGATACTTCAACTGCAAACATCGATCTTACGGATACAGGTGGCACTGCATTGCTAAGAGCATCGTAAGAACTGCACTTCACAGTAGACGCACCACTCGAACCCACTCACTTCCATCACGAACGCTCAGATATTCTAGACATAACACTTGCTCAAAACATCGCACACAACGTTGTGATTGACAATTTGGAGGATTTATCCTCATCAGATCATTCTCCTATTGCCATCACAATAAACAACATACACGAACACAAACAAGCAAATATACAACAATTCATACACTGGAACATATTCAAAGAACACTTAACACAAAACATGCACAACTTACCATACATCGCCTCCAAAGCGGAACTATACAACGAAGTTGCTAGATTCACTGAGGAGATACAAGCAGCCATAAACGCAGCCACAAAAACTGTACACACAAAACAAAACAACCCATACCTGCTTCCACAAAACATAAAAGACAACATAAGGCTCCGGAGCAGCCTAAAACGACGAGCCAAACTAACAAACAACCCAGACTTAAACTCACGAATACAATCAAAACAGACATAAAAACTCACAAAACCAACTCATGGACCGAATACATCACTACAGTCAACCCACAAAACAACTCTCTATGGAAAATTGCCAAATCGATGCAAGGTCGCAACAAAGTGGCATATCCTAATATCCATGGACTGAGAGGAGTGGTGTATTCCAGCAAAGAGAAAGCTGAGGCCTTCGCAGACTCGCTGGAATCGCAATTCGCCTTAGGCGATGGGGCCCAGGGTATAGATCACGAGGCAACCATAGAGAGAAACTACAGAGAATTACTAACTTATGAAAATGAACACCAAGGCGACGAAACACGACCAACCAACACCGCAGAAACTGCGCAAATCATTGCGCAATTAAGCTTGAAAAAAACACCCGGTTATGACAACATACCAAACAGAGCACTACAAAACTTACCAGAAACAGCCTTACTCAAATTCACTTACATCATAAACACAATACTCTCACTAAAACTCTTTCCAAAATCTTGGAAAAAAGCAAAAATAATTCTCATTCCAAAACCTCACAAAAATTTGATCTTTCCTCAAAACTGGCGACCTATTAGCTTGCTCTCATCAATGAGCAAGCTGACGGAGAAGATTATGTTGGAGAGATTGAACACACACATAACGCAAAACAATTTGATCCCAGATGAACAATTTGGGTTCAGAAAACTTCACAACACCGAGCCCCAACTTGCCAGACTTGTTGAGGAGGCGACTAGAAGACTACAAAGACGGGCATCGACCGGAGTTGTAGTCCTTGACGTCGAAAAAGCCTTTGACAAAGTGTGGCATGAAGGACTCATACACAAACTAGACAGACTACACAATATACCACCGCCACTAGCTCATAGCATCATTCCTCAAACACAGATCCTTCACTACACAAATAAACACAGCACTATCCACCACAAGGCGCATAGAGGCAGGAGTCCCCCAAGGCTCTCCTCTGTCGCCTACGCTATACACATTATACACAACAGACATACCTAGACACTCAAACACCAAACTCTCCATATACGCAGATGACACATGCATATTCTCAATAAACAACAATCACACAAGACTCAAAAATCACGTACAGCAACACTTAGACTCCATATACGAATGGGCAGAAGCTTGGAATATTAAAATCAATGAAGATAAAACACGGGCCATGCTCATAACAACTAAACGCAATAAGCCTATTCCAAATTTAAATCTAGAAAATTCAGTAATAAGATGGTCTAATTCTCTTAAATATCTAGGGGTAACCCTAGACAGTAAACTCACTTTTCAGAAACATATTCAAACAAAAGCAAACGAAGGCATTGCAGCCAAACACAAACAAACAGAAACAGTAAAATGTCACTAAAGAATAAACTAATGCTCTATAATCAGATAATAAAGCCCAAAATTCTATATGCAGCCATTGCATACACACAAGCATGCAAAACAACAAAGAAAAAACTACAAACATTCCAAAACAAAACACTCAGACAAATTGTGAACGCACCTTGGTACGTTCGCAATGCAGAATGCATACAAACTAGAATGATCCAAATAACAGCTGGGGACGAGAGCATCGCTGATGTCCTAGGCCGGGTTTCCGCCTAAAAACGGGGGTGTACAGGCGTTAAGGGACTGCACGGGGTAGCTCGCCGTATGGGCTCCATGAGTAGAAGTAGGGTCAGGGGGTAACACCCTGTGTATCACGTGCAGTTCTTTCCTGGGGTGGCTGATTGGGACTTGCTGAGAAATTTGCATAATCCAAATCGATCAGCCTCACCTAGCCATTCTCTCGTCTGCTCAAATCACAAAAACAAACAACACTCACTCCATCACTAACGGCTCCAAGGCATTCCACTACCAACAACGATCAAAGTCCAATAACGCACGCCAAGATCCAAGAAGAAACATATACCACTAACTACAAGACACAAGATCAACGACAGTGCAAGAGTGCCTAGTGCACTAGCACAATGAAAAGTACATTAACTACTACTAACTACTAATATGCATATGATTCCAAGCCACTGAAGCCTCCGTGTATCCGCAGTCGGAACCGCGGTACTCGCTCAGTACGTCCTGATACTATTTTTCACTTGAACAGATTTAAGCATGGCTACGTCCCCACCCTCTCTGTACATAGTTTTAATTGTTTTGTAATAATGAATGTTTTATATATTATAAATAACTGAAAATATTATGACCTCCTGTTCAAATGAACAGTATAAGTAGGGTTTTTTATTGTAGTTTTCCATACAAACTACCTATATTCACAAACGCTGCAGCATTTACAACTAATCTATTAGGCTTGATGCCAATTAACCTGTTAGCGACTTTGAAGGGGCTAACCCAAAGAAATATTAGCTCACCAGAATAGTACTGCATACCCAGTGTTTAAGTAGGCTTAAGAACAACCCCCTCAGGGTGACCCCAACTGCTGGCCACTGGCAGTGCAGCGCCACTGCCCGGCTCAACAGCAGATGCAGGAACGCATATTTAATACTAAGTTTTGTAGTAAGAATCATACTGTAATCAATCATAGTAATATAATCTACGCGACTGCGGATTCCAATTCACAAGTAAAATTACAGAAAATTTTGGGGTCATCGAATGTTTTCTACAATTAATTGATTATGTCAGGCGCTGTGTGACATGTGGCGCCGTCTTCATTAACGCCATTCAATTATTGAGGTAGTGATGTAAGAATACGTATCCAAATTTCCTCTGCATTTGTGCACATGATTATTAGGAGAATCTCTATATTTCTGAGTCAAGCTCTTAATTCAATTACGAAATTGGCATCAAAGCGTCTCTATCGTAATTAGAATTCCGGGGACTAAACAGGACACTGCAAATTCAAATACGGATTCGAAACGAATAGAATATGATATCTAAACTATAAACAATTGCCGACCAACCGCGGAAGGACGCTATGGAAATTGGAATTCACCACAGTCTAGGAATATAGATACCTATATAATTAGGTTAGGCCATGACTATGCTTATCAATTTTACCTGCTGTTGAGCATTTTAGTGCCGCAAATACTTTTATATAAAATTATTTTTTATCGTAAAGGAAGTTATTTTATGATCATTTGTGAAAATCAATTTCGGAAGTATGATCTTTTTATAAAGTATGGTATGGTAGAGGGGTCGCTCGCTATGATTTACCCTTCAACACGACGACCACAATTGGTATTTTGTGTATAACCTTCTGTTTTACATGAATATTCCTATCTCTTTCGAGAACCTCAGAATACTTCGAGGGTTGAGCTTTTGTAGATCTCCAGGTGCCACAAGGGCATTTTCGAGATGCCTCAACCTTTGGCGAGTCAGTGTCTGACATTCGCAGAGTAGGTGTCCTAACGTTTCTGCCATAGTTTGGGTTAGAATCTGCATTGTTCGTCAGTGGTTTTTCCTATTTTCTTGAGGTGGTACTCCAGGAGCCATGGCCATTGTTCAGAGAGAAGGTCTACGACCAGTTTATTACGTGCCTTCTAGAGATGTCACAGAGTGGTTCAGGCCGGCAGCACCATTCGATGCGAGCTGGTCAGCGACTTCGTTGCCTTCCACACTCACGTTAGGGTGAGTCTGTTTCTGTTTGTCAGTTGATCTGCAGCCATCCGACAATCCTACACTAGCCGGGAGTTGATTTTGCTAGATGCTAGCGCTTTTAAGGCTGCATGACTGTCTGAGAGGTTATAGATATTTGCATCTCTTATGCCCTTTTTGGCTCATTCAGAGATGGCTATATTAATAGAATTTAGTTCTACTTGAAAGATCCTGGGAGTATTTCCTAAAGGTACAGAGATTCGACATCTAGATTCGTAAACTCCGGATCCCACTCTTTCTTTCATCTGTGTACCCAACAAGTGATTCCCTCTTTAGTTGTTTTAGAATTTCCCCTGTTGTATTGCGGTCTTCAATTATCACGTCATAGGAGCGATCAAAATGTAGTTTTGTTTTCATTGTATTGGTTGGTTTGGACATCACTTATAACTGGATGTCCTTCAAAATTTTAAGGTGACCAGTCAGGTTTCCTGACTTTAGTTTTTTGTGTATAAGTTACTCTATGCGCACTGAGCCAGGCCTCCTTTTCTATGCATATATGCAGCGGAAGAAAGCCAAGTCGGGTTTCCAGAGCTGCTGTAGGGCACCTTTTCGTAGCCCCTGTTATACCCAGCCGAGCCTTTGTACTCTTGTTAGCTTTCGCTGTGTTGTTATTTATTTTATTTTTACCTACCACACTAGACAACCAATAATAAGCTTTACATAGAACCACCAGATGATAGAGGGTTTTAGGCTCCATGTTTTACCAAAGAATCGTCGACAGACAAAAACCACTGCCGTTGCTTTTTTGATGGATCCTTCCTGGTGTGGATTAGTTTGGGTTAGTTACCGGTCAAGAACGATGCCAAGATACTTAACCTCTTTTGAAAGCTCTACCGTTGTCCCTCCAAAGTGGATGCTTTAAAGATCACCTGCTTCCTTCTTTTTATGAATGGGATCCCTACACTTTTGCTTGGGTTTCCTGTTGCACCTGACAAAGTTGAATGTACTTTACATACATTCTGAGAGAACGTTTGAAAAGTGCACTCAACTCCTATTATTATAACTAGGTTATCTGCTTAACCTTGGACTTCAAAGCCTGCTTCAGTCAGTCTTACCAGTAGATGGTTAGCAACCAGAGTCGAAAGCATGGGTGATAGGATAGGACCCCTCCTTTGCACACCCTTTTATTGTTATGACTCTGAGGGCTGTTTCTCCAATGGTTTTGGGTGAATTTACGGCTAGTTCGCATGGATTTTATCCAGTGGTTGATTCCACTCCTCTGCGGGTTGTGCCGGGCCGAATAGATTCATGTGAGTTGTTGTCAAATTCATCTTCTATGTCTAGAATGCGCCATTTCTTTTTGAGCCAGTGCCTTCTTTATATCGCGGACGAGATTTTGAAGAGCATGGGTGATAGATTTCGATGGTTGGTATCGTATCATATAAAGTAGGTACTACTTTTAGCAGCGGAGAATCTAGACCATGCGTTTTTTCATCTTTATTGGTGCATAATGTGTATGCGCATGGGTTCGAGCAAATTGTGCTATGCTGTACTGTCATATTCGGCCATATTGCTTCTTTTACGTATTCTTTTTTAACTATTGTGCATGAATAGAGTTAGTTTAGCTAGCAGCGTCTAATAGCATCCTTAAAAAGTATTTGTTCCTGATTCTCGGCATGCATTGGGTTAGTTTTGGGTAGTTTTTGTTGGTTGTGCCTTCGTAGCAAGCGAAGCGAGCGGAGGGCCATGCCACATTGAACCATGCGTAAAGTGAAATATTATTAACGTTCACGTGCGCTACGTTAGTATTTTGTCACTTTTTTTACTTTTCCAATTTATTACAGTGTAGCGATATTAAGCTGATAGGTATAAGTATAGACATAGATAGAGAAGAGGATTTAAATTTTTTGGATATTTTGAAATTTTCCTTTTTAAACATTATGTGCTTCTCTAAACATTCTACTGTACTTTTTTACATAAAAACTGCTAGTTTTTGCGGCGCTAAATTGCTCTACACCTATCTTACCATGCGTACTAATCGTACTATGACTATACAAAAAGTACACTAAATATTTCTTAAATGATTAAAATACACCTAATGTGAAGAAACAAACCTGTTTATATTCATTTATAAAAATTCAACATAACTTAAAAAATAATAATAAAACAAATATAACATTCCTTGGTTAAATAGTTTTTAACATAGTTTTTTAAAGAAATAGTTATTTGTTTTACTAGGCAGCAAAGTCGTCGCGGCTGATAGTTCATAGCCGAGCGTAGCGAGGCTAGGAATTCAGCTAAGGCAGTCAATCTACTTTGCTGCCGAGTTGAACATATAATTTTTTCTCCGATTGTTTATAATGATATATGTATATTGTATATTTGCAAATTATTACAATTCCTACAATCTTTTTATTTTTCCTGTAGTGATAAATTAAGACAAAATTTGATAGAAAGCGCAATTGTTGGAACGGTTGGTTGCTATGGAAATGTATATGTCCATAATAATTATAGTTTGACAACTTATGTCAAACGTCTTATTCCCATGGAGGCTAATCACTTTGCTGCCTAGGCAGCAAAGTACTTACTTTGCTGCCTGGACAGGAAAAGTAATACTTTGCTGATTGATATGTGTCTGCAAAATTAATATTTGCTGTCAATCGGAGAAAAAATATGTTTTCAGTTATTAATTAATAACAACAAAATAGTTTTATCATACATGACAAATAAAACTTATTGCTCTTTGGTTGTATTAAAAAAGAGCGAAACATGACATGACAGACACATTTGCAAACTAAAATATTCAGACCAATCACAAACGATTTGTTTTTCAGTAATTCACAATGTTGCCATTAACTTAAATTTTATAGTTTGTATGTAGTGACTGGCTCACTAGTACAAGTAAAACAAATCAAAAATTAAAGTGAATATAGAAAACTAGCAAAATATGCAATTTTATTTTCTTCCCGGCTGGCACTTTTCAGGTGTATCTATATTTGAAACTGTGTTATAATGTTATTACAATCCTGTGTACTTTTTAGTAGAATAAAAAAAGCATTTATACGGCGTAAACCATACAACGAGAACTAATAACCGACTATTTTCACTTTTCATTAAATAAACTGTTTTAAACGGCGGCGGCGCTTTTAAAGTATTTTGTTAATATTTTAATATGCTCTTATTTTTTTCGCATTTAAAAAATATCCAGTCAAATGAACTGAAAGGAAACAAAGCTAAAACATAGGTTTATTTAGTCTACATAATATACATGTAAAATATTGGATATTTTTTAAAATTTATTTATGTTGTTTCATTGAATTTTCTTGTAGAAAGTCGCGTCCACGGTCATTCGTTACGTTACCGAATGTTTCCTAACGAGTGTGGAAACAACACTTTCTGCAAGAGTTAGAAACAATATTTTTTCTACTAGCGCATAGGAAATCGAAATACATTAACACACATTAAATTTCATATAAATAACATATTATCACACATTAAATAACACAATATATGGAATTTTAAAAATGGTATTGATAAATAATGACTACTTATTAGCGGTTGATGTTAATTATAAAAGAGCAGTTGCTGTCATTCTGCAGGTTTATGGCAGACACCAAAATCTTGGGTATCGTGATGATAGACTCAATATTGTTGCTGTCCTTCGTATTTCACTGAACGAAAAAAGTACGTGTCATTAATAAAAAGTACATCAAATCAATGAACGTAGACATTAATTTGTGCATAGATCTATGATCGCCGGTTATTAATGTTATGAACGACAAACATTAATCTATGACATCTATACATTTAAATAATAAATAGAGAGCATAGATCTATGATCGCCAGTTATTAGTGTTATGAACGGCAGACATTAATCTATGATAGTTGTACATTAAAATAATAAACAGTAAGCATAGATCTATGATATCCGGTTACTAATGTTATGAACGACAAATATTAATCTATGATAGCTATACATTAAAACAATAAATAGTGAACATAAGTCTATGATCGCCAGTACATTAAAACAATTAACGGTAAGCATAAATCTACAAGGTGGAAAGTTTACGTGGAATAAATTTAGTATCTTGGATATGATAATTAATTAAACAAAGGACTTGGCGACTTTACATTTGGGCGGTATAATCAGTTTCAAAAGACCTTTAAAATGTGGTATATATCACTCAACCTTTTAAGTGAGAGGTGAGTTTTACCCCTAAATTACAAAACTAGTGGAGGTTGAGTGATATATACCGCATTTTGAAACTGATTATACCGCCCAAGTTTAAAGTTGCCAGTTTCTTTCTTGAATTAATTATTAGCTAAAAACTAAAAGTTTTCCCAACATTTTGACAAGCTGCCACATCTCAACAGGGATGATAATGGCAACTTTCAACTTGGGGATTGTAATCAGGATATAAAATCCTTTCACATGAGGTATCACTCGGGCGACCACTTTTCCATTTAAAATTTCAGTAGGTAATTCTCACCTCCGTTCAAGAGTTGATATTTGGGAGGTGTAAGTACCAACAAAAAATGTGACACTAAAAATTTAAATCGATGGGTCTGACTAATTTATGAAAAGTAAATCATCTGAGATAGGTACTGAATTTATTCCAGTTAATAAACTTTCCACTCTCTAGATATTTTGTTCACCGGTTACTGATATTACGAACAGAATGTACTGGAATATTTTCAAAAATAAATTAATTACAGAACTGTTAATTTTATAATTTTAAAATATAGGTAGTTATCATTGGCTCAAAATTATATTCAACGTCCACTGATTTGATATACCGTGTATTCTAAAAAAAATAAACAATCACGTTTCAATTAATCGCAAAATGGGGTTTATTCAAAATAAAAGACGTGCTCGGTAAATAAGTTTTATTTTTATTTTAAGATCATGTGAACCTTGGGGCTTTCGAGGGGAACCTCATGTTTATATTTATATTTTTCTATATATATATATACATATATATATATATATATATATGCCACCCATACAGACAGAAGGATCCACCATTGCCTCGCAAAATCTGGCATTACAATTCTGCAAACTGGGACGATCTAAGGCAGTTCTACTTAGATTTTCCTTGGCTCGACGTCTGCTTTGCCACTGACCACCCGTCAGACTGCTGCGAAGAGATCATGCAAGTAATCTCCTCAGGAGTGGAAGCATACATCCCAAATTCCATCAAGTTACCATCAAAAGGAAAGCCCTGGTTCGACAAAAGATGCGAAAGAGCTGTAGGAAGGAAAGAGCAAGCCTATAAGTACTGGCAATCAAAGGATCAGGAATAAACTTTTGCAATGCCCCAGTGGTTCCAGCAATTTCTGTTCGGTAGCAAGGCAGTAAGTAACAACTTTACAAAAACGTCTCTCCCACGTTTGACGGACGAACGTGGCATCACGGCGACTACAGCCAAGGAAAAAGCAAACATGCTCGCCAAAATGTTTTCATCGCACTCTACCTTAGACGTGCCCCAAGGCAAGACTCCCCACTATACCCAACATCAACACTACCATGGCAGAAGTCAAGTTTTCTCACCGTGATGTTCGCAAAATCCTTAAAGAACTAGATACGCAAAAGGCATCAGGACCGGACGGAATACCTGCCATCGTGCTAAAGAACTGCGCCAACGAACTAACACCCGTTTTTTCCAGGCTTTTTTCTCTTTCTTACAGAAAAGGGATTTACCCATCCTCTTGGAAAGTCGCTCGAGTGCAACCTGTTCCAAAAAAAGGCAAGAAAACCACGCCCTCAAACTATCGCTCAATTGCCTTGCTTCCAATAATCTCCAAAGTCATGGAACGTGTAGTCAACCAGCAGCTATTCAAGTACCTCGAGAGCAACAGAATAATCAGCGATAATCAATACGGCTTTCGCAAAGAGAGATCGCCAGGAGATATATTGGCCTATGTCACTCATATATGGAGTAGGGCAATTGAAAACTACGGAGAGTCTCGAGCGATTGCGTTGGATATTTCAAAGGCATTCGACAGAGTTTGGTATGACGGACTGCTCAACAAACTGCCGTCCTTGGGACTGCCCGCCTCTCTCTGCAGCTGGCTGGCCAGTTTCCTTAAGAACCGATCCCTACACGTTGCAGTCGATGGACACATCTCGGACACATTCACCATCAACGCGGGCGTGCCTCAAGGCGCAATACTTTCACCAACTCTGTTCCTCATCTATATTAATGACCTGCTGATCGAAACGAATAATCCTGTTTACAGTTTTGCAGATGACAGTACCCTTGTCTCCCACTTTAGATCAGAAAAACCCTTACCAGCGACTGAGACTCATCACCGCAGACAGGAGCAGATTACAGCAATTAATCAAGACCTGGAGAAAGTTCAAACTTGGGGCGACCGAAATTTGGTCCAGTTCAATGCAGCAAAGACCCAAGCAGCAACGTTTACTAAGAGGGCCAATACAGCGGGCCCTGACATCATTATGGCAGGATCGACCATTCCTTAATCCTCGTCAATCGGGCTGCTGGGTGTCTCGGTCAACAGCAATATGTCATGGCATGGCCATGTTGCTAAAATCGCAAAATCAGCCTCCCAGAAGCTTGGTGCGCTTTTTCGCAACAAAAAACTCTATACCCCGCAGCAGTTGCTCTTGCTGTACAAAGCGCAAATAAGACCGTGCTTAGAATATTGCTCACATATCTGGGGTGCCGCACCAAAGCATACCCTAAAGCTGCTGGATTCCATTCAAAAGAGGGCTGTGCGTCTCGTCGGCGATCCGGAGTTGACCCGGAATCTGGATAGTCTGGAACGTCTCAGACATGTGGCCGAGATGTCTCTGTTTTACAGATACTTTCACGGCAGATGTTCCCAGGATTTGGCTCGCATAATCCCGCCCCTGGCCACTCCTGTCAGACAGTCCCGACAGTCGGCAGGAGCGCACCCGTTCGTCGTACAACTAGAAACACCTAGCACATCGCTTTACCAGAACTCTTATTTCATTTAAAGTTCTGTACCTCTAAAAAAACTCCAAAGTTCTATCAGAAAAGCATGTCTCGAAAAGTTCCCGCTGCTGTTTGCGTGAGTTTCGGTTTGTTAAAAAGTACCCAAAACTAGTTAGTTTGGTATACTAAGCTGCATCAGGAATGAAACAAATTCTTTAATGAAAATAATTGAAAATAGACAATGAGTTATCAATTAAAACGAAATTAATGAAATAGATTAAACGGATTTAGATCCTATTCTATATTGTGCATGGTTTCACAATATTAGTAATAGCACATTTTTAGCATGATATCAATTATGCAAATATTTAATTAAAAAAATATATTTCATTTTATTTTTGTGCCGCCTATTATAATGGATGACGATGTGTCAAATATTAACATCAAAACTGACTGACTGCCTTTTATCCAGTTTTTTAATGAAGCGTGACGTGAAAATTCGGGACTTTATTTCCTTTATCTAATATGATCACCAAACTTTATTACATAAAGCTGTTCATCATCATCACATAAAATTATAAAAGTTATTACAAAATGATTAATGTTTTACGGAAATGAGGCAACCGTACTTCATATTGCAATAAAAGTAAAAAGTTATCCGTTTCAATACCTGGAAATTATCAGCAGAGCTAAGATTTATGAGGAAATTCTGACAAAGCAGGCTATTAAAAATATTACTGGGAAAAATTCCCTTCCAGATTAAATTCTAGGTGAAAAGTGATGAGGGGAACATATTGCCAAAAAGTAATTACGGAAGGGGTTGCTGGCATTTCTTTGTTATTTCCGAATACGAGAAATATATTTTAATCTGACGCTAAATCTTACTTATCATATCTCCTTTATTTGATCGTGTTTTTCATAAAAGATTTCCCCTTTTACATGTTTTCTCAGTTTTCTGATCAGTCCACATAAGGGACATACGCTATATCTGACTGATTAGAAAACACGAAAAATGGCAAATATTTTATGAAAAACACAATCGAATAAAGGAGATATTACATAAGCTGATTATTAGCTAAGACAATGGAAGTAACATCCGACATTTGAAGCATATTGTTACGGCTAGCCTAACAACCATCCGAACGTTTTTGTGCTACCCTATAAAACTAGCCGCCGCCGTGCCGCTCGCTTCCCTGTCTGTATGACTCATCGCCCGGCCGGTCGCGAAGTTTCAGGATCGCTGCAATTGTCTCGATGGCCTCGTCGAGATCATATAGAGTGGCCTCGGAATACTTCCCGAATATTCGTGATGGATTGGAGATTATATATAAGCAGACCTAAGGCCAATGTTAGTCAGTCGGATAGTTAGTTCAGTTCAGTTAATCATTGAGTGTTGAATAGATATTAGTTGTAAAGTTATAAGAGTAGTTTAGAGAGTTAAATTGTATACAGTGGTAGTGAATAAAAAGTGTATTAGTTGAAAATAACAAAGTTGTAATTCTGTTAAGAACCCACGGGAAAAACGTAACATTTGGTGTCAGAAGTTGGATTGTGAAGGGAGCGGACTTGCGAAGTATTTTTTGAGGAAAGAAGTACAAGTACGTCAACGAGACCGTTTGATTGGTGGATTCTGGTAAAAGTTTATAACATTCTATGGTCAATACAAGGCAACAAACGCCGGAAATGGAGCAAATAAATAAAATGTTGGCCGATTTTATGGATAATTTAAATGCTGAGAGGCGAGCGGATCGAGAAGAGGAAGAACGTAAAAAGCAGATAGAACAGGAGCGGCTTCAGAAAATTTTACAAGACCAGGAAGACAAAAGGCAAAAAGAACAGGACGACCGGCTTCAGAAAATTTTACAAGATCAAGAAGACAAAAGGCAAGCTGAACGGGAGGACGATGAACGTAGAAGGCAAGCAGAACAGGACCGGCTTCAGAAAATTTTACAAGACCAGGAAGATATAAGGCAAGCGGAACAGGACCGTCTTCAGAAAATTTTACAAGACCAAGAAGACAAAAGACAAGCAGAGCAGGACCGGCTGCAGAAAATTTTACAAGATCAAGAAGAGAAAAAGCAAGCGGATCGGGAAGAGGATGAACGTAGAAGACAAGCAGAGCAGGACCAGCTTCAGAAATGGATGATTGATGTAATTGTAGGCGAGCAAGGAAAATTACAGAAAATATTGGACGGGCAAAATGAGAAATTTGAAAAAGAAGTAAACAATATACAAAAAGAAGTTGGAACTGTACAAAAAGAAGTGGGAAATGTACAAAAAGAAGTTGGAAATGTACAAAAAGAAGTTGGAAATGTACAAAAAGAAGTAGGAGACGTACAGAAAGAAATGAAGAATCTACAAGCAGAAGTTACCAGACTAAAACATCAAGTACCAACCGAGAGGGCATTCGCCTCAGGACAAAACATCAAACCTCCAACGTATGACGGTCAAACATCGTGGACAATGTACAGAAGGCAATTTGAAGCCGCTGCTGTTGCCAACGGTTGGAGTAACGAAGAAATGGCTACATCACTAGTGGTAGCGCTTCGTGGGTCTGCCCTGGAACTACTGCAGACCATTCCCATCAGCCAACAAGGGAAATATGACATACTTGCAGCTGCCCTGAAGAGACGATTTGGAGACCAACATAGAAGACAACTGTATCAGGCACAAGTTAAGTCCCGACATCAGAAGCCTGGTGAAAAGCTGCAAGAATTTGAGGCAGACATTAGACGTCTCATTCAATTGGCCTACCCGGGAGCGACAGAGGAATTTCAAGAGGAACTTGCTGCCCAATATTTCGTGGATGGTATCAGAGATCCAGAAACTCAGAAAATGCTACGCCTAGCCAAATTTGATAACAGCAGTGAAGCTTTGGGTCGAGCCCTAGAAATCGAGGCGGCCTGTAACATCTCCAAGCCAAAAATCAGGGCCGTATTCATCCAGGAAGAAAAGCCGACAAACAGCTGTGAATTAAATGAGATTGGTGAAATTTTAAAGAAATTAACCAAAGTTATTCAGGCCACGGGGAGATTCCGGGAGTCACCAGAAGTTAGGCCATACAACCGTAGTCAGTGCTATAGATGTGGCAAGACTGGACACTTCAAAAGGGACTGTCGAGTACAAAGATTCCAGGAGCCAATAAAAGATAGGCCACATAACCGAAATACATCAAATCAGTGCTATAGATGTGGAAAGACTGGACATTTCAGAAGAGACTGTCGAGTACGGATATTCCGGGAGCCAACAGAAGTTAGACAATGTAATCGAAAGGCTATAAATCAGTGCTATAGATGCGGCAGGATTGGGCATTTCAAAAGGGACTGTCAAGTACAAAGATTTCGGGAGCCACTAGAAGATAGGCCACGTAACCGAAATGTTTCAAATCACTGCTATATATGTGGCAACATTGGGCATTTTAAGAGAGACTGTCGAGTATAACTACGACCTACAGCTCCATCCAGAGACAACAGCAGTTCAAAGCCAAGTCAGGAAGAGTTGAAACAATATAACTTTAAGGCTACGCACAGGGAAGGAAGCATAGTAATACAGATGCTTTATCCAGAAGGTCATGTGAGGATAATTATAAACATCGCCAAAGAATTGACCAACGAGAAGGAATCACTCCCATTTTAAGGTTGATCAGCAGTGGACCACAGAGCAACTAAAGAAATATCAGCTTGCGGATAATGAAATAGCACTACTACTAAAAGCTAAGGAAGAACGTCAACCAAGACCAAGCTGGAGAGATATTTCAACTATGGAACCTACTTTTAAGTCTCTGTGGGCTCAGTGGGACTCCCTGGTAGTTGAAAATGGACTCCTTAAACGAGCCTGGGAAAGCGCCGATGGCAA
Organism: Pissodes strobi; assembly: GCA_016904865.1. Lineage (NCBI taxonomy): Eukaryota > Metazoa > Arthropoda > Insecta > Coleoptera > Curculionidae > Pissodes > Pissodes strobi. Next base: position 635,670 of record MU182055.1, read on the forward strand.
AGTAGTGAAGACGCAGTTAGTGATACCAAGGAAGAGGGTATCGGAAGTTCTGGACGAAGTACATAATAGAAAGTTTGGTGCTCATCTCGGAGTTAACAGAATGATTGACAAGATCCGCGACAGATTTTACTGGGTCAACTACTGCCAGGATGTGAAATCATGGTGCCGACAGTGTGCAACCTGTACCTCAAATCAAGGATCCCAGACAAGATCCAGTGGGAAGATGAAACAGAATGATGTGGGACTTCCGTTTGAACGTCTCGCCAGTGACCGAACGAAGGCTCGATATGATCTCCAAGCTAACTCTAGGGGATTTCGGATGAACGATAAAGTCTGGTTATATAACCCGCAAAGGAAGACAGGAAGATCTCCCAAGCTAACACCAGTATGGGAAGGACCCTATGCGGTCATCAAAAGAATTAATGACGTTGTGTATAGAATTCAGCGTAGCCCCAGCAGCAAACTGAAAGTTGTCCACCTCGACAGGTTGAAAGCATATCACGGACATGAAGTAGCTGATCGGGACGATCAGAATTAAGAGGGAGGCAATGTTACGGCTAGCCTAACAACCATCCGAACGTTTTTGTGCTACCCTATAAAACTAGCCGCCGCCGTGCCGCTCGCTTCCCTGTCTGTATGACTCATCGCCCGGCCGGTCGCGAAGTTTCAGGACCGCTGGAATTGTCTCGATGGCCTCGTCGAGATCATATAGAGTGGCCTCGGAATACTTCCCGAATATTCGTGATGGATTGGAGATTATATATAAGCAGACCTAAGGCCAATGTTAGTCAGTCGGATAGTTAGTTCAGTTCAGTTAATCATTGAGTGTTGAATAGATATTAGTTGTAAAGTTATAAGAGTAGTTTAGAGTGTTAAATTGTATAAAGTGATAGTGAATCAAAAGAGTATTAGTTGAAAATAACAAAGTTGTAATTCTGTTAAGAACCCACGGGAAAAACGTAACAATATAATATATCCTTAATGGATTAATTTGATTACTATTACTAATCGTTCTCAAGTTCTCAGTAGTTCAATTTGTATATTTTTTAACTATCTAGTAAAAGTTTTTTTTTGCTCGCTATGTTTTTTTTTGCTCACTATGTTAATTAATGTTTTACTTAACTAAACAATTAAATATCTCTCTGAAATTACCTCTATTAAAGAAAATTGGGATTCCTGTTTCCCTAACAATATTTTTGTATCAATTTAATAGGTCAATAGTAAACGAGTTTTTTTATCATCTTCAGTATATAAAATTCTTGAAAAATGGGCTACTCCTAATTTTCCATATACTATATTTTGGTAAAGTTGAATTAAGCATAGAGAACTCTGGATATGATCCCCAGACGAATCATGTATTTTGCTGATTTAGAGAAAGTTGATATATCCTCTGAGGTTTAGAAGTTTTTTGTTATGCCTAGCAGCAAACATGATCACTAATAAAAACGCTTCTAGAAAAAGTTGCCACAAAGCCAAATATAATATTGTGTAACTAGGAGGAAAAGCAAAACATTCCTGGAAGATTGTGGTAATTCCTGGACGAGGCGCAGCCGATGCCAGCAACACAAGAGTCCAGGAATGTGCTTTTCCTACAAGTTGCACATACTATTTTTTATCTGATCGGAATGAATTAGAATACGTACTTAACTATAGGGAAACCACAGCTAAATCATGCCTTTGATAAACGCCAGCTCTTACTAACATGGCATTTAAATATGACGGAAATTTTATATTCCCGGCCTAGGCCGGGAATGTTATATTCTCGGCCTAGGACGCAAATGTTAAACGTACAGTTATTGCATGTTGCCAAGCAACGAATACAATATACTGGAATCTTGACTTTTGCGATGAGAAAACACATCGGAAAGGGATAGTTTTTCGTCCGATCGGATAAAAAATGTATTGTGTACCAAGATATCTGAAACGAGCATGTGAATTTCCGCCCACCCTTCTGATCATCAGTTTTAACACGTAACGGAGGAGGAGTAGGTGTGATTCCCTGTATGACTTTTCTCTTTTAATTCTCCTGCAAAACAAGGTTCTCACAAGAGACATATTCTGCACAGGATTCACAGTCTAGTTTTAGTCAATACGTCGGAAAAAAAATACCGCAATCCTTCACTAAACTCCACATGATACAATAAATGTGAATCAAACGAAGCCAGAAGCCAAGCCAAAAATTAAAAAAATGCACCGAAAATGCAAATACAAACCTACAACGGCCGACACGTATAGAAGACGTTGATGTTCGTACCGCATCAACGGGCTTCAGAGTTGCACGCGCATTACATTGTTGACAAACACCCGAGAACACTATAGTCATCTCAGCAAGCACTGTATCTTTACGGTCTAGCGAATTGCCGTCAACTAGTCCATAGCTCAGTGCTTGGATGCTGACTTTGCAATACGGTGGCTTGGGTTCGATTCCAGTAATAGGAATTTTTTTTTCATTTCTCAAATTTTGTGTAAACACTTTTTTCTTTATTTTGGTCATGTCTTGGGCTAATTTTGGTTAGTTTCTGTTGGTTGTGCCCCCGACCCGTACCGAGAGAAGCGAGCCATGCGTGAAGTGTAATATTTGCTTATCGTTATTCTGAAACTTGCACTAGGTTGATTCCTTTTCGTGTTTAAGTACTAGGCTATGAGGTACACAGGAGGTTTTGGTGATTAAAATTGCATTTTCTACACTTGCTTCTAGACTTTTATGTAGTATTCGCCATTTAGAAGCCAAAATGCCAAACGAACATTCAACCATTCTTTTTTTTTTTCGGCCGTCAAGTTGATTTCTAGGATAAGGTCTTAGCAGATTAGTTATTAGCGGAAAGGCTTCGTCAGCAAGAAAATCAGATGGCATTTTCGTGTTCGTACCTAGTGACTATATTTTCTTAATTTCTGGTGTTGGATATGGCAAATAAGTTTCGTGCATTGTTTCCCAAATCACTGTACAGGTTTCTGTTACTATTTCTGAAACTGTCGTTTTGCCCATGCGAAAACTGAAAACTAAAGCTGGATAAGAAGATCCAGTTGCCAGAAATCGGCATTATTGATAAAAATAGTTATGATGAAATTATATGACCATTTACGCTGAATTACTGTTATTATGACTCATCTTATTATTCATATTAATGTATTAGTCATATGCAAAATCAGCAAAATCTGGAACATTATATATATGCAGCATGCCTAATGTAGGTTAGTCATTAAGAAAGCTTTGTACTAAACACTGGTAACTCGAAATAAAACTTTTTAAAAACAAACGTTTTCGGAAAGTAAATAAAATTGGCGCAGTCGGTAGAACCCTTTCGGAGTGCGTTTATTAGATCGGAATCTCGGAGTACAGTGCGATACACTGTACGAGATTTATTAAAGTGATCAACCAGTGCACTACCCTTTGTCTCAACAATTATGAAAGGATCAAGAAGAACTTCAAGAACTCAATCAAGTATCTTGTGACTTCTGATGCATCGCTTTATGGTACGCCACAACGATCGTCAGTAGGACAAATTGGCCCATGCTAGAGTCCACTACAGGCAGCGAGTGACCCGAGCAGTGTATCTCCTCAGCTGTCTCATTGTCTGACACAGAAAGAATACTGGAATCAAGCCTTGTCTTGTAAGTCATCTTGAATTCTTATAGTTGCACAACCTGATGGTTAGAAATGTAATGAAAAAATTCTCCAAGAAGTTATTAGGAGATATTACTTACCCAAAGAGGAATTTTAAAGAATAAGAACAAACTCCTCAACATTCTAAACCTTCTACAAGTAACCAATCTAGTTTAAGTATTGAAAAACTATATTCTGATATTTCTGAAAATCATCCATTTTTAACTTCTAATTTAAATTTAGATTTAAACATTGATCAATTATTTTTTGAAAATCCTTTTAATAATTCTGAAGATCAATCTATTAGAATAAGTATCCATATAGCTGATTTACATTTAAGTAGTTGTAGTAATTTGATAGAAATGGCTGACGCTTTGAGATCTACCGTTGCCCTATTGAAAACATTTGTGATCCAATTACCAGAGCTAATTTACAACAACAATAATTGATATTCTTAACGAAAAAGAATGAATCTAATCAAGATTATATCCAAAAACTCTAGGCCTTAGTTAAGCAAATAAATACTAAAATATGTAATGAAGTTCACAATATCGAAGCTAGAGCTATATTAATCTCATAAAATGAGTTAACCGCTACTCAAAATCTCTTAGCTAATATTTCCAGTGAATTAAGAACACTATTAATAGTACAAAGCTCGCATCATCAGCCCTTTATGAACGTCTCTAGAATACCAAACATGACACCGCCTGGGAGATTCCCATACAATGGCCCAAATAATCGCCCAAATAATGTCCCAAATAATGGTCGAAATAATGTGCCAAATAATGTGTAATATCAGACACAAATACAAAAACCACCATTTATCCCTAACCAATGACATATTCCTCCACCATTTACCCCTAATCAAAGGAATAGGCAACAATATCCACAACCAATATCTGGCGAAAGCACGATTCAGAAGAATCTAACCCAGATAAAACCCCAAGAAAGAGCATTTCAAAATCAATTCCAAACTTCAGGAAGATCTCATTATTCATTTCAGGAATTAACCCATCTAGAAAATGAATGCTACGACCCTCAATTCAATTCTACTGAGGAAAACGAAAATGAATGTTGTAACTATTACTATACAGAAGATGCTCTAGATCTTGAGGAACCAGAACCTTCTGAGGAAACATACATTAGTTGAACAATTGGAAAATTTTCACTTACAAGCCTCGGACGAGAAAAGCCTTGCCTAAGCTTAAATAGCATCCAAATAAAGCAAGTACCCTATATCGAAGTCCCTAATTATAATATTAGACTACTTATCGATACTGGTTCTCATGCATCTCTCCTTAGACTTTCATTAGCTGAAACCTTTTTTCCTGAATTAATTAAGCCATATATAAGCACCCTTCAAACTTGTGCCGGATCTAAAAAAGCCACAAGTAAAGCAAACATTCCCTTATTTTTATGCTAGGGTATAACGGAACCAATATAATTCATTCTCTATCCATTCGACGAATACTTTGATGGAATTTTGGGAATTAAAGACCTGTGCAAACTAAAATTAAATATTGACTTAAAAAATCAAAATCCCAAAAATCAGTATATGGAAATTCCTTTCCAATACAGACAGAATTTTGAGCAATATAAAATCGAAATACCCCCTAGAACCATACACTAAACTACCCTTAAGACAAACTTACCGAATGATACTACATGGATGGTACCCTATTATCGAGACGAGGAAATCGAAATACAACCTACCCTTATAAGTATTAACAACGGATCTTATATAATCGATATTTTCAACCACTCTAATAAAACTGTCGTAATTAACTGTAATATAAACGATAGTCTATTAATGGAACCATTCGAAGTAAACAATTACGAAATATTTAATTTCGAAACAAATAATAACGGAGTAAAACAAAACCAGACTACTGAAGATACAGATTTCAGAAGTTTAATAATTAGACATGAGCATTTAAACTCAGAAGAAAGAAATAAACTATTTAAACTTCTAAAGAAATTTGATAAAATTCTGTATAAACCTGGAGACATATTAACATTCACAAATCCAGTTAAGCATGTTATTAACACTACGGATGAATTTCCAGTGTATATAAAAAGTTACAGATACCCCTATGTACATACATAGGAACGAAGTAAATAATCAAATAGAGCAGATGTTACGTGATAAAATCATTCAACCCTCTAGCTCTCCGTGGAGTTCACCTATATGGATCGTTCCTAAGAAAATGGACGCATCTGGACAAAAGAAATGGAGACTAGTAATCGACTACAGGAAATTGAACGAAACAACAACAGATGATCGATATCCATTACTAAATATTTCGGACACCTTAGATAAACTGGGAAAATGCCAATATTTCACCACGCTTGATCTGGCAAGTGGTTTTCACCAGATTGAAATGGATCCGAAAATCATTCCAAAGACAGCATTTAACGTAGAGAACGGACATTACGAGTACACACGTATGCCGTTTGGATTAAAAAATGCTCCTTCCACATTTCAACGTGCAATGGACAATGTCTTACGCGGATTACAAGGAAAAATCTGCTTGGTATACATGGATGATATTATAATCTACTCTACTGTCCTTCAAGAACATATAGACCCTCTAAGATTAGTATTTGAACGACTTATTTCTTTCAATATGAAAATTCAATTGGATAAGTAGGAATTTTTGAAAAAAACTGTTGAATTCCTTGGACATGTAATCACACCCGATGGAATAAAACCAAATCCAAGAAAGATTGAGGCAATAAAGAATTTTAAAATTCCAAGTACAACGAAAGAAATAAAATCATTTTTAGGACTCGTTGGATACTATCGGAAATTTATAAAAAATCTTGCTAAGATCACAAAACCTTTAAGCCATTATAATATATAAACAAGTAAAACACAATTTTACTTAAAAATCCACTATAATTGAAACTTGAATTAACTAATTGTCACTCGACATGTTTCACTACACAGTAGCTAATCATGATAAAGCTACTGTGTAGTGAAACCTGTCGAATGACAATTAGTTAATTCAAGTTTCAATTATAGTGGAATTTTAAGTAAAATTGTGTTTTACTTGTTTATATATTATATATATGGAGTTCCACCAAGTATCGGCAAATTCAATTAAAAAAGTCTTTAACCCATTGTTTAAAGAAAAATGTTAAGACTCATGATGAACCATTTATTGATGTTTTTAACCTATGTAAGCATATCTTGACTAATGATCCAATACTCCAATACCCGGATTTTACCAAACCATTTATATTAACCACAGACGCCTCAGACTACGCAATTGGCGCTGTTTTATCACAAGGAACAATTGGAACCGACCTACCTATTGCATATGGTAGTAGAACCCTTAATCCTGCAGAGAATAGCTATTCGACTATTGAAAAGGAACTCTTAGCTATTGTCCGGGCTTCAAAGTACTTCCGACCATAATGTCAAATATAATAATTCATAAACCTATTAACTAATTATCACCCTGTCCCAAGTTTGAACTTGAACTTGGGAATTATTTAATAAACATTAAAAGCAAACTATAAACAACGCGAGCAGTCAACGGGAGCGATTATGAACCTTAAGCATGCAATGATCAGCAATTTCTCTAATATAAATACACTGGCAAACCTTCAGTTCGTCAGACTTTTGGTCTCACCTAAAACCAGCTCCTGGGTTAGTCACATGACTGCTTTTGGTTCAATCCGCTCTTTGGTTAGTCACATGATTGCCAAAGTTATAATCCTTTTCCTACCCCAAACCTAGTTCTTGGTTAGCCACATAGACTGCTAAGACTAGGGGTTTCATTAACCACAGTAGAAAAGTCGAGTCTGTCAAAGTTCTTCGAGTGAAGTTTCTAAGTAGTCTGTCAAGTAGTTCAAAGTGTAGTGTCCAAGTGCTCTTAGATACCTTAACATTAAATAAAACATAACACAACATAAGATAAACTATATTTACAAAGCAGTGACCAAAAAGACCTATAAACAATTCATAAAACATACCTCAAGTCGAGAAAGCATGCGCACCTTAATAATTGGGTATAGGCTAGTCTCATTAAGTTTCTGACCAGTAAACGCTGTTAAAACTCTATCGTTGGGTCTTTGACCAATACACATTCTTAATCTTTTCTCATTTAATTTATCTAATATACTTTATTGTTTTTTTAAGTGCTTTCTTTATCTTCGCTTCTCACCTTACGTAAAGAATCCCGTACTACCATCGGAGTTATACCCCTGCACGCTGAGTAAGGCGTGGCATCGCGATTCAAACGTATGACAGACCGGTGGAGGCATTAAGAAAAAATTAAAAGAACTGTCATCACGATTACTCGCGACAATATCTGTTTGGACGAAAGTTTACGATTGTAACCGACCACAAACCACTTCAGTGGTTATTCTCTATTAAGGAACCAAATTCAAAACTTGTAAGATGGAGATTAAAATTACAAGAATATGAGTATACAATCCATTACAAGAAAGGATTACAAAACTCCAATGCAGACGCCCTCTCCAGACCACCAAGAGAATCAAACCCAATAGAAGAAATAAAATCACCACCTACAAACATGTCTGCTATATGCGAAAAGGATAAAGAAGATGAAGAAAATGATCAACAATTATGGCATAAAAAAATCAAGCACTTTTTAGATTCGCAGGAAAACCTCTTTGAAAAACCAAGAAGAGTATATCCAGAAAAAAAGACTGACGTTAAGAAAAAGACACCAAAAATAAATATTATATCGGACATTTAGATTAAAGTTCCGAATAAAACAACAACGGTTTGGGTAGATAAACCATTCGTAGATAAAGATAAAACATTCATAGATAAACCATTGACAAATGATCAAATACAACTATCAGTTAAAAAGACACCTCAACCATCAACTAGCAAAGAGAAAGAAAAATCAGAAACTGATACTGCCAGTTCATTAAAAGGAACCATAGATGCCAAAGAATAGTACAATGTAAAAGAAAACAACTCAGATACTGATACAACACACACATCAAGGGAAAACCCAATTCTTGGCACCCCCATATGTAAATAAGTCTGTAAATACCTTTAAGAACCCGGCAATATTTAAATGGACCGCAAAAGAAAGATCTTACGTAACAACGATGAAATTATTTAATACTAAAAAGACATTTTTAATTTTCATCAATCAAAACCCTTCAACAGAAGAAGTTCAACGACTTCTTAGAGATTATTTATCTCCTAATCTGTACTGTTTACATTTCCCAAACAAAGAACTGGAACCACTAATAATAAGAGGTTTTCAAGAAACTTTTAAACATAATGCCTACCAACTTGTCATCTCAAACTTACTACTTGATGACGTCATAAGTGAAAATGAACAAAAAGAAATTATCGAACGATATCACCAAGCGAAAACATCACATAGAGGAATGACCGAAAATATAAAAAATATTAAGCAGCATTATTATTGGCCAAGCTTAGAAAGAGATGTGATCAATTTTGTGAAAACTTGTGAGACCTGTCAAAAATCAAAGTATGATAGACATCCTTATATAGTAATTTTTAAACCCACACCAACGGGCACTAAACCATTTGAGCACATTTATATGGATATATATATATATCCTATATCAGCTCAAAAGTATTTGACGATTATAGATAATTTCTCGAAATTCGCTACTGCCTACTCTACAAACGAGACATCTATAGAAATATGTCAAAGTTTAATTAAATTCTTTTCTCACCATGATACGCCTTGTAAAATTACTACTGATAACGCTCGAACGTTTAAAAGTAATTTGATTTAAGATCTTTGTAAAACATATCAAATAGAGTTACACTTTACGACACCGTATAACCCAAATTCGAACTCGCCTATCGAAAGATTTTATTCGACACTTAAAGAAAGCCTAATTACGCTTAGAGATAATCATCGATCTAAGACAATTCAAGAATTAGTTGATATTGCTATATTAAACTATAATAATAGTATACATTCTTCACACGATTATACTCCTTTTCAAATAATCAAAGGAAAACTAAATTATCAACTAAATTTTGAGAAAAACTTAAAGCAAATACAAACTGATTATATACAGGAATTAGCGGAAACGTTTAAAGAACTAAACGATAATATTGAGATAAACTACATCTTTAAAATACTATTTCATTAGACCTGATACATTAATTTTTGAGACACCCTATATATGTGTATATTTTGAGACAACCCTTATACATGTAAAAGATAAAAACAAGTCATAAATTGAAGTCGAGTTTTTGCGAGGTTTTTTGGAGGAGATCCGAAAGGTATTGCTCGAGAACGAAAAATTGAGATTCAGAAGCCATCGGAGTGTACGGTTTAATTTGGTGAATTATTTTGCTTCTGTGTTGCAATATGTCATTACAAGTCGGTAAAATGAAACTTATAATATTGTGATTAGCATAATTTGTACCATTATATATTTTATACTCATTGATAATTGATATTTGATGTTATAACATGTGTATACATTTTCATATTATTATTAACATAATTTGCATAAATATTTGTACTAATCTCATTGATAAATAATATTTGATGGCCTAACATGTGTATACATTTTCATATTGTTATTAACATAATTTGCATAAATATTTCTTCTAATCTCATTGATAAATAATATTTGATGGACTAACATGTGTATACATTTTCATATTGTTATTAACATAATTTGCATAAATATTTCTACTAATCTCATTGACAATTAATATTTGATGGCCTAACATGTGTCTACATTCTCATATTGTTATTAACATAATTTACATAAATATTTCTTCTAATCTCATTGATAATTAATATTTGATGGCATAACATGTGTATATATTTTGATATTGTTATTAACATTATTTGCATAAATATTTCTTTATCTTCATGGATAATTTATATTTGATGGCATAACATGTGTATATATTTTGACATTGTTATTAATATTATTTGCATAAATATTTGTTTATCTTCATGGATAATTTATATTTGATGGCATAAAGTGTGTATATATATATGACATTGTTATTAACATTATTTGCATAAATATTTCTTCATCTCCATGGATAATTCATATTTGATAGCATAACGTGTGTATATATTTGATATTGTTATTAACATTATTTGCATAAATATTTCTTCATCTTCATGGATAATTCATATTTGATGGCATAACATGTATATATATTTGGATATTGTTATAAATATAATCTGCATAAATATTTCTTCTATTTTCATGGATAATTCATATTTGATGGCATAACCTGTGTATATATTTAATGAAATCGTGTTATGCTGTGATCAACACTGCTTTAAGTGAAAACATAAAATGCATTATTTGCTGTCTTTTCGTGCTAGGGTTTTAATATTAGAATGAGTGAGAGAGTACACAAGGGCCTTGATGAATCTATACTAACCATTTCCTACCCTGACGGGAGAATATCCTAGTTATAAATATAATGATCATTCTAGAGATAAGTTTAAAACTATACTATGGTATTGTCCCATATTTGCAACTAAATAGCTGGGTAGCCTCCGTAATCCAAAAACCTCTTCAGTTTTAAATGTATTGTTGCAATTGTGGAACTGCGAATTGTGGTACGGGAGATAGTAATTTAATTAACTAAAATACTAATAGATTATACAGCATAATTCGGTTTAGGAATTTAGATCGAGGGTTTCTCTGCCGTACTCTTTCCCCTCGTGAATTCCAGGCTGAGTCCGGCACGTTTTCTTTAATAAGATAGGCGTATTAGGAATCTGTGGTACAAGACGCACCTTTCCCTCAAGTTTCCTAAATGTGTTCCGTTGAAGCGCATAATGAGTGAGTAAAATTGTGCAAGATATAATAATAACACAACCTATGTATTGGTCCTGTTTTTAATCCATTTCTTTTTAATCTAATTTGACGATCATTGGCAAAATAAAGCCAAACCACAATTTTACTTATCTGATTCAACTATGTTGAATCGACCCGGGTACGTTATCCTACAATATCAATACAAAACTAAATGCAAAAAAGGCAAATGCTCTAGCTAAACTAAATGAAAATCGTGAAAATGACCCAGAGACATCCGAAGCTAGTAACCAGTGTATAAATACACCCCAGAAACTAACAAAAAATATACAGCCTAAATATAAATCAGCTGTATTTAAAAATCAGAGACACCCCAAGGAAATTAAAAGACGATTCTGATTTCAGGAAAAATTAAGATCATCCTGATACTCCTTCCACTGATTGTTAACGTCCAATAGAAGATAGAAGAAATAACCAACCCACTATTACTGGATACATAGTAATTAATTACCATCACGTTTATTACCATGTAAACCTAACAAATATACAGGAGTGTATTGAAGCGACAGAAAAGACTCTTCTACAAGCCGCAGAAACTTTAAATAACTCAAATACACCCCTAGACCGCCTTCTTATGACAAGAACACACGATCTTATTAATCAAGTAAAGTCAATTAAGTCATTCGTAAATCATTATACAACCCCAGCGAAAAGAACTAAAAGAGGATTATTCAATTTCATTGGGAAGGCCCATAAATACCTCTATGGAACCCTTGACGCTGATGATGGAGAACGATATGATAACTATATCAAAACACTCCAAGAAAATCAGGAAACTCTCCATCAGGATATTTCTGATACACAAACAATCGTTAAACGATTAACTAAGGATATTGACTCACAGCTGACTAATGTCACAGCAAATCAACAAGATATACAACACCGTCTAAATTACCTTACACGTATGACTCAATCCACGTATACGACAACGTACTTTATTGCATTACTCGACAACTTAGCAAACAATGTTCGCGTAATAAGCGAGATTCAAGCAAATGTACAAACCGCTATTAACTTTGCGGAAATAAATATAATGCATCATAGTATTTTTAAATACCAAGAATTTCAATTAATAATTAATAAACTACATCAAGAAACAAGAATACCCTTTGGTAATATAATTAAATATTATGAGGTAGCTCACGCAGATGTAACGATAAAAAACGACTTAATAATATTTTATGTAGCTATTCCATTAATAACAGGAATACCATACATACTATTTCGTCTGTACCCAATTCCAATCAATGATCAAATAATAACCCTAAATAACCC